>CATNWA010019422.1:0-87600 GCA_951230385.1 Staurois parvus
TGTTAGACCGCCTTTACGAACAGCAAAAGGCCATCACAGATTTCCTGATGTTAAAAGCGGATAAAGGTATTCCCTGTGTAACTTAGATGTCAGCCATTGGCAGCTCATGCGTGACACCTGCGCTTGCTCAGGCCCTTTGAGGAGGCCACGCTATTCGTGAGTCGGCAGGACTATGGGATGAACGACGTCATTCCTCTGTTGCACGTCCTGGAACAAATGCTGTTAACAATGGCTGGTCAGGGTGCGGTAGACGTGGCGCACAGATCTCAACGCCACATGACCCCTGTGGGGGCAGGACAGGAAGAAGAGGAGGAGGTAGAGGAGGACATTGGTGCTCAGGAATTATTGAGTGAAATGGGTGGTTTTTCCACTCAGCGGACAGGAGTGGAGGAGCAGGAGCATCTGGTAGAGGAGGAGGAGGAGGAGGAGACAGAGGACCCAGACGCACCGTGGCAGTATGCTGTGGAGATGGAGGCAGGGAGTCCCTCGCATTCCTTGGCACAAATGGCCCATAGCATGCTCGCTTGCTTGCGTAGCGACAGCCGAATAATAACCATCAGACAGAGGGATGACTTTTGGCTGTCCACCTTGTTGGACCCTCGCTACCGTTCAAAAATGGTGGCCTTTTTCACACCTGCTGAGAGGGAGGCCAAAATAACGTACTATAAAAACCACCTATGTAGTCAGCTGGTCTCTGCCTGTCTGCGCCAACGTCCATCCTCAGACACTGTGGGCCCTGTGCGCTCGCGTTCCGCTGCCATGGCAGCAGGGGAGGGGTGGGGTGGTAGGAGCAGTGGCAGCTCCACCAGCAGCGGCTGCCTCAGTCTGCAGTCGATGATGAGTAGCTTTCTTCACCAGCGCAGTGAGGAAACTACTAACCAGCCGCAGCAGCAGCAGCAGCAGCAGCATCAGGTGGACCTGGAGCAGGACCTCAAACAACAGGCTTAGGCCTACTTGGACAGCACCCTGCCAACCGAGGTAGACAATCCCCTTGACTACTGGGCAACGAAACTTGACCTTTGGCCCCAACTAGCTGAATTTGCCCTTGAAAGGCTGTCATGCCCGGCCAGTAGCGTGGCATCGGAGCGCGTGTTTAGTGCGGCAGGAGGTATTGCAACTCCGCGGAGGACACGACTGTCCACCCAAAGTGTGGAGAGACTGACGTTTGTGAAAATGAATCAGGCGTGGATTAGTCTGGATTTCAAACCACCAGTTCCTGACACAACTGACTAAATCCGCCATGAATCATGCCCCAAACATGTGCCACTTTCAGGTCTCCTCACACTGCTGGTGTGTTCCATTTTTTGTCATAGGGTGCTGGCAGATTACGGGCCTCCCATAGCTGCTGCCAGGCCCCTAATCTGCCATGGGCCCCTATACCGCCTCCTCATGCTGCTGCCAAGTCCAGAGTCTCTCATGGGTCCCTGTACGGCCTCCCATTGCTGCTGTCTCCATCGCCACACTCTGCCATGTGCCACTTTCAGGTCTCCTCACACTGCTGGTGTATTCCATTTTTTGTCATAGGGTGCTGGCAGATTACGGGCCTCCCATAGCTGCTGCCAGGCCCCTAATCTGCCATGGGCCCCTATACCGCCTCCTCATGCTGCTGCCAGGTCCAGAGTGTGTGTCATGGGTCCCTGTACGGCCTCCCATTGCTGCTGTCTCCATCGCCACACTCTGCCATGTGCCACTTTCAGGTCTCCTCACACTGCTGGTGGGTTCCATTTTTTGTCATAGGGTGCTGGCAGATTACGGGCCTCCCATAGCTGCTGCCAGGCCCCTAATCTGCCATGGGCCCCCGTACCGACTCCTCATGCTGCTGCTGCCAGGCCCGTAATCTGTCATGGGCCCCTGTTGTCGCTTGTTGGCATATTCCGCTCGTTCAGATGCTCCTTCTCTCCTGCTACTCCTCTTCACGGATTCCGTCAGCAGTCTTTCTTGGAATCCGTTTCCAAGAGACAACAGTTTGCGAGCACGCACCAGACGGTGCAGAAACTGAACGTCCTCCTGTCCAAGTTGCTGCTGCCAGGCTCGTAATCTGTCATGCGCCCCTGTACCGCCTCCTCATGCTGCTGCCAGGTCCAGAGAGTGTGTCATGGGCCCCCGTACCGACTCCAAATGCTGCTGCCAGGCCCGTAATCTGTCATGGGCCCCTGTACCGCCTCCCCATGCTGCTGCCAGGTCCAGATTGTGTCATGGGTCCCTGTACGGCCTCCCATTGCTGCTGCCAGGCCTGTAATCTGCCATGGGCCCCCCTACCGACTCCTCATGCTGCTGCCAGGCCGTAATCTGCCATGGGCCCCTGTACCGCCTCCTCATGCTGCTGCCAGGTCCAGAGTGTGTCATGGGTCCCTGTACGGCCTCCCATTGCTGCTGCTGTCTCTATCGCCACACACTCTGCCATGTGCCACTTTCAGGTCTCCTCACACTGCTGGTGGTTTCCATTTTTGTCATAGGGTGCTGTATGGCCTCCCATTGCTGCTGCCTCCACCGCCACACTGTGGCTCCACACTCTGGTTTTGGCCCCGTGACTGGCCAAATGAGTGAAGTGTGCGGTGATTCTAAGATCGACGGCACTCATCTGCATGTCATACTGCCTGACAGTATTATTTCTCTTCCCCAGCAGACTCCAAGGGCATTTAAATTAAAGGTACAGTGTTCAGCACTAATATTAAGTCTCTCTGAAGCCTAGAAACACCCTTTTTTAAGTTAAATTCACATCTAAAATGTGCTGGAATCCATATCTTCTTACTCAAACTAATCCCACTCAGTTCATTTTCAATTTTTACCCAACTCTTCCCCTTCTGGTTAAATGTCCAATCATAAATTCTTGCTAAAATTACTGCTTTATAGTATCTCTTGACGTCGGGTAGTCCCATTCCCTTTTTCTTTAGTCCTACTCAGTATTTCGTATGATATTCTTGGTTTTTTATTCCTCCAAATATATGTTGTTAACATTTTTTTTTATTATCTTATAAAAAGCCTCTGGGAGTTTGATCGGTACCATTTGGAATCTATACAGTATTTTAGGTATGATTACCATTTTAACTAGGTTTATACGTCCTATCCATGATGGGTTTCCTCCCAATACTTTCAATTATTCCTTAGTCTCATTTATCAAGGAAATATAGTTTAATCTATACAGTTGTTTATAAGAGATAGCGAGTTTTATTCCTAGGTATTTTAGATCTTTTTCTCTCCATATAAAGGGGAATTCTTTTTGTAACTTTTCCTTTTCACTCTTTAATATATTGATGTTCAGGATCTCTGTTTTTGTTGGATTAATTTTTAAATTTGATAGTTCCCCATACTCCTTCAAAAACTTCATTATATTTGGTAATGTTATTCGGGGGTTGCCTACATAGAACAATAGGTCCCATCCGCATAGGCCGCTACTTTGTGTTCTATATTTTCGATCTGGATTCCCTTTACCACACCACTATTCCTTATAATTGACAACAGGGGTTCCAATGACAAAACATATAGCAGGGGGGACAGAGGACAGCCCTGTCTTGTTCCATTGGACATCCCTATGGATTCCGATCTCTCTACATTTACCGTAATAATTGCAGTGGGCTCCCTGTATAATTTACCTATCCACTCATGCATTCTCTCTCCAATCCCCAACACTTCTAAGTTGTCCATCATGAAGCCCCAGTCCACTCTATCGAACGCCTTTTCAGCATCAATCGACAACAGCACCACGGGGCTTTCCCTTTTCTACTTTTTTTGGATTAGCATCAGAGTTCTCAACCCGTTGTCCCTACCCTCTCTCCCTGGGACAAAGCCCACCTGGTCTCCATGGATCCATTCTGGCATTAGATCTTTCAGCCTATTTGCTAGAACCTTTGCGTACAGCTTAGTATCGATGTTCAATAATGAGATTGGTCTATAACTAGAGCACTGAGAGGGGTCTTTTCCTTCCTTATGAATGAGTACAACATGGGCCTGAAGAGATTCTCTTCTACTCTCCATCCCTCCTCCCAAATCGTTCATATATACTTCTTTAGCTTAGGTAACAATATTTCACTATATTTTTTATAGTAATTAACTGTGTACCCATCCGGTCCTGGACTTTTTCCACCCCCCGTACTTCTTATTGCTGCTTTTATTTCATCTGGGAAATTTCTGCATCTAGGGAGTTCAGTTGTACTTCACTTAACTTTGGTAATCCTGCGTTTTTTAAATAGGTCTTTTCCTTTTTCTTTGATATCCTCTCCATTTTCTTTTGATGAGCTTTGGGGGCTAATATTATACAACTTTCTATAGTACTCCGTAAACACTTTAATAATCTCTTTAGTTGAATAAACCAACTCCCCCTTAGGATTTTTTTATCTTTTCTATATAATTTCTATTTTTCTTTTTATTCAGAGCTCTCATTAAGTATTTTCCTGGTCTATCTCCCCATCTATATCTTTCACTTAATACCTTATTATATACTCTTCTCCTCTCCTCTTCCATCAATCTCTCTAGCTCATCTTTTTTTATCCATTAACTTCTGTTTTGTTTCTCTTGTTATTTTCTTCTTTTGTATCTGCTCCAAGTCCATGATTTCTTTTAGGAGCCCACTGACCCTCTCTCTTCTTTCTCTTTTCTTCCTTGCTCCCATCGCGATCAAGATTCCTCTTATATATACTTTGTGACTTTCCCATACTGTAGCTGTCGATACTTCCCCTGTCTCATTCTCCTTAAAATATACCTTAATCTCTTCCCCAATCTTCTGAGCTATATCCTCATCCAAGAGAAGGGCCTCATTTAGTCTCCATCCTAGGCCTCCCGTCCACCGTTTCCCCCATCCCATTTTCATTATGACAGGGGCATGATCCGAGAATGTACTCATCTCTATTTCTATTTTAACCAACAGTTCTATGAGTTGATGATCTATTAGGATATAGTCCAGTCTCGAGTATATCTCATGTGCTTTGGAGAAGAAGGTATAGTCTCTGTCTTTCATATGCATTATTCTCCAAGTGTCCACCAGTTGGTACTCGTGGATCGCTTTTTTCAAAGCTCTCAGAGACCTACCACCTTCTCTCTGCACAGGGGAGGTTGCATCTTTTTGTGGGTCCATGCAGAGATTTAAATCTCCTGCTACTATCAAACACCCTTTTTTAAAGTCTATCAATTTTTTCAACAGGCCCTTCAAATAGATCTCCGGCTTTTTGTTGGGGCAATATATATTGGCTAATGTACACTCGATTCCCTGTAATTTACCTTTCAAAAACAGGAATCCGGATCGGTCTTTCTATCCTCCAACTCAAATCTGATGTTCTTTGCCAACCCTATTGCCACCCCCTTTTGCTCTTTTAATTGGAGAGTCAGCGTAATACCATGTTGGATAATATTTGGATTTTAATTTCACATTTGACTTTATCTCAAAATGTGTTTCCTGTAAAAATACCACTGATGTTACCTTATGGTGTAGCTCTTTAAACAACTTAAATCTTTTCCCAGGGCAGTTCAACCCATTCACATTATATGTTATAAACTGTATTTCTTCCATCCTTCTTAATTCTGTCTATCTCTCCACTAACTCGCCTCCTCCCTTTTAGGCCCTACTATCTTGCAGAATATTAGCCCAACCTCCCCTCCCCCCGCTTTCTCCCACCCAACCCCCCTCGCCCACCCCCACCCCCCAATCCCCATCTCACCCCCCCACCTCCACCCCCCCTTTCTTATTTTTCCCTTACCCCTTTTTAGGCTTATAACCTGCCTACAAATCATTTGTGGATCCTATTCCACGATTGATTTAAAATTTTGGGCGTAAGCTCCGCCCATGGACGGCTACCTCTCCTCCGACCTCCCCAGATCCCTTTTCTCTGTCAACTGGGCTCGTCAATAACCTTTACTCCCCCCCCTTAACCGGAGCTTCCTGAAGGGCTTCCACATCAACAGGGGTGGGGCGGGGGGGATGGGAGAGTAAAAAAAAAAAAAAAAAGGGGAAAAACATATTTTTTACTTAATTCTCCCTCCCTTCTCTCACCCAACCCCAGGGTCTCCCTCCTCCCCCCCCCACCCGCTGCCAGTCCTCTTTTCTTGTATCAGCCGTAACTCCTTTTTCTTCTTCTTCTTCTTCCCACCCGGCTATCTCCAATCTTTGCAAGTCCAGTCTATCACAAAAGTCTCTCAGTTCTTCCGGGAATCTCAGATAAGCTGTAACCCCATTTTTCCAGCCAATTAGAGATGCTGCATTACCCCATCTATACTGCACATTTTGATTTCTCATTTGCTCCAACAGGGGTCTCAGGGATCTCCTCCTCCATAGAGTCTCTGATGTTAAATCCGCATAAATTTGGATAGTCAAGTCTCCATATTTAATTAATGATCTTCCCTTAATCTTCTTCCATATCTCATCCTTGACCCCAAATTTTTGGAACTGGACAATTATATCTCTCGGTCTTTCTTTCTCAGTAGCTTGTTTAAACTTTCCTGTTCTGAACACTCCATCTAGTTTAATCCCATCTGTTGCAGGTCTGTCTCTTATAGAGTTTAAAATTTTATTAACTAGTTCATATAATGTTTCCCCTTTTGCAGACTCTGGGATTCCTCGTACTCTAAGGTTACTCCTTCTTTCTTTATTTTCTTGAACTTCCATCCTATAGAGCAGTTTTTTTTCTGAGTTTTCTCCAGATGGGTTGTTTTTTTCCTTAAATTATCTATAGTTTTGGGGTCTGGGTTTTAACCCTCTCCTCTGTTTCCTCCACTCTCAATAGCAAATGCCCCAAATCGCCTCGAATAGCTGTCATTTCATGTTTTATCGTTTTCTCCAGATTTTGAAACATTTCTATCATCTCCTTATTTGGTATTTGTAGTTCACCATCAAGGTCTTGTTTCCCCAAGCCATCCGCTATTTTTTGGTTACAGGAGCTATTCATATCCAGTGATAATCTAGGACTATTTCCTGAGCTCGTGTCCATTTCCCCTTTTGCGCTAGCGCCTTGGGCCCTTTCTGGAGTAATATTTCCATGTGATGTAAATTTCTTTATCGTGCCTGTTTGAGACCCTTTGAGCCCTGCTCCCTTGGGACCTTTATTCTTCATATCCTCTATATGTCTTTATCTTCTATATTCTCTAGATGGGGTTATACCGCTCCTTTATAATTTGTGGACCAGATATACTTGTGATTTTTCCTTTTTTTTGTTCTCCTAAAGCACCTAGGACTCTTCTCTTGTTCTCTTCTAGACCCAGGGAATCCTCCCCTCACCTCTTTAGCCCCTTTGTCTCCATTATCACTTAGGGGTCTATTACGCCATAAGCCCCCATCAGCTCTCACTCACCCCGACAGTGGCTCCAGGCTTGAATGGAGATCCTTCACATCAGCTCAGTCCTGGGGGGAGTCCTCTGGGTCTCCGACACTGTGCTTCACTTTTCACTCTAAAGTTCACCCCAGGGATGCAGGGTGGGTCTCCTGGTATTCCCGGGTCTCCCTGGCCCAGGATCAATCAGTTGGCCGAGGGTTATAGTCAGCAGCAAGCCGGGGGTTATGAGCCAGAAAAAGCCGGTAACAGTGGAGCAACAGCTCCCTGTCACATCAGGACGCCGGCCGGTCTCCGCTTTCCCCCAGAGATCCTCCGTGGCTGGTCACGTGCTCCCTCCACGTCACCTCACTTCCAGCCACTTGGATCTCTCTCTCTTTACAAAGCGCTGGGGGAACCGGCGCGTCTCTGCAGCCTCCATCTCGCGGCCATCTCCGGCTCTCCTGGCTCAACTCTACGGCCCTCCAGACTCCGGTGAGGCGGTTTCTATAACGGGTCACTAGGGAGGTCGGGAAGCGGGTCCTAGCAGCGAGCTAGAGCCACTCGCTCCCCACAGCCGCCATGTTCAGGCTCCTCCCCCCAGTAGGCCTCAATTTCATAGAGAGAGACCATGTGGGTTTTATCATAATAAAAATTAGAGTGTAATATTTCAGAGTCAATAGCCAGAGATATTGTACAGACCTTATTTGTTTGCAATTTAAGAAGGAGCAACAAGGCAAGCTTTAATCATGAATGTCAGGGGAAAAGACGAGAAAGCCAAGGGCAAATGCGCCAATGCACAATATGGCCACGCCAATTTGCGCAAATCAGTGTGCATACGCATAGGTGGGCGACATGTAATCGCACATTCCTGTGCACAAAAACACACCGGCACACACAGGGTTCACTAATTGCTGACACTCAGTTGCCTTTATAAGGACTGCAGCTCTGCTCAGTGATTGCTGGATTATCGTCAGCCCCTCCTGTTCCTGTGCTTCTGTGTTCCTGAGTTTACTGCTGATTACCCGTTACTGACCCGGCTTGATCCTGACCTTGTTCCTGTCTGCTGCTCTGTGTATGACCCCGGCTTGCTCCTAACTGCTGCTGCTCTGTGTATGACCCTGGCTTGATCCTGGCCTTGCTCCTGTCTGCTGCTACTCTGTGTATGACCCCGGCTTGATCCTGACGTTGCTCTTGTCTGCTGTTCTATATTGATCCTGTCTCTGGCTACTCTACCCATCCTCTGGGATCCATGTGTTCTCTGGAGAAACTCCTGCAACCAGAGCACCCACGGGTTCCATCTTATCAGGCATCTCCAAGCAGTAACACCACTGGCAACCCGTGCTTCTTTGGGCACTGCACCTCCTGTTTCCACCTCCAGGAGTGCACAGCATTTAGCCGTAAGGGGAGCCCTCTCTCTATTGCAGCCTCCGGTCAGGTACGGGACAATGAATTACATATTATAGTGTATTATTTCACACAGAAAAGTCCAGAAATGTCCCAGAAGAATATAGTATATACAATTAAAAAAGAGGTGTAAATTTCATTAAGTGTTCTTGCATGGCAAGACCACTTACAGTTATCTCACATATATATTCTTATTACTATAGCCAAATTTGCCACCCTAACTCCTCCCACAGTTTTCACACTACATAGCGAGTAATATACCGAAATGTGCGGATTGTTCCCGATTGGTGTGCTATTACTTTGTGGAACGTTTCGCAGATTGGTTCACAATATATCAGCGTTTTTGTGCTGAAATTGGTCCCATAGGAATGAATAGCAGAATGTTTAAAATTAGAGTGGGAGCTGACAAAAACTAGAGTGTCAGCTGAAAAATCAGGACATGATATCTAAACTGCCATCACTCCCTCATTTTCAAACCCACCTACACAAATCTTATATCAAAATGTTCAACTATCCCTGCTGCCACTAAAAATGTCCACGGCTAAGCCATAGTCCTGATAGTTTTCACAATATGACCATTTGTTTGCAACTCACGCCGCCCATTGACATTCATTGAAACTGCACTCTAGCCACCTCAAATTTGAAGGGCAATTTCTAAACTGCGACTGTGCCTTCATTTTTAATATTTCAGAGACATACTATGCCTCAAAATGTAGGTCTGGGTCTCACAATATAAAGCTCTTCGGTGTAGGATTTATAATTTTTAAACTACAACCGTTTGAAGATGGCAACCGCCAGTGAAGTGAGCAAGTTGGAGCAGTTTGTTTTTAACCGCTCTTCTCTGCCCTTGCTGTAGAGTGAGTTGCCATAGGAACCCAGGTGTGTGAGCAGGCAGCAGAGTGACAAGCTACTCCACCCAGTTACTCCACCCACTCCAGTTGTAGACTACTGGTGGAGGCAAGAACACTTCACACAATTTCCCCAGAAATTGTAGCTTTTCTAGTTTGTATTATTGTTGTCACGTTCAGCCAACTCAGGAAACAAATTTACAGGGTAATCCATTCCACTGTGTGTAAGAACAAATAAAAAATACACAGAAGTACATACAAGTGTACAATTTTGTCTCAAGGCAGTTTAACCCATCATTTATCAGGTCACTTTTACTTTCTGATCCTATGATTTCATAAAAAAAGGTTTTCTCTTATTTCTTGTGAAATGTGATAATAGATATTAATGCAGACATTTATACAAGAAATAAGAAGTAAAAACCTGGCTGAGACTCTGCTCTTCAATCTATCACGTTTGAAAATTCTGCATATATTGAGCTCACCTGTATTACAAAACAGAAAAAGAAAAAATAACATAAAACATAAACACTAAAAACAAAACACATAGAACTGGTCAATATTAAAACTTCAGCTTAAATCCCATTAATTTTATGGATATGTAAAAGACAACTGCTAGAAGACCGGGGCATTCAACTATAATTTGCAATGGCATATGTGTAAAGTTCTCCTTAAACATGTGTGACAAAAGTGCCTTTTCTTATAACACCGTATAGGAACACCAAAATAATTTGTCACTCTAGAATTGTAGGATGTACCAATAGAGCCATGACTATGAAGAGTGCACCATTTAAATTATAGTTGACAAATTTGACTTCCCCCACAGGGCTGGGAAATCATGTAAATGGCAGGCCTTGTGTGCATATGCTGTGCATTTGGAATGTATGGATGCTGAAGAAGGTGGGGGGGGGGGGGGTGAGCAAGAGGATGAAATAACAAACACCCCATTAAATCTTATTGACTATAACAAGCATAGTTCTGTCATACATGGAGTCGACAATGTGAATATCCTGAATGGTCCATGTACATCTCCACCAATACAGTAATGCTCCTTACACTATACATTTAAAATGCCACCAGCTTGTAATACGTAATTCAGCCTTAATCCTGGGCTGTTAGTGATAAATCCAAGACACAGGAAGGATCAAATTTTGCAACAAGCAACATGTTCCATGGCTCCATATTCAGTAATGGTAGCAGCAATAAAAGTATAAAGTTCATAAATCCCAATAATGGTGAATATTTTGCCATCCAAGATCCATAAAGGTGCTCCTGGTGTATGCTGCTGGGATAACTTGTTAATAAAAAGCATGACCAGTTTTGTCAGTTACACCAGCGGCATCAGAGGCAATATGATTTACCTGAGGTAGGGTCGGCCTTTACATGCCGTCCCAAGATAGCCACCATGCTTGCTGCACCATCCATTCAAAGGTTTATCAACAACTATCAAAGAAAGCAGAACACAGCAGCTATTTCTAAACTATACACTAGATCAGCGTTTTTCAACCACTGTGCCGCGGCACACTAGTGTGCCGTGAGATATTGTTTGGTGTGCCGTGGGAAAAATTCCAATTTCATCCGTAACATGTGGCCTCGGCTCACAAATAGACCAATCATTAGAATCTAATGATTGGTCTATTTGTGAGCCGAAGCGCATGTTACGGACTATAAATAGCTCCGGTGTCACTGTTACACTGACAGGAGAAGACATCGTAGTAGATCGCCGATGCGCAGAAGAGCACCGAAGGATCTGGACTCTGGAGGATTATCGCGGACGCAGCACAGAAGAGCGCTGAGTGATGGATCTGGAGGAGACAGGAGCAGAAGAGCGCTGACTGATGGATCTGGATGGAGTGCTGAGTGTGACGGACAGCGGCTATCTGGAGGAGACAAGCGCAGTAAGTACTGAGTGACAGTGAGACAGGAACAGATACTGCAGTGATGGACAAATTTTTGAAAAGGAAAGAACTGGACTCTGAACAAAATTCGGAGCCAGATAAGAGCCCAAGTATGAGTGGGGATCAAAAGAAAGCAAAGATGGTTAGCTCAAGGAAATTCTCTGGCACAAGGCAATATAGCAAAAGCTTTACTTTCACCGGAGATGCAAAGAAACCAACTCCACTGTGTGTGGTGTGTGGTCAAAAGCTATCTAACAGTGCTATGGTCCCAAGTCGCACACTGTGGCAGAGACATTAATACTTCCCGCCTGCAAAGCTATTGTAGAGGAGATGCTCGGACCTGAAGCAGCTAAGGAAATAGACAAAGTCCCTCTCTTAGACAACACAATTTCCAGACGTATTAATGACATGTCTGCAGACATAGAAAGTGTGGTTTTGGAAAAGATCCGTATCAGTGAGAAATTTGCATTGCAGCTTGACGAGTCTACTGATATCAGTGGACATGCTCAACTCTTGGCCAATGTGCGTTTTGTGGATGGTGATGCAATTAGAGAAAACTTCTTTTTTTGCAAGGCATTGCCAGAAAAAACAACAGGAGAAGAAATTTTTTGGGTCACATCAGAATACCTTGAACAAGGAGGACTTAAGTGGGAAAACTGCACAAGTGTCTGCACCGATGGAGCTGCAGCCATGGTCGGGGCGCACCAAAGGCTTTGTAAGCAGAGTGAAGGAAAGAAATCCAGATGTGATTGTTACGCATTGTTTTTTACACCGTGAGGCCCTCGTAGCCAAGACTTTACCAGCAGACCTAGTTCCTGTGTTGGATGATGTTGTGCGCATGGTAAACTTTGTAAAGTCACGACCCGTGAAAAGTCGCATGTTTGCAGCTTTGTGTGAGGAGATGGGAGCGAAGCATAAAACCTTGCTGTTTCATACGGACGTCAGGTGCTTGTCGCGTGGCAAGGTCTTGGTTCGTGTGTATGAGCTGCGGGAGGAACTTAAAGTGTTTCTGACAAATGAGAGGTCAGATTACGCAAAGCTGCTTGCAAGTGATGAGTGGTGTGCAAGGCTGGCATACCTGGCAGATATTTTTCATCATCTGAATGAGCTGAACACACGAATGCAAGGCCGAAATGAAAATCTGCTTACAAGTACAGATAAAATAAATGGATTCCGTTCAAAGGTGCAACTCTGGCATCAACACGTGGAAAGTGGCAATCTTGAAATGTTCACACTCACCAAGCAATGGCAAGGTGTTCACACTGCTGCACTGGGTGAGATAATAGTTGAACATTTAAAAACTCTCGAGGAGAAGTTGTCATTTTATTTCTCTTCAGTCTCCACTGAATGCCTTGACTGGGTTAGGGACCCTTATAGCTCAGCATCAGTTGGTGGAAAGGACATGACTTTACAGGAGCAGGAGGAACTAACTGAACTGAGACAAAATCGTGGTTTCAAGCTAAGATTTGCTGATCTACCTTTGGACAGTTTTTGGTTGGATACTGCCAAGGAGTTCCCCGTTCTGGCAAACAAAGCTATTTTGACATTGCTCCCATTTCCACTACATATCTGTGTGAGATGAGCTTTTCAAGCCTGATTGCTATAAAAACTAAAGACAGAGAGAGACTGAGAGCTGTTGACGAAGAGCTACGTGTGTGTCTTTCTTCGATTCCTGCCAGAATATCAGCTTTGTGTTCAGCCAAACAGGCCCAGGTTTCGCACTGAGTAAGTAAACAGAAATATGAACAATTATAAAATACTTTATTATTTCATAATAAAGTAATTATAAAATAATTTCTTTGTGATTGATTCCTATTCAAGAGAATTACTTTATATATAGTCAATATAGGCACAGAGGTAAATTTTTTTAACATTTTCTAATGGTGGTGTGCCTCGTGATTTTTTTCATGAAAAAAGTGTGCCTTTGCACAAAAAAGGTTGAAAAACACTGCACTAGATGACATTATCTATATTGTATTATGATTGTATTACACGCCCCCCAGGTAACACTGTACTGGCAAATTTATAAAGAAACAAGGAAGATAAATACAATGACAACTATTTTAATGCTGTGCACTAGATAGATTTCTCCATTTGCTCATGTTATATTTCACCCTCTCAGATAGCATTATCATAGGCAGATTCAACAAGATTAAAACAAGATCACAAATCAATTCATGGGTTTTAATCAGAAAAAAAAAACATTATCTACTTCCAAATGTATGTAATTCCACATTAACATAATTTTAGTGTCAGACTGTCTACCAAATCCATTATGTATTCAAAAACAGAGAGATGCTTAGGCTGTCATTCAGGTCTGGACAATTAGTAGCCTCAAGCTCCCAAATCCATTTGAAGTACTAACTGATCAAAATTTTGAGACCACTTCCAACACCCAATATTTCAGTAGAGTTGTATCCCTATTTTGAACCAAACAAAAGTGTCTTGCCACCGGTTATTTGAGGTAAGTAGAAATTTCGTAAAAATGTTTCTGTAAATTCTTGCAGTCTGTTCTAATGGATTTTTTTTTCCATTATTAAAGCTCCCTCAGGTGCAGGTTAGAACATACTGTAAATAACTACAGTCGTATTGCAATCTGCAGGATTCTTCCAGTAGAGAGGGTTAATGTACCCCCATCATGTAATTGCAAAAGTAGCAGGACCCACATCTTCTCATTTCCCCACAGTTGTGGTTCGGAGTCCAAGTTCACTTTCCTGAAGATGAACTGTGGGCAAGCAGAAACAAACTTGCTTACAATTTCATCATCTGTCAATAAATACCAGTACGAGGAATACATTTTTTTTTTTCACATTTGATGCAATGGTAGTGTATTTGAAACTCAATCTACAGGTTACAGGTGCCAACTGGCTCTTTGGTATGTCTTGGTCAGCCATTTCTTCTTTTAACCCCGCTTTGTGAATCTCCCCTTCAGATGTTTAGCTTCTATCTCAAAATCAGCTTTATCGGTACAATTTCGGTGTGCCTGAAATTCAACAAGATTAAAACAAGATCACAAATCAATTCATGGGTTTTAATCAGAAAAAAAAAACATTATCTACTTCCTTGCCCTGTGGAATTATACGAACCAGGACATAAGGCTCAAAGCTATCTACATGCAATAGACTGTTGGTTGCAGTTGGTTTTCTATACAATTTTGTTTTATTAGTCCAGGTTAAGTCCAGGAAAGTTATCTGTTGAGGGTCTATTCAGGAGTATGTCCCTAGCCCTCCTAACCTCTTTTAGGATGATATAAAGCAAGGCGGGGCTTCAGAGGTATTTTCACCTACATTTTATGAATAACAAGCTAAGGCTTCACACCATATGCTTTTTACTGTTAACTCACTTTGTTCATGTGGTGCCTATTATCCTTTCCCAAGCAGCACCAGACTCTCCTCAGCATAAACAAGCTCCTTTGGGAACAAAATAACTGGCAAAGTCTAGAATGTCTTTCCTCCTGGACACCCAAGTTACATGTGACTCATGTGACATGAGGATTGGCTACATTTTGAAAAAGTCCTCTTTTCTCCAAAAATCTATTAGGGATTATTGGTTAGGGTTGATTTAGGCATACATCTCAATGTATTTTTTCTCTGAAGCATAATCTGTGTTTGGATTGCTCTTCAGAAGCTACTGTCTGCTTTAATCCCACTTTTGGCATCAAATGAGCCACTACCACTTTCACTGCCACAACTGGATAATTTTCAGGGCTTCCCTGTTTGCCTGAATTTGTCACATTTGGTGGACTTGCCACCTGCCAATCACTACATGCTGGGTAGACTTTGTGCGGGATCAAAACAAAGCATTGTGACTTTGGAAGGTAAACACCCCTGTCCATTGCCTATTGCAGTTTAAGGGGAGACACTGATTCTCTTATTTATCACAGGTTTAGCGCAATATCCTGTTTGAGGAGGGCAATTTCTCAAAACCACCCCAAAAGAGGGCTACAGAAGTTCCTGGGAGGAGGGGTGTACTTGTACTCCACAAAAAGCATCCTAAGTCTAATACTACTTTGACTACTACCTCTTGCAACTGAAAGGGTTCCTTTCAGTCCACCCAGGTGTCCTTTACTAAGTAAAAGGTGGGTCCATGTTTTTGTAGCAAGCCTTGCAACCCAAAACCGTAAAGAAGTCTACCCAGAAGCCATCCTCATAATGAAAGTGATCCCTCACTCCCGGGTGTAGGGGGACATATGTTGGCATTTGCACCAGTCTTGGATAAGAGATGTCCTGAACCTCAGGGTATCCAGGACATGGGATATCAGGACAACCTTTTGCTGAAATATACCTCAGCCACAGTCCTGTCTTCCAACATCTGAAACACATTCCAGTTTCTTTAAACTGATCAATTGATCAACTTCAAGAAGTCTGCCTTCCCATCACTTGGAGTACTTGGTGATGATCTTAGATACAGCCCTGTCAAACATTGTCCTTGCATTAAAAGATTGCTTCTCTGAGGTCAACATTTAGGCCAGCCAGACATCCCTTGACTTCCATCTGTATTTTTTATTATTATTATTATACAGTATTTATATAGCGCTAAAAGGTTTGCTCAGCGCTGTACATGATAGTGGGGAACAGAACATGAGACAATACAGTAACAAAACAAAACATGAGGGATTCAAGGGCCCTGCTCTTTCGAGCTTACAATCTAGGCGGGAGGGGATAGTGGTACAGGAGGAAGTGGCTGTGGGGGATGGAGTGGTAGGAGGAGTGGAGGAGATCGGCTGTTAAATGAGGGTGGGGTAGGCTTCCCTGAAGAGATGGGTTTTCAGGGTGCGCCTAAAGGTGAGGAGGGTAGGTGACAGTCTGATGGATTGGGGTAGTGAGTTCCAGAGGATGGGGGAAGTCCTGGAGAAGTCCTGCAGTTGCGCGTGGGAGGTGGAGACCAGGGAGCTAGAAAGTAGGAGGTCTTGTATTTGGGTTCTTATGGTGGCCTTCGGGGTGGCTCTCTTTGCAGTTTAAGGGAAGGTACTGGTCTCAGGAGAGTAGTCCCTTCTGAGATTTTCCTTATACTCTGTCAAAATTGGGGAACACCAGATGGGGACATAATGGCCGCCATATTCGAAAAAAATTTGGTGATTTTTGTGGCAGGTTTCTGGAATCCCCTGACCTTCGTGCTGGATACCCTGGAGTTTCCTTGGTCCGTGTTCAGACAGGTGTACACGTTCTCTCCAATCAAGATACTTCCTCGACTGCTGCATAAGCTAGAGGAAGAATGGATTCTGGTGACCCTCATCACCCAGGAGAACTTGGTACACAGACATACATACTGTAATCCTTAATCTTCTTCTTCTTAGTTGTTGAGTTTAACTGCATGACTGTTGAAACCCAGGTCCTAAGGGATAGGAACATTGCTGACTCATTCATACTGTCAGGAATGGAAATATTTATTGATATGTATTGTGTCATACATAACCAACATTAACTTTTTTACAAAAATATAAAAATATATAAATATATAAATAAATACAAACATAACACATGAGCTGAAATGAAAAAAGTCCCAAAGTCCCTGGGGAACAAAAAACCTAATAAACTTAGCCTTTACGGCCCAAAATGTAGGAGTCCAATTCCTGAAAGGGAAACTCACCCATAGTTATATACATAGGCCCTTATGGCCAAAAGAACAGCAACCGCTGTTTCAGATTCTTAAAAAAACAAAAAGAATAGGGCTTTATGCCCATCAAGGACCTTTATGGCCCATATATAAAGACAGACTCATGCAATTTCAATATAACTGCTGCATATGGCCATTATGGCCTAACTAGACAACAATAATAACTAAGAAGACAATAACAATCACATACACTGCAAGAGAAGGATTAAGAAACCCGTAGACCTTCAGTACCCTACCCCTGCCAACCTTTCATCAAAAAGACCTTATCTGCAAAATCTAGGGGGGTGAAAGAGGTAGAAACCAGGGACAGATCCCACCACCCGAGATCAACAGACAGCAGCCACAGGCTTGATGTTCCTCCACGCCTCCATCCAAGCCCTTCGCTGCAGCCTGTCTTTCTCGAGGCCCCGAATTTTCCCAGCCTCACCCAGGATGTCATTCACCACCACCTAAACAGGGAGGATTTTCTGCCGAATGGATACCTGACACCGTGCCATCCATGTGTAGTACTGGGCCACTAAACTGACTAAAAACAGAGTGTCCAAATCAAAACCCGAGCGACCTTCAAATGCTCCATACACCCACTCCGCATAAGACATGCGATGGAGGAAAGGAACACCCAGAGCTCCACCCACCTGTTGATACACTTCTACGTTAAAGGGGCACCAAAGCAAGAAGTGGTCCATAGTCTCCACTTCACCCTGACACTCCGTCCTCAGACAACCACGGTCATCCGGAGGACGGTACTTCAGGTTGCCCCTCACGTAAAGCCTGGAAGGCGAGCCAGGCTTGGTCCCTCAACTTCAAGGGGATCCGCTCCAGATTTATCAAACAAGGAAGATAAATACAATGACAACTATTTTAATGCTGTGCACTAGATAGATTTCTCCATTTGCTCATGTTATATTTCACCCTCTCAGATAGCATTATCATAGGCAGATTCAACAAGATTAAAACAAGATCACAAATCAATTCATGGGTTTTAATCAGAAAAAAAAACATTATCTACTTCCAAATGTATGTAATTCTACATTAACATAATTTTAGTGTCAGACTGTCTACCAAATCCATTATGTATTCAAAAACAGAGAGATGCTTAGGCTGTCATTCAGGTCTGGACAATTAGTAGCCTCAAGCTCCCAAATCCATTTGAAGTACTAACTGATCAAAATTTTGAGACCACTTCCAACACCCAATATTTCAGTAGAGTTGTATCCCTATTTTGAACCAAACAAAAGTGTCTTGCCACCGGTTATTTGAGGTAAGTAGAAATTTCGTAAAAATGTTTCTGTAAATTCTTGCAGTCTGTTCTAATGGTTTTTCCATTATTAAAGCTCCCTCAGGTGCAGGTTAGAACATACTGTAAATAACTACAGTCGTATTGCAATCTGCAGGATTCTTCCAGTAGAGAGGGTTAATGTACCCCCATCATGTAATTGCAAAAGTAGCAGGACCCACATCTTCTCATTTCCCCACAGTTGTGGTTCGGAGTCCAAGTTCACTTTCCTGAAGATGAACTGTGGGCAAGCAGAAACAAACTTGCTTACAATTTCATCATCTGTCAATAAATACCAGTACGAGGAATACATTTTTTTTTTTCACATTTGATGCAATGGTAGTGTATTTGAAACTCAATCTACAGGTTACAGGTGCCAACTGGCTCTTTGGTATGTCTTGGTCAGCCATTTCTTCTTTTAACCCCGCTTTGTGAATCTCTCCTTCAGATGTTTAGCTTCTATCTCAAAATCAGCTTTATCGGTACAATTTCGGTGTGCCTGAAATTCAACAAGATTAAAACAAGATCACAAATCAATTCATGGGTTTTAATCAGAAAAAAAAACATTATCTACTTCCTTGCCCTGTGGAATTATACGAACCAGGACATAAGGCTCAAAGCTATCTACATGCAATAGACTGTTGGTTGCAGTTGGTTTTCTATACAATTTTGTTTTATTAGTCCAGGTTAAGTCCAGGAAAGTTATCTGTTGAGGGTCACATTCACTTGTAAATCTCAGATTATAACGATTATAGGATAAACTCTGCACAAATTTACTAGCCTCCTCCTGCATACCTGTCCAAAGAATAAGGATGTTATCGATGTACCTGAACCAGGACAAAATCCTGGACAGGGGTACACCAACGACATTCCCCCATCATAAAGCCATGAATCTACTATGGGGTTGGTCTATTAAAGCTGGAGAGTGCAAAATCTGGTGCAGCTCTACATACAGACCAATCAACTTTCAAGTTTTATTGTCAAAGCTTAATTGAACAAGCTGAAGTTAGAAGCTGATTGGCTGCCATGCACAACTGCGCCAGATTTTGCACTTTCCAGTTTTAGTAAATCAACCCCTATGTGTACGTTTAATAAGAGCTAGAGCCTGGAGAACCTTTTCACAAATCTGCAATCCTTTACTGTGTGGTATAGACAAATAGGCACTGTACTGCTCTTTCTCAGACCTGTTAGACTAAAGCAGATTTCACTGCAACTATGTCTTATTTCTTTGGGAAACTTTTTATCCTTCTAGAACCTTCGGCTTCGAGGCCCAAAAATCCTATTCTGCCATTCTGCCACTCCACCACCTAAATCTATTCAGGAGTATGTCCCTAGCCCTCCTAACCTCTTTTAGGATGATATAAAGCAAGGCGGGGCTTCAGAGGTATTTTCACCTACATTTTTATGAATAACAAGCTAAGGCTTCACACCATATGCTTTTTACTGTTAACTCACTTTGTTCATGTGGTGCCTATTATCCTTTCCCAAGCAGCACCAGACTCTCCTCAGCATAAACAAGCTCCTTGGGAACAAAATAACTGGCAAAGTCTAGAATGTCTTTCCTCCTGGACACCCAAGTTACATGTGACTCATGTGACATGAGGATTGGCTACATTTTGAAAAAGTCCTCTTTTCTCCAAAAATCTATTAGGGATTATTGGTTAGGGTTGATTTAGGCATACATCTCAATGTATTTTTTCTCTGAAGCATAATCTGTGTTTGGATTGCTCTTCAGAAGCTACTGTCTGTTTTAATCCCACTTTTGGCATCAAATGAGCCACTACCACTTTCACTGCCACAACTGGATAATTTTCAGGGCTTCCCTGTTTGCCTGAATTTGTCACATTTGGTGGACTTGCCACCTGCCAATCACTACATGCTGGGTAGACTTTGTGCGGGATCAAAACAAAGCATTGCGACTTTGGAAGGTAAACACCCCTGTCCATTGCCTATTGCAGTTTAAGGGGAGACACTGATTCTCTTATTTATCACAGGTTTAGCGCAATATCCTGTTTGAGGAGGGCAATTTCTCAAAACCACCCCAAAAGAGGGCTACAGAAGTTCCTGGGAGGAGGGGTGTACTTGTACTCCACAAAAAGCATCCTAAGTCTAATACTACTTTGACTACTACCTCTTGCAACTGAAAGGGTTCCTTTCAGTCCACCCAGGTGTCCTTTACTAAGTAAAAGGTGGGTCTATGTTTTTGTAGCAAGCCTTGCAACCCAAAACCGTAAAGAAGTCTACCCAGAAGCCATCCTCATAATGAAAGTGATCCCTCACTCCCGGGTGTAGGGGGACATATGTTGGCATTTGCACCAGTCTTGGATAAGAGATGTCCTGAACCTCAGGGTATCCAGGACATGGGATATCAGGACAACCTTTTGCTGAAATATACCTCAGCCACAGTCCTGTCTTCCAACATCTGAAACACATTCCAGTTTCTTTAAACTGATCAATTGATCAACTTCAAGAAGTCTGCCTTCCCATCACTTGGAGTACTTGGTGATGATCTTAGATACAGCCCTGTCAAACATTGTCCTTGCATTAAAAGATTGCTTCTCTGAGGTCAACATTTAGGCCAGCCAGACATCCCTTGACTTCCATCTGTATTTTTTATTATTATTATTATACAGTATTTATATAGCGCTAAAAGGTTTGCTCAGCGCTGTACATGATAGTGGGGAACAGAACATGAGACAATACAGTAACAAAACAAAACATGAGGGATTCAAGGGCCCTGCTCTTTCGAGCTTACAATCTAGGCGGGAGGGGATAGTGGTACAGGAGGGAAGTGGCTGTGGGGGATGGAGTGGTAGGAGGAGTGGAGGAGATCGGCTGTTAAATGAGGGTGGGGTAGGCTTCCCTGAAGAGATGAGTTTTCAGGGTGCGCCTAAAGGTGAGGAGGGTAGGTGACAGTCTGATGGATTGGGGTAGTGAGTTCCAGAGGATGGGGGAAGTCCTGGAGAAGTCCTGCAGTTGCGCGTGGGAGGTGGAGACCAGGGAGCTAGAAAGTAGGAGGTCTTGTATTTGGGTTCTTATGGTGGCCTTCGGGGTGGCTCTCTTTGCAGTTTAAGGGAAGATACTGGTCTCAGGAGAGTAGTCCCTTCTGAGATTTTCCTTATACTCTGTCAAAATTGGGGAACACCAGATGGGGACATAATGGCCGCCATATTCGAAAAAAATTTGGTGATTTTTGTGGCAGGTTTTTGGAATCCCCTGACCTTCGTGCTGGATACCCTGGAGTTTCCTTGGTCCGTGTTCAGACAGGTGTACACGTTCTCTCCAATCAAGATACTTCCTCGACTGCTGCATAAGCTAGAGGAAGAATGGATTCTGGTGACCCTCATCACCCAGGAGAACTTGGTACACAGACATACATACTGTAATCCTTAATCTTCTTCTTCTTAGTTGTTGAGTTTAACTGCATGACTGTTGAAACCCAGGTCCTAAGGGATAGGAACATTGCTGACTCATTCATACTGTCAGGAATGGAAATATTTATTGATATGTATTGTGTCATACATAACCAACATTAACTTTTTTACAAAAATATAAAAATATATAAATATATAAATAAATACAAACATAACACATGAGCTGAAATGAAAAAAGTCCCAAAGTCCCTGGGGAACAAAAAACATAATAAACTTAGCCTTTACGGCCCAAAATGTAGGAGTCCAATTCCTGAAAGGGAAACTCACCCATAGTTATATACATAGGCCCTTATGGCCAAAAGAACAGCAACCGCTGTTTCAGATTCTTAAAAAAACAAAAAGAATATTGCTTTATGCCCATCAAGGACCATTATGGCCCATATATAAAGACAGACTCATGCAATTTCAATATAACTGCTGCATATGGCCATTATGGCCTAACTAGACAACAATAATAACTAAGAAGACAATAACAATCACATACACTGCAAGAGAAGGATTAAGAAACCCGTAGACCTTCAGTACCCTACCCCTGCCAACCTTTCATCAAAAAGACCTTATCTGCAAAATCTAGGGGGGTGAAAGAGGTAGAAACCAGGGACAGATCCCACCACCCGAGATCAACAGACAGCAGCCACAGGCTTGATGTTCCTCCATGCCTCCATCCAAGCCCTTCGCTGCAGCCTGTCTTTCTCGAGGCCCCGAATTTTCCCAACCTCACCCAGGATGTCACTCACCACCACCTAAACAGGGAGGATTTTCTGCCGAATGGATACCTGACACCGTGCCATCCATGTGTAGTACTGGGCCACTAAACTGACTAAAAACAGAGTGTCCAAATCAAAACCCGAGCGACCTTCAAATGCTCCATACACCCACTCCGCATAAGACATGCGATGGAGGAAAGGAACACCCAGAGCTCCACCCACCTGTTGATACACTTCTACGTTAAAGGGGCACCAAAGCAAGAAGTGGTCCATAGTCTCCACTTCACCCTGACACTCCATCCTCAGACAACCACGGTCATCCGGAGGACGGTACTTCAGGTTGCCCCTCACGTAAAGCCTGGAAGGCGAGCCAGGCTTGGTCCCTCAACTTCAAGGGGATCCGCTCCAGATTTATCAAACACAGACCCTCCCTCATAACATGGCCTGGGAAATCTCTCAAGGCCAACGGCGCATGGAAAGCGGTCGCCACAATCCTCTCACCCAGGAGTCTCCTGGGGAGGGACCTGCCTCCTCTGCAGTCACATGCCACTGCCAGAGTAACTTCAGGCACAGGGCCACATAAGCTGGGAGCTTACCATGCTTGGCCCGCAGGCTTCTCACTGGCCCGCCACTCTCCCAACTGCTCAGAAAGGGTCCAAACCAGATCCGGAACAGTCCTACCCATGCAGGTGGTCTCTCTACCAACATGCTACCAAGATTATGCTTTAGGAACATCAGAGAGAAGCAAACCAACGGGTTGACCATACCTAGGCCACCCTCCCGCCTGGATGAGTAGGTCACATCCCTCCTGACGAGGTTCAGCCGATTCCCCCATAACATCTGGAAGAAACAGCTGTAGACCCTCGTATAGAGCGACTCTGGCAAGAGGAAACAAAGCTGACATATAAAAGACGGGGAGCAGGAAAGTCTTGATCAAATCAACCCTTTCCCTCAAGGAGAGCCCCTTCCAGCATCTCACTTTGACCTCGGCATCCGACAGTTTGGTTTCCCAATTTAACTTGCTGTATTCAGCAGGGCCGAAATTAATGCCCAAAACTTTGATACTCTGCTGAGGCACCGGGAAGGTGTCCGGGAGTGAGAAGCTCTCACCCTCCCTACCCATCCATTCACATTTATCCTGGTGTACCTTGGAACCTGATGCCTCGGCATACTGATCCATCACTGAAACCACCTCCTGCGCCTTATCCGGTCCAGATATGAAAACAGAAACATCATCAGCATAAGCCACAACCCTCAGAGGCGGATCCCCAGTAGCACCCACCGGCACATCGCTCACCGCCCCACCATCTAACCTCCTGACGAAAGGGTCGATGGCAAAGGCATAGAGCAAGGGACTCAGCGGCACCCCTGGTGCACCCCGGATACGACCCCAAAGGGCTGCCCAACCTAGCCATTCACCAACATGAAGCTCTCAGCCTCCCTGTACAACGTCTTCAGCCAGCCAATGAACCTACCCTCCAAACCGTACCGGTCCAGGAGATGCCAGAGGTACTCATGATTGACTCTATCAAAGGCCTTTGCCTGGTCCACCGCCAGCAAGAAATTCCCTCATCCTTCAGCCTTACATCGCTCCTGGGCCTCCCGGACAGCTAACACCGCTGTGAAGGTACTCCTGCCCTGGACCGAGCAATGCTGCTGACGAGAAAGCAAACCATCTGCCACTGCCGACAAGCGCCAGAACAAGATCTTTGCCAGAACCTTTCTATCGACATTGAGGAGGCTTATGGGGTGCCAGTTCTCAATAGCCGAAGGATCCTTACCCTTTTACAAGAGAATTACTGCAGACTGCCTCATGGAAGGAGGGAGGGATCCCTCATCCAAACAGCAATTGTAAACCTCTGCGAGGCGAGGTGCCAGGCAGGACTTAAAGGTTTTTGAAAAACTCAGCTGTCAAACCGTCCTGCCCAGAGGTCTTCTTAACGGCTAGACTATAAATGGCCCTGGCCACCTCCTCTGCAGTAATTTTCCAAGTCAAACCCGCCGGTGGGACATTACTTTCCAGATCTGGCGTAGACTCCAAAAAGCTCAGCATCCTTGTCCGATCGGGGCGCTTCTCACCCAGTAAGTCCTCATAGAAAGACCTGGAGACCTCCAGAATCCCTGACCTGGATCTTGTCAGGGACCCCGTACTATCTCTCAGAGCAGAGACCGTTTTAATCGCTGCACTCTTTTTGCAGTTCTGGAAAGGGTCAGGTGAGTGGTATTTCCCATAATCCCTCTCCAGAACCAAAGAAAGCACGCCGATCATACTGGTACTTCCTGAGAAGAAGAATCTCCTCCGAGATTGCCCCCGAATCTCCACCGCTAGAAACAAGGCGGTCAAGCTTCCTCAGCAACCGTTGGTAGGCGATATATTGATAAAACTACCTTCTCTTACCTATGGCCTTGAAAAACCTGCTGATCCGCACTTTGGCAAGCTCCCACTACTCAGACTTACTGCCGCAGAAATCCAGCACCGTCTCCTGAGCCTGAAAGAACTCCTCGAAAGATCGTCTCACCTCCTCATCCTCC
Source organism: Staurois parvus (assembly GCA_951230385.1). Classification (NCBI taxonomy): domain Eukaryota; kingdom Metazoa; phylum Chordata; class Amphibia; order Anura; family Ranidae; genus Staurois; species Staurois parvus. Next base: position 24,951 of record CATNWA010019422.1, read on the forward strand.
AGCAGAGACAAATCCATTCTCCAGATGCCCTTCCCTCTCAGTGGCGTGTCTGAAACATTTAAAGTCACAGATAGCATAAGGTGATCGGAAAACTCCACTGCCCGACACACAGGTGCCGAGAAGGCAGAGTTCTCCTTCAAAAAAAAAACCTGTCTATCCTACTCTGACTGTTTCCTCTCCTGAAAGTGAAACCAGTGCTGTCTGGGCTGCTCTTAACCAAGGCGTCTACCAGACCTGCTTCCCTGACTATAGCATTTACAAAAACACTATCATATCCCAGCCTGTCATTGAAGCCCCTCTTGTCCTTGGGCCTAGTGATAGTATTAAAATCTCCTCCAAAGACCACCAGCCGGGACGTAAAAAGGAAAGGTTTGATCCTTGTGAAGAGGCACTTCCTGTCCCACTTGGACTGTGGCCCATAAATGTTTATCAGCGGCAACTCCTGCCCCCCCACAAGGACATCCAGGATCAGACATCTTCCAATCTCTACCTCAGTTACCCTCCGGCACGTTACCATGCCGGTAAAAAGCACCGCAACTCCGCTGTAAGGCTCAGCCGCAAGAGACCAGTAGGAGGGCCCACGCCTCCACTCACGCTTAGCCAGATGTATATCGGCCAAGCTGGACAACCTGGTCTCCTGCAAAAAGAAAACATCAGCTTCCATCCCGCTGAGCAAAAATAAGGCTGTTCCTTTCTCTCTTACAGACCATAGGCTGGCAACGTTAATAGTTGCCACCTTTATCGGAGCGGGAACTGCCATTAAGGTAGTTGAGAGGGACGTGTCAGGAATGAACTTGCCAATAATGGTGGGACTCACCTGCCTTGTGGGCTGCAGTACCAGGGCTGGCCAGCGGGTGCTCTCAGCAATCAGAGACTCACCCCTGCAATCAGCCAAACACCTGAAGCTGATTGCAGGGGTTGTATTTAAGGAATGGCCAGACTCACAGTCAGGGCCTTGGTGTGTTTTTCCATGGGCCCCTGTATCTTGTATCCTGTGTTCCTGTTTCTGCCTGACTTGTTGCTGACCCTGCCTGATCCTGACCTCTGCTGACTTCTCCTGTTTGATCCCTGGCTTGTGACCCTGACCATTCTCTGCCTGACCCTCTGCACCGCACTGCCCGTGAGTTACTGAACCCAGCTTGTGACCCCGACCACTCTCCCGCCTCTTCCTGGTACTCCGTTTGCCCGTTTGCTACTGACCTGGCCTGCATGACGACTCTTGCATTGTATGTATTGTTATCTGTAGGTGGTTTGGTTTGGTTTTTTTTGCACTGTGTTTATGTTTAGTTTTTCACTGCGTTTTGTATTGTTAGTCTTAATAAATCATATTGTTTTTATACCATATCTGAAGCCTGCGTTTCCCTGTGTCAGTCCACACACCTCTGGTCATACCTGGAGCCCTGACAGGACATTTCTTAACCCTCCTCTTGACTTTCTTGGCAGGGTCCCTCACTCTCTCTTTTTTTTTTTTAAATATTTATTAATTTTCCATATAAAATACATATTTCATCATTACTCTCATATACATACAAAACCATCAGTTACATCCCTTTCTATCTTTATTCCCATTACCCCCCCCCCCCGCCACCTATCTAATACCCCACCCACCCCAAAACCACCCTCGCCCTAATAATAAAACCACCCACTCTGCATTTCTCCATTGCCTCTTTTCCTAAATAAGGGGTACTTTCACATATCCCTCTCTACTACTTCATATATTTCACCGTGGGCACAAAATCTTCCCATTTTCCCCACCTCCTGTAATATAACCCCATCTTGTCTTCTTGCATATAATACAGTTTCTCCATCTTACATATCTGGTTCACTCTTTCTACCCAATCCTCTTCTCTCGGCACCTCTGAGCTATGCCAAAACTTAGGTATCAGACCCTTTGCCGCATCAGATAGTACCATATACCCGAATCCTTGTATTTGTTCACTGATAACTCTGTACTATGTAATAGACACAACTCTGGATCCAATCCTATCTTTATCCCAGAGATTATCCCAATTAAATGAACCATTGTCTCCCAATAACCTTGAATCTTTGGGCACTCCCACCATATGTGATATAACGTACCTATCTTTCCACACCCCGCCAACACTCTAGTCTATTTTTCCCACTCATCTTATATTCAACGTTCGGTGCAATGTGCCATCTTGTTAAACACTTATAGTTTACCTCCACCTCTCTCATGCTTACATTCTCATGTGTTAGTCTATATATTTTTCTCTGTTTGTCTTCATCTATCTCTATTCCCAAATCCCTTTCCCATTTTACTATGTACATTGGCTTTGTGTGTGTGTCTAACTCAGTGAGAATCTTATAAACTTTTGCCGTGTGCCTTTTCCCATCTCCACGTGATTCCAACAACCTCTCAAACAAATTCCAATCCTTTCTCAATCTCAAAGGTTTCGGAAGACTCCCGACAAAGTGTTTTAATTGGTGATATCTCCACTCATCTATCTTAATGAAAAGTTCCCTTTTGTCCTTTTTCAACTCAAGTGTTCTCAATTCCTGCCCTTCCATAATATCTCTCAGTTGAATATCCTCCTTTTTAAACCACTTTCCTGTGCTCTCCTCCCTACCTGGAGGGAAATACTCCGTGTTCCTCAGTGACATTAACTGTGAATTAAAATCCCATTTCATAAACTTGTGCAGTTTATACCAAACCTTTAAAACATTTAATGTATAAACACTCGTGGTATCTTTTAAATCCTCTATATTGCGCTGGTACCCATATGATTTTACTCAAGTTAACTCCACTTAATTCACTTTCAATCTTGATCCACCTTTTCCCCTCTGGATTGTGTGTCCAGTCATAAATTCTTGCTAGAACTACTGCTCTATAATACCTTTTAAAATCTGGCACTCCCAATCCTCCCTTCTCTTTATTTCTACTCAACAAATCATAAGATATTCTAGTTTTTTTATTTTTCCATATGTATCTTGTTAAAATCTTTTTAATTACCTTAAAAAAAACCTCCAAAAGTTTAATTGGGATCATCTGAAATTTATATAGGATTTTAGGTACAATTACCATTTTTATCAGATTTATGCGCCCTATCCAAGACGGGTTACCTCCTCCCAATTTCTTTAGTTCCTCCTTAATCTCATTTAAAAGTGAGATATAGTTTGCTTTATACAAGTTCGTATATGAAGCAGTTAGTTTAACCCCTAGATATTTTATCTCTCTATCTTTCCATATAAAAGGGAATTCTTTTTGTAGCTTTTCTTTTTCACTATTTGGAAGGTTTACATTTAAGATCTCAGTTTTTGTTGGGTTAATTTTCAAATTTGATAACTCCCCATAATCCTTTAAGCTCTTCATTAGATTTGGGAGTGTTATCCTAGGATTTCCCACATAGAACAACAGATCGTCTGCAAAGGCTGCCACTTTATGTTCAATTCCTCCTATGTGTATTCCTTTTATGTCCATATTTTTCCTAATTGTTGCCAGTAAAGGTTCCAATGACAATACATACAACAATGGGGACAGTGGGCATCCCTGTCTTGTTCCATTTGACATCCCAATAGGTTCCGACCTCTCTCCATTAACCAAAATAACCGTGGAGGGCTCTCTATACAATTTTCCTATCCACTCTCTCATTCTAACTCCCAATCCTAGAGTCTCCAGAGTGTACATCATGAAGCTCCAATCTACGCTGTCGAATGCCTTTTCAGCATCGATTGAAAGTACCACCGCCGGAGTTTTCCCCTTCCTAGCTTTCTCAAATTCTCAACCCATTGTCTCTACCTTCCCTCCCTGGTACAAATCCCACCTGGTCCCCCTGGATCCATTCTGGCATTAAATCTTTCAACCTATTTGCTAAAACCTTTGCATATAACTTAGTGTCTATGTTCAAAAGTGAGATTGGTTTATAGCTAGAGCACTGAGAAGCATCCTTCCCTTCCTTTTGAATGGGCCTGTAAAGATTCTCTCCTCATCCCCATCTCCCCACCCAGGGCATTCATATATTTCTTCAATTTAGGTATTAACAATTCACTATATTTTTTATAGTACCTCACAGTATAACCATCTGGGCCTGTGCTTTTCCCCGTCATGGTACTTTTTAATGCTATTTTTATTTCCTCCTGTGTAATTCCTAAATCAAGGGAAATCAGTTAATCTTCACTCAACTTCGATAGTCCTGCGTTTTTTTTAAATATACCCTTCTTTTTTCTCTACTCGCATTTCCACTTTTATTTACTAAATCCTGGGAAGTAATATTATACAGCTTGCTATAGTATTCCTTGAACACCTTGGTGATCTCTTTAGTAGAATAAACCATTTCTCCCTTGGGGTTTCTTATTTTTTCTATATAATTCCTGTTTTTCTTTTTCCTCAAGGCTCTCATCAAATATTTTCCTGGTCTATCTCCCCATCTATACCTCTCACTTGCCACTTTATTAAAAACTCTTCTCCTCTCCTCTTCCATCAGTATCTCTAGTTCTTCTTTCTTTTTTTTTTACCTTCTGTCTTGTCTCTTTTGTTATTCTATTTTTATGTATCTGCTCCAGGTCAAATATTTCTTTTAACAGCCCAGTAAATTTCTCTCTTCTTTCCCTTTTCTTTTTTGCCCTGGACGCAATCAAAATACCTCTATGTAGGCTTTGTGGGACTCCCATACTGTAGCCACCGACACTTCCCCTGTCTCATTCTCCTGAAAAAATCTTTCAATCTCTTCCCTGATCTTCTGATCAATCTCTTGATCCAGGAGAAGAGACCAATTCAACTTCCATCCTATACCACCTGTCAACCGCCTCTCCCATCCTAATTTCAATGTAACAGGGGCATGGTCTCAGAGAGACATTGCCTCTATCTCTACTTTAGCCACCATCTCAATAAGTTGATGGTCCACCAGTATATAGTCCAGTCTCGAGTACATCTCATGTGCATTAGAGAAGAAGGTATAGTCTCTCTCTTTTCCATGTATTATTCTCCAAATATCCACCACTTGGCACTCATGCATCACCTTCTTTAAAGTTCTCAGAGACCTACCTCCCTCTCTCTGCGCAGAAGAGGTCGTATCCATTTGTGGATCCATACAGAAATTCAAGTCCCCTGCCACTATCAAGCGCCCCTTTTTGAAGGCCATCAATTTCCTCAAGACACCCTTCAAATATAACTCCGGTCTCTTATTTGGGCAATAAATATTTGCAATTGTACATTCCATTTCTTGCAGCCTGCCTCTCAAAAACAAAAATCTCCCCTCAGGGTCTATTTCTCTTTCCTCCAGCTCAAGCCTTATGTTTTTTGCAAACCCTATTGCTACTCCCCTAGCTCTCTTAATTGGGGAATCTGCGTAAAACCATGTTGGATAGTTTCTAGAATTCAACTTAATATTTGACTTAATCCCAAGATGTGTCTCCTGCAAAAAGACCACAGAAGCTTCTCTATGTTGCAACTCCTTGAATAGCTTAAATCTTTTCCCAGGACAATTCAACCCATTTACATTATATGTTATAAACCGTAGATCTTCCATACTCTTGTATCTCTTTTTTTTTTTCTTTTTTCTCCTCAATTTCCTCTTTTCCACCCTCAATTCCTTTGTGCTTCCCTTCCTTATGCAGAGTGTTAACTTTAATACTCCCTCCCCTGTTACTTCCCTCCCATCCCACTCCCCTCCCCTCTCCACCCAATAGCCCCCTTTTTTGCTACCCAACCCATTTTTAGGCCCTATTAATCATTTGTGGGTCTATACCCACCATTGATTTAAACCTTGGGGTTGAACTCCTCCCATGTATGGCTCTCCCTCCATCCACCCCCCCCCCCCAATTACCCTCCATCTATCTGTTTATTTCTATTAACTTTAACGGTGCGTTTGAGAAAGAGAGAAAAAAAAAAAAACAAGGATCTCCAAAAGAAACACCATAAGGAGGAAGAAGTAGAGAGAAGAAAGAGAGACATATATTAAAAAAAAACAAAAAACACTCCCCTCTATCTCCTCCCTACCTCTCCCCTCCAACAGTCTGCCAATCCTCCTTTCCCCAATACCTATTTCTCCCTCTTCTTTCCACCCAGTAATCACTGTTCTATGCAATTCCAGTCTATCACAAAAGTCTCTCAAGTCCTCTGGAAATCTCAAATAAGCTGTAACAGCATTCTTCCATACGATTAAACACTCTGGGTTGCCCCATCTATAGTGTATATTCCGTTCTCTCATCTGCTCTAACAGGGGTTTCAAGGATCTCCTTCTCCACAGAGTCTCATACGATAAGTCCGCAAAAATCTGAATGTTTATTTCTCCATACTTAATAATTGTTCTTCCTTTAATCCTTCTCCAAATCTCTTCCTTATCCCCATACTTGTACAACTGAGCAACCACATCTCTTGGTTTTTCCTTCTCATTTCCTTAGTGAAGCTTTCCTGTTCTATATACTCCATCCAGTTCGATTAACCCTGTTTCAGGTCTGTCCATAATGGAGTTTAAAATTTTACAAACTATTTCTTGCAGTTCTCCCCCTTTAAAGATTTCTGGGATTCCTCGTATGCTCAGGTTGCTTCTCCTATTCCTGTTCTCTTGTACTTCCATCTTATACAGTAATTTTTTCTGCATGTTCCTAATCATAGTAGTCCTTTTTTCAAAATCTGAGATGTTTTGGGTATGTTTTTTTACTTTTCCCTCCGTTTCTTCCATTCTCAGTAACAAATGCCCTAAGTCCTGCTGTATACTTGTCATTTCTTGTTTTAAAGCTTTTTCCAGATATTTAAACATTTCTGCCATTTCTCTTTTATTCGGTACTTGTAAATCGTTTTCAGGATCTTTCCTCTCTAAGTTTTCTGTCATTTGTTGGCTGCTACTATTCAGACCCAATGATAATCTAGGGCTCTTTTCCAGGCTAGTTTCCATTTCCCCTTTTTCACTTCCACCATGGGACCTTTCTGGAGTCGCATTCCCCTGGGATGTATATTTTTTAATCTCACCCGTCTGGGACCCTTTAAGCCCACTTCCTTTAGCGCTTTTATTCTTCATATCTTCTGTGTAGGCTATTCTCTTTAGCCAACCCAGAGGGAGACTTTAGGATATATGTTAGGGTATCGGTATTGGTCAGATTTTTGTCAATTAACACTTCTTTTTCCTTATCTCTTCTAGAGCCATTTAACCTTTTCTTTTTCTTTCCTTCTCCTTCCCTCTTTCACACTCAAGACCCCCTGGGAATCCCCCGTCTCTCTTTTACAGACAGTTTAGATTCACTTCCCACAATCCAAGGCACTATACATTTAAAATTTACTGTTATCCTGGGTCGTCTTCACTCACCCTCCTTCATTCAATTCCCCTGTGAGCCGGCCCAAGTCCACAGCTGTCCGCTTTTCTCTCCTGGATTGTGTCCCAGGGGGACTCCTTCAGGGTCTCTTGTGGCCCTCTGCAGATAGATGTCCGATTGCTGGCTCTGCTGTGCGAGGGGTTAGGGATTAGACCGGCATCTCCCTCTCCTCTCTGGGCGCCGGCCGGCTTCTCTCCTTCCCAGTGCTCCTTTGCGGCCGACCACATGGTCACGCCACGCTGCTCCATCACCTCGGCAACCCTGCTGCTGATTCTCGGCTTGCCACGGCGGAATCGTCTCCTGGAGCTCGGTGCCTGCTCTCTCTCTCCTTCCCCTCTCACGGCGTCGGCATCTCCTGTCAGAGGACCTCCTCACCCAGGTAGGGCTCCACACACCGTGCCGGGAGGGTTCTCAGGGTGGCCAGTATGGAGGTTACCGGAGAGCACTCACATCGTGCTCTCCTACGCCGCCATGTTTAGGCCCCGCCCCCGGGTCCCTTACTCTCCCAGCACCCTCGTCCTCCATCGGGGAAGCAGGATCACCTGACCCCTCCTCCTCCCCCGACAAAGCCCCAAGCCTATTCCCCAGGGCCACATCCCCCACCTCTAAAGAGGACACCGACCCCGCTGGGGACAAAACTGGCTTATTCTGCCTACCCACCAGGGACCACCCCTCCTCCACCTGAGCCCCTACTGGAGCAGAACCTTGGGACTCCCGGGACTCCCTACCGGGCTTTCCACTCCACCGCAGCGGCAAGAGCACGGGGGGAGCAGACACTGAGGGACTAGACCTAGCCTCAATCATCCTGGCCCCCTTAGCAGCTTCCCTCAGCTGTTTCTTACTCCTGGGAGGAGGAACCGGCACACAAGGGGAAACAACAGGGGACTTCAAAGGGGTAGACGAAACAGGGGGGACAGAGACAGAAGGAGCCACAGAAACCTCCCCCTCCCTCTCAAGGGCCGCCACAGCAGCCGAAGCCGCTCTCTCCAACGCCGCCTCCGCCTCTTTAGCATCTATCCGATTCAACTCTGCTTCAAGCTCCCCCACTGGAAGGTTGTGGAGGGCCTCCGGGCACTGGTTGTACGAATGCCCAAGCTCCCCGCAGAGATTGCATCGGATAACATTGCAGTCCCTGGCCAGGTGTCCTATTTCCTGACACAGGGAACATCTAATGACGGGGCAGGCGGCCGCAAAATGTCCCTTGCCCCCACACCGGTAGCAGACCCTCGGCTGACCCGCATAAAAAATTATCAAGCGGTCCTTTCCTAGAAAAGCGGAAGAGGGAATGTGCTGGAGCACATTTCCAACCACCTTTAAGCAGACGGTGGTTGTCCACCCACCTGTCCATGTTCCTGTCAGGAATGGACTCACCACTGGTGGTGCTGTGGCTCACTTGCTCTGTGGGCTGCAGTACCAGATCCTACCAGAGGGTGCTTTTAGCAGCCAGGGTCTCACTTCTGCAATCAAGCCATCACCGATTGAGGCTGATTGCAGGAGGTCTATTTAAGCAGGACCGGGCCTGCAATCAGTGCCTTGGTGTTTGTTTCCCATGAGCCCCTGTACCTTGTATCCTGTGTTCCTGTTCTTCTGCCTATCTGATTTGTTGCCGACCCTGCCTGATCCTGACCTCTGCTGACTTGTCCTGCTCTGACCTCTGGCTCATTTGACTACTCTTCTGGACATCCCTATTCTGATCTGAACCCCCATTACCGAACCCGGCGAGTGACCTGACTACCCTTTGCCTGCTGCCTTGTACATATTAGCATTAGTTAAGGTTTGGTTTTGTTTGCACTTTGTTTATTTTGTGCAGCTAATAATAAATCTTATTATTATTTCACCATACTTGAAGCCTGCTGTTTCCATGTGTCAGTCCACACATCTCTGGTCATACCCGGATCCCTAACAATTCCCCTCTCATCATTGATCTTCCCAAGGGGCCCCATCACATCCCCATATCTACTTAGCCAGACCACAATATCTGATGCTGGGATGGAATCATTTCTCACCAGCACCGTTATTTTTTTAATCAGGGACTAGCGAGAGACGATCCTCGGGGTAAGGCCCCCCACCTAGGGCTGGTGACAAAGGTGGCCTCATACCTCTGCCAGAAGAGGTCCAACAATTCCGGCCGCATAAAGGACACGTCATATTCTCCAGTACCAACTCGAGCAATAAACGCAAAAATATCCGAGGCATGGAAGCCCATCTCTAGTATCCAGTCTATGACCTCTCTCCTGCTAAGGGGGGGACCCTTCTCTGACCATTTGAGCTGAACAACATTTCGCCTCGCGGCGGAAGTGGGTAGATTACCCGCCCTTGCCCGGGCCGATCCCACTGACCCCTGACCTCCCCTAACAGCAGCGGAGTAACTGAGCCCCGATCTAGCCCCAGGGGCACTCACTGAGGGAGGATGACCAGAGGAAGCTGCCCCACCAGCAGCAGCAACTGAAGGGGCAGACGCAGATGGGCCAGGACCTGGGGTAGCCCGGGGCTGGGGACCACCCACACCAGCAGGAGAACCCACCTGAGCCTGTCCCACAGGAGCCTGGACCTGAGAACCCGGAGCCCCCTGAGGAGAAACCGGGGGACCTGCTGGTTGCACACCAGAGACCACCATGCCCCCGAAGGGGCGGGGCCTAGCGGGACCACCACTGGAGGGGAAACACCCTTAGTCAGGACTGTAGGGCAAACCTGCACCTCAGACAAATTTACAGGCATTATACCCACTACCCCAGTGTCCACAGCCATCTCACCAACACACTCAGCAGAGTCCTTCTCCTTCTGTATAGACAGCGGCTCCCCTGCCTTTGCCAGCACGTCCTTGGGGATGCGCTGCAGCATGACAAAGGCGGCACGATCTTTCACCACCGGCTTGGCCGGCTTGCGGGGGATGACGTCACTTCCAGCTTCTTCCTCCGAGTCCTCGGACGTAAACCGGAAGTCGGCTCCACGCAGTTCCGGCACCGCCTCTGCCACGAACGCCGCAACCCGCCTGCCGACTCCGCCTCCTCCACCTGGGTCCCCAAAGCCACAGGCTGCTGCCCAGGGGAAGGGACTTTGACGATCCCGCGACCACACTGTCTTCCATTTTAGGCGCCATTAAATCTCGTTTCATTCAAATACTTTTCACTTAAGACGCCGCTCTTGCGCTGCAGCGCCGCCACATACCTCCCCTGCTGGGACACACGTAATTCCAGTGCCTCCAGGCCTGGTTTCATGGCCTGCCGTTTTGTAGACCATACATGGTCGTAGGATGACCGGAGCTTCTTTAGCTCCAGAGTCAGCTTCTGGAGCTTGGCTTCCTCCTTCTCTACTAACCTGGCCCGAGCAGCCACATGGTCCCGGTAGGCAGAGTAAGCTTCCCCCTACCTAGGGGCCATCCCAGGTCCTCTACCGGTGGAAAAGAGAGACCGGTACTAGGCCCCTCCAGGGCCTTCCCCTCGCTGGACCCAGGCCCAGGATCCACCATCCTTCCTGGGCTGGGCAGGGCACTTTATCCCCAGGCTTCTCGGGTCTTCCTGGAGCTCAGCAGAGCACAGAGCAGCACAACCTCTCCACACACTGTCAAGAATGGACTCACCACTGGTGGTGCTGTGGCTCACTTGCTCTGTGGGCTGCAGTACCAGCTCCTACCAGAGGGTGCTTTCAGCAGCCAGGGTCTCACTCCTGCAATCAAGCCATCACCAGAGGCTGATTGCAGGAGGTCTATTTAAGCAGGACCAGGCCTGCAATCAGTGCCTTGGTGTTTGTTTCCCATGAGCCCCTGTACCTGTCGTCTGCCTGCCTGGATTCTCTGCTTGACCCTGACACTGATCGAACTCCGCCTGCACCGACCCCGGCTATTCCTGACCATTCTCCTGCCTCCTCCTGTTGTACCTTGTCTGCCCGATTGTTCCTGACCCGGCCTGCCTGACCACTCCACCTCTCCAGCCCTGACGACACTTGTTCTTATTTATATTTGTTTAAGGTTTGGTTTTGTTTGCACTGCGTTTGTTTATTTTGTTGTGGCTCTTAATAAATTCTATTATTATTTCATTTCTGAAGCCTGCTGTTCCCTGTGTCAGTCCACACATTTCTGGTCATACCTGGATCCCTAACACATACCTTGCTCATGGTGAGAAAATCTACTGCTTGCAAATTGTATATATTTACCACTGCAACTGGTGGCCTACTTTGGCAGGTTGAAAAGCAGGCACCTCAACAATCTCCTATTGGCAGATCTCACGAATAAGGTAACATTTGGTGGCCCTTACCTCCTGTCTCAAAGTTGGTGGCTCTTTCTTGCAAGGACTCTTTTATTGTCTTGTATAGAATATGAGTCCCAGATCCTTCTTCTGTCCCAAGGTAGTTTCTTCCTTTCACCTCATTTGGGATATTGTCCTATCTTCCCTAGGTCCTGTTCTCAAATATGCCTAGGAGATTTCACTGCACTGCCGAATGTGGTCAGTGTGGTTAGAGTCATCTTGTTTCTTCCTCTACCATTGCTAGGTGATTAAGGCTGCTCATTTCTAGGACTTATTCCCTCAAGGAATAATTCCCTTCCCTATTAGGGCTCATTTCAGTAGATCTGTAGGTGTTTCTTGGGCCTTTCAGCATCAAGCATCCATTTTGCAGGTTTGCAAGGCTGCTGTTTGGTCTTCTGTTCATACGTTTTCAAAGTTTTACCAGGAGAATGTTCAGGTCTCTGCTGATGCAAACTTTGGCTGCAAGGTACTCTAAGCTGTCATCTTTACTGGTATGGAATTTACTGGTATGTCAAAATTCCAATTTGTTTTTAAAGAAGTGGGCTGCTGTGAACATTTTAGGAAAAAACTGGATACCTCATTATTTGACAATTCTTTAAATACTGTATATTCATGCCAGTTATTTTTCCACTCCAAGGGTACCATCATTTCAGCACATTTTGCACTCAAGTTTCTTATAACGGAAGTCAATCCAGTTGAATTTGGTTTTGTGCTATAAAATACAGCAGGTTGACCAGCAGGGCCAGATCTAAACTGTCTGAGCTGGGGATGATGTAACAAAAGTGGGGGGAGGCATACTATATACCCATCTTCTTTTTATTCTCACGGTTTTTCTCCATCAACAGTTGTCACCTGTCAGGAAACTAGTGCAGCTAATGCGAATTCTTCTTCAACTAATGCTAATTCCCATGCAGCTAATGCTAATTCCCATGCAGCTAATGCTCATTCACGTGTATCAGCACACAGACAAGCCCAGGCTAATATCCAGTGTGCACTGACACATAGGCACATTTCTATGCGCCATCACGCATTGGCGTGCACGTTTTCCCGCATTAATGCTAAGCTGCCTATTTAAAGGAGACTCTGCTGTATACTAATTGCTGGAAGTTCTTCAGCTTCCTGTGACCCATGTTCCTGCGTTCCTGCTTGTACTGACTGATCTTCCATTGATGACCCGGCTTGCTCCTGACCTTGCTCTATGAATTCCGGATTCTGACCTCGGCTTGCCTTAGACTACTCTCTGCCTGATCTCCTGGTGCTGACCTTGGCTTACCTCTGACTATTTTCTGCCTGATCTCTTGGTGCTGAGCTTGGCTTGCTACTGGACCTCACTCTGCTTGCTAACTTGATACTGAGCCCAGCCTGCCTCCTGACCATGCTGCTGTCTCTCTGTGTATGACCTGGCTCACCTTGACTACATCCCTGACCATGGCAATCACCTGCTATCGGCGCCTGTGCTTCTTTGAACCTTGTACCTCTGTCATCACATTCAGGGGTGCTCGGACCAGAGCCACAAGGGAAGCCTTCTTGTCAACTCGGCCTTCAACCAAGGTACATGACATCAGCTCTGCATACCTCTTTCTCCATTCACAGCTGTTACCTCTGCATTCCCCCTACCTCTATCCAAAATTGTCACCTCTGCATCACCCTTCCTACATCCAGTTTTTGCCTTTGCATCCATCTTTCTACATCCACAGTTGTCACCTCTGTATCCCCCTTCCTCCATTCACAGTTGTCACGCTGCTTTCCCCTTTCCCAATCCACAGTTGTTACGTCTACACCTCTTTTCATCCCTCTTTCTTTTTTTTTTTTTGCTTTTGATCACGTGATGCATGAATCTTTATTAGTGAAAAAAACAAATTCAACACAACCTCAAAATAAAAATGTTGACTGGTCATCTACAACAACATTTACACACACAACTTACAACATCAGATAATTTATTTCTTGTTCCACAAGCTTGGTAGTGTATATTTTCAATGCCCATGTGGGTTATAATATGTAGGAAGGACCACACAAGCTCTCTATGAGAGAATCAGTGAAGACATTAACAATATTAGAAAGGGTTTCAAGGGTTATAGCCTTCTTGACACTGTGCTTCCCATCATAAGAACAATCCAACATCCCACAAAGATTATTGGCATAGACAAATTTCCTGGCACTGGCGAGGTGGCAACTGCAGGAGAGAAATTTCTCATCTTGAAACTCACATTTATGAGCTTCAAACCTATAGTCCATTTGGAACAAACGTGGGGTCAAATCAAAATTGCTTTATTATTAATAGCTGAATATGTATTTCTGTTCCCGTGTCTGTTTTAGTGTTTTTTTTTTAATTTTTATTTAATTTTATTTTATTTCTACATATACAATATGGTTTTTAAAAAAATTTTTGCAATTCTAACTACCCTTTTTTTCCTGTATATTTAGTATTTTCATTTCTGATTCATTTATTCAGCATTTTATTATACAAATATGTTTTTTTAGCATGCTTTCGCCATGTCTTTTATATTTATGGCTTTAGACTTTTTGCTAGCTAAAATTATTTAATATGCTGAACTATATATACATTCGGTTTGTTTATGGCATGTTATTTAATATTGGTATCCTGGTGTAGACCTTCTGGATGGGTTTTATTTGTATTTTTAAGTGGGAAGAGTGCTGATTGAGCAGAACTCTTTCACTACATTATATATCAATGTGATGGAGATGTTCCTGACCAGCTCCTGTCCCCTTACAATGTCCCGACTGCAACAAAAGGCATTGGGCGGGATGGCCTGTAACAAATGTAGCCTATTGGTCAGTCTCTGAAAAACAATCTGGTTTTCAGGAGGCAATACTGACACCTCCTTAACCATTAGCCGCCCGGCCAATGGCCGTTTGGCGGCTTGAAAAGCGCTGCAGCTTTCCGGGTGCACGCCATTTGGCGTGCTCCCGCACATGCGCGGTTTGCGCGGTTGCAGAGCGACGCAGCAGTGCGATCTGTCACCGCCCGTGCACCTCGGACACGGCCGATGACAGATCCGAGTACCGGCTCCCGTTGCCGGTACCATGTGACCTGCTGTGACCAATCACAGCAGGTCACATGACAGTTGTATACATGGATGGCTTCATTCATGATGCCATCCATTGTATACAAGTGCCTAGCTGTGAATGGCCACAGCTAATCACATGCACATGTCATGTGATTAGCTGTGACCAAATCACAGCTAAGCACAAAAAAAAAAAAAAAAAAAAAAAAGAAAAAAGCTGAACGAATCGATTTCATTCAGGTAAATGCTTGCTTATAGCAATTAGTAATTCTTTGCTATAAGCAAATTGTGTGTAAAAAAAAAAAAAAAAAAAAAAAATACTGATCACTTCCCCAAAGTAGTACAGTGTTACTATGGTAACATTGTACTATTTTGGTCATAGTAAAATATGAAAAAAAATCTTAAAAAAAATAAAAAAAAATGTAATAAAAAATTAAATATAATAAAAAAATAAAAACAAATTTAAAAAAAAATATATATATTTTTTTTCATACTGTCACCAGTCAGTGTCACTGTTCACCGCCATGCCAGTTATATGATGACGCTGTACTGCACTGGTGACAGTATGTAAAAAAAAAAATAGTGAAAATAATTTTTTTAATTTTTTCATTTTCCGAAAAATTATGACAAAAAAATACAACTTCAAAAAACTAGCCATGCCTCTTATGAAGTATGTCGGACTGTCTACTCTGCAAAAAGGGGTCATTTGGGGGATATCTGTACTGTTCTGACATTCTTGGACCTCAAGATATTAGATTGGCTGTCAGTACTTCAGGATTGATCAATATTCAGATCTATACCATAGTTTGTGAACTCTATAACTTTCCTACAAACTAAAAAATACATCCTAATTTGGGTTATTTTCACCAAAGACATGTAGCAGAATACATCTCGGCCTAAATTTATGAAGAACAATTATTTATTTGTAAACTTTTATAACAGAAACAAAGAAAAATGTGTTTTTTTTTCAAAATTGTTGGTCTTTTTTTGTTAATTTAGCAAAAAATAAAAACCCCAGCGGTGATTAAATACCACCAAAAGAAAGCACTAGTTGTATGAAGAAAATGATCAAATTTTAGTTTGGGTACAATGTTGTATGACCGCGCAATTGTCATTCAAAGTGTGAGAGCGCTGAAACCTGAAAACTGGCCTGGGCAGGAAGGTGTAAAATTACACGGTATTGAAACGGTTAATGTCTGTTGTTTTTTTTTTTTTGTGCCAAAAATTCACCAAATACTTGCTGCTTGGCCCCATGATTTGAATGGCCGAGTATGACAGGTGGTGCCACTTGTCAACTCAACAAGATGCATTAAATTTGATGCAACAAATTTTGGCTGTGGCATGTGGTAAATTATAGATGGGTGTCGGTCGCGCACCGGGCACCAATGACAGCGCAGGGCGCGATATTTAAACGGCCCTGAGCTGTCATTCAGTGCCTTCTGGTCTCTTCTGCATACCTGTACCTGTGATCCTGTTTCCTGTAAGTTGCTGACCCGGATTGGACCTGACCCTTGCTGTATTCTCCCACTCTGACCCCTGGCTTGCCTGACCTCTCTCCTGGATGCCCCTTACTAGATCTGACCTCCTGTTGCTGACCTGGCGTGTGACCCGACTATTCTCTGCCCACTGCTTTGTACCGCACCGACCCCACTGTTACCGACCGGGCTTGTCTGACCTTGCACCTGCTCATCCATCCATGCATCCATCCCTCCGGGGTCTCCCGACCTCCTCACATCAGGCTCTTCCCCGTGGGAGCCCCTGGCGAATACCCCTACCACTGACAGGCGTACTCAGGAGCCACGACCTGGTCTCCGGGTACTCCAAGTCCATCCCCACCATCAGGGGCTCTGGTGAACAAGTACCCTGGGGCTTAGACTCCGTGCCCTGGGAGCGCCTAATCAGTGGAGCGCTAGTGGTACCGCCAGGCGGTCCCTTACAGTACCAGAAGGCCATGACTGAGCCTGGAGGAGGGTCCGCCCCGCTGGAAGAGATTTGCAGGCACCTTTCGGCCCTGACACAGGGTATAGCGGCCTTGCAGGACAAGTGCATGCATCTGGAAAACCGCTTCCAGACCCTCCCGGTATCTGATCCTACCCCACAGGCCTCTGACTCTGCGCCTCCAGCTGGAGAGGCTGCTGAGCCGGCCACAGGGGTGTCTGCTTCACCTGCTATGGCAGAACCCCGAGTACCCTTGCCGGAACGTTTTCGCGCGGAGACCGCACTCGCTTCCGGTCTTTTCGTGATTCATGCCTCCTATTTTTTGAGTTACAACCCCGCACCTTGGTGACTGAATCGGTTAAAGTGGGATTTATCATCTCCCTATTACAGGACGAACCCCAGGACTGGGCCCATCGGTTAAGGGAAAACCGTGACCCTCACCTGGGGACGGTAAATGACTTTTTTGGGGCAATGGCCACCTTGTACGATGACCCACAGCGGGCAGCCTCCGCCGAAGCAACGCTATACACGCTTAGACAGGGCCGCAGGGCGGCGGAGGAGTATGCCTCAGAATTTAGACGTTGGGTGGGGGACACACGCTGGAACGAGGTTGCTCTGTGGCACCAGTTCCGTATGGGTCTTTCAGAATCCCTGAAAGATGAGCTGGCCCGAGTAGGGGTACCCGAGTCCTTAGAAGACCTTATTACGCTGACAATTCAAATCGACCGGAGACTGCGGGAACGCAGATGTGAGAGGTCCGGTCAGGGTCGCGGAAATACATGGACTCCGGTCCAAGGGCCCGGTCCACTAACCAGACTGAATACTCAGAGCCCACCGTCCGGAGACACTCAGGAACCAATGCAGCTGGGTCTGGCTCGGCCTAAATTATCACCCGAGGAACACCAGCGGAGAAGATCCCTGAACCTCTGCCTTTACTGCGGCGAAGCCAGTCATATGGTGCGATCCTGCCCTCTGAAAATGAGTAAGTCAACCTCTTTTTCTTCCCTTTCTATTGGCAATATCAGTCCCTCCCAGTACTTGGTTGTCCCCCTCTCCTTTCAGCTCCCAGAAAGGATCGTGGAGGTGACAGCCATAGTTGACTCGGGGGCGTGCAGTTGTTTTCTGGATGTAGACTTCGCCCACCGGCAGGAGATTCCCCTTCAGCCCAGAAAGAGGGGTCTTAACATATTTTTGGCAGATGGCTCCCAGATTAAATCTGGAGTGGTTAATCAGGAGACCCCCCTTATCGCTACCACAATCGCCAATCAGCACAAGGAGTTCCTCCGCCTAGATGCCATTGCGTCACCTCTTTTCCCAGTCATTCTGGGGCTCCCTTGGTTGCGGGCCCATAACCCCCAGATTGACTGGGAGACTGGCTCTATACAGTTCCCTTCTCCATACTGTCAGGGACACTGTCGCACATCGGGCCCAGCAACCCCCCAGGTCCTGCTATGCTCTGAAGGGGACTCAGACCTTAAACAGGTTATTCCCGCAGTGTATCATGATTTCTTGGACGTTTTCAGTAAGCAAGGGGCAGAGATCCTGCCCCCCCCACCGCCCCTATGACTGTCCCATCGACCTGTTGCCTGGGGCCGCGATTCCCTTTGGTCGGATTTTCCCCCTATCTGAACGTGAATTGGGGACCCTGAAGGAATATATTGAGGATAGTCTCCAAAAGGGATTCATCCGCCCCTCCACGTCACCAGCAGGGGCGGGAATCTTCTTTGTGGAGAAAAAAGACAAATCACTAAGACCCTGCATCGATTATCGTGAATTAAACAAAGTCACGATTAAAAATCGTTACCCTTTGCCCCTGGTCCCAGAGCTATTTCAGAGCCTGAAGTCTGCGGCCGTATTTACTAAATTGGATCTGAGGG
This sequence comes from Staurois parvus, assembly GCA_951230385.1. NCBI lineage: Eukaryota > Metazoa > Chordata > Amphibia > Anura > Ranidae > Staurois > Staurois parvus. The sequence goes on from CATNWA010019422.1 coordinate 43,308, forward strand.
GGGCCTATAACCTGGTCCGCATAAGGGAGGGGGACGAGTGGAAGACGGCATTCCGTACCCGGTTTGGGCACTTTGAATACCTGGTCATGCCATTTGGGCTGTGCAATGCCCCAGCCACATTTCAGCATTTCGTGAACGATGTGTTCAGGGATTACCTCGACATTTTTGTAATCGTATACCTAGATGACATACTGATCTTTTCACCCTCGTTGAAGGATCATAGGATACACGTAGCAAAAGTATTAAGGAGGTTGCGCCAGCATGGGTTGTATGCCAAGGCTGACAAGTGCAGCTTTGAGCAGTCTAGCATCACATTTTTGGGTCTGATTATCTCCACCACGGGGGGGTCGCGATGGACCCTCAGAAGGTCACTGCAATTTTGGATTGGCCTGCGCCCACGGATAAAAAGGGTGTACAGCGTTTTGTTGGGTTCGCAAATTTCTATCGGAAATTCATTAGGAACTTTTCGGGTCTGGTCTCCCCCATAACTCAATTAACCAAGCTTGGAACCCGTTTCCGATGGACACCGGAGGCCCAGGGAGCTTTTGAGGCCCTGAAGAAACTGTTTACTACGGCACCCATTCTGGGCCATCCAGATGCTTCCCTGCCATACATCTTGGAAGTAGATGCGTCAGAGAACGCAGTGGGCTCCATCCTGTCCCAGCAGAGAGGCACCAAAGAACTCCTACATCCCATAGCGTTCTTTTCCAGGAAGCTTACTCCAGCCGAGAAGAATTATGATATTGGCGATCGTGAATTGTTGGCCATCAAGATGGCATTAGAAGAATGGGAGTAACTTGTTGGAAGGTGCCACACACCCTATTCTGATCTTCACCGACCATAAGAACCTCGAGTACCTGAGAACTGCCAAGCGGTTACGCCCACGACAGGCAAGATGGGCACTGTTTTTCTCCAGGTTCACATTTCATATTACTTACAGACCAGGGTCCAAGCACACGAAACCCGACGCCCTGTCACGCATGTTCGAGGACCCCAAGGAAGAACCAACTCCCGATACCATTCTGTCCTTAGGGAACTTCTTGGCCCTCCAGACAGACCTACGGTCAAAGCTGATGGACGCATCCACGGCTATGTCAACCCTTTCTGGGGTGTCCCTCCAGAACAAGGGGGGACTCCTATGGAAGGAGGGGTTGATCGTGGTGCCTGAAGAGGTCCAAACCCAGGTTTTGGGACATTGTCACGACCACCCGATGGCGGGACACTTTGGTCCAGCAAAGACCCTGGAGCTTCTTCAATGTTCTTTTTGGTGGCCGAACATGGCAAGGGACTGCAAACGTTATGTGAATTCCTGCACTCTCTGCCAAAGGAACAAACCTTCAAGGAGCAAGGCTTGGGGACTGCTGCGACCTCTGCCGATCCCCGAATGACCATGGCAGAGGATCGCAATGGACTTTATAGTCGAGCTCCCTCCGTCCCAAGGCCACACCGCCATCCTCGTGGTCATCGATCGACTATCTAAGATGGCCCACTTCTTGCCATTGAAGAATACCCCGTCAGCATCCGAAACTGCACGAGTTTTTATCCAGGAAGTTGTAAGACTACATGGAGTCCCAGAAGACATTGTATCCGACCGAGGGGTTCAATTTACGTCTAAATTTTGGAGAGCCCTATGCAAGGCATTGGATATTAAGTTATCCCTCTCCTCCGCATTCCACCCGCAGACCAACGGACAAACAGAGAGGACTAACCAGACCCTGGAGCAATACCTGCGTTGTTACACATCCTTCCTACAGGATAACTGGCTATCGCTCTTACCCTTGGCAGAATTTGCCTATAATAACACTAACCATTCAGCTACGGGGCAATCCCGTTTTTTTCGAACTACGGATTTCATCCTGTCTTTCTCCCTGATCTGGTCTCGGAATGCCCAGTTCCAGCAACACAAGACGCACTTGCATTTTTCTCCTCCAACAACAAACTACTGCAGGAGGCCATCGTGAGGGCCCAGGAGGATAACAAGAAGGCGTTTGATAAGAAACGAAGGGGGGACCTGGTGCTGCAGCATGGGGATAAGGTCTGGTTGGCAACGACAAATTTGAAAATGTTGTGTCCGTCAAGAAAATTGGGACCAAAGTTTGTAGGCCCTTTCTGTGTGAAGCGAATGATCAACGAAGTGGCATATGAGCTCATCCTCCCTGAGACGTTCAAGATCCACCCAGTGTTTCACGTATCCCTGCTGAAACCAGTTGTCCCTGACCCTTTTCCAGATCGAGAGTCCAGACCTCCGGAGGCCATAACTATCAAAGAGCAAGAGGAATTTGAGGTAGAAGCAATCCTGAAGTGCCGAAGGAGGGGGGGTCAGACCCAGTTCCTAATTAAATGGAAGGGTTATGGTCCGGAGGACAACTCCTGGGAACCTACCCAACATGTCCATGCACCTAGGCTTGTCCGGGGTTTCTTCGTGATCACCCGTAGTGGAGAGATCGGGTGGGCACCCGGAGGTTGCCCGTAGGGGGGGGGGCAATGTCAGGGATCCCCGCGGCGCTGGTCCCGGCGCAGGCGCAGTGCGCCGCTCTCTGCAGGGACGCGGGCACCAGTTCCTGGCCGACCGCGGCATTCAGGCTTGCGCATGCGCAGTAGGAACCACGGTCGCGCGCCAGGCACCAATGACAGCGCAGGGCGCGATATTTAAACGGCCCTGAGCTGTCATTCAGTGCCTTCTGGTCTCTTCTGCATACCTGTACCTGTGATCCTGTTTCCTGTAAGTTGCTGACCCGGATTGGACCTGACCCTTGCTGTATTCTCCCACTCTGACCCCTGGCTTGCCTGACCTCTCTCCTGGATGCCCCTTACTAGATCTGACCTCCTGTTGCTGACCTGGCGTGTGACCCGACTATTCTCTGCCCGCTGCTTTGTACCGCACCGACCCCACTGTTACCGACCCGGCTTGTCTGACCTTGCACCTGCTCATCATCCATCCAACCATCCCACCGGGGTCTCCCGACTTCCTCACATCAGGCTCTTCCCCGTGGGAGCCCCTGGCGAATACCCCTACCACTGACAGGCGTACTCAGGAGCCACGACCTGGTCTCCGGGTACTCCAAGTCCATCCCCACCATCAGGGGCTCTGGTGAACAAGTACCCTGGGGCTTAGATTCTGTGCCCTGGGAGCGCCTAATCAGCGGAGCGCTAGTGGTACCGCCAGGCGGTCCCTTACAGTATGCATTAGTACAGTTCTGGACTGTGGTGGCCAGGAGTCTATTCCTATTCCCAAAAGTGCCAGGGCTGGATCAGGAATTGGAGAGGAGTTTGTAATTGAAGTTATAAACGTGAAGATATCTGACCAGAATGGAGTAATTTGTGGACATCCCCACCATATATGGTACAAGGATCCTTGTTGGTTACAGTTCCTCCAGCATAATGAGGAGTAGCGGTTGGATGAACGTGCTGCCAAATGTTGTGGAGTTATGTACCATCTGTGTAATATCTTTTGGGCTGATTCCCAATCGTTAATGCATCTGGTAGTTTTCATAGTCCAGTTTCCTGCTGTTTGCCATTGTTGAATCTGGAATTGTTTCCCAATGTCTCGTTCCCATTTATGCATCGTTGGTAATTTTCCTTGGTGACGATGTTGAAGAAGGATATTACAGTTGTGGCCAAAATTATTCAACCCCCAATGCTGTAAAGGGGTTTAGGGACTATAGTGTACATTTGGAATTGTATTCAGAATCAAATCCTACAAGGACGTTGTAACTACCCAAATGCAACTAAAATGACATCAATTGTTTATGTAATACAGTAGTAAATGGTTCTTATGTGGTTTCTTCATTGCCACAATTATTCAACCCCTTAAAGACTACCACTCTGAAGAACAGAGGTTCATACAGGTGCTTTCCATCAGGTATTGAAAACACCTGTGGATGTCACCGAGCAGCAATCAAGCATAATAAGCACCAATTAGGCAGCTTTAAAATGACTGTGATACTCAGCTCCTTCTAGACATTTACTGGTGTGGTTACAAACATGGTGAAGGCAAGAGAATGGTCCAGGAAGACAAGAGAAGAGGTGATTTCTCTTCACAGGAAGGGCAATGGCTATAAGAAGATTGCAAAGATGTTAAACATACCAAAGAGACACCTTAGGAAGCATCATTCGCAAATTCAAGGCAAAGGGCACTGTTGAAACGCTACCTGGTCGTGGCAGAAAGAAGATGCTGACTTCGACTGCTGTGCGCTACCTGAAGCGTAGAGTGGAGAGAAGTCCCCGTGTGACTGCTGAGGAACTGAGAAAAGATTTGTCAGATGTGGGTACAGAAGTTTCAGCCCAGACAATAAGACGCACACTGCGTAATGAAGGCCTCCGTGCCAGAACTCCCAGGCGTACCCCCTTGCTGTCTCCAAAGAATAAGAAGAGTCGACTGCAGTATGCCAAAAGCCATGTGGACAAACCACAAAAGTTGTGGGATAGTGTTCTGTGGACTGATGAAACAAAATTAGAACTGTTTGGGCCCATGGATCAACGCTATGTTTGGAGGAGGAAGAACAAGGCCTATGATGAAAAGAACACCTTGCCTACTGTGAAGCATGGTGGAGGGTCAATCATGCTTTGGGGCTGTTTTGCTTCTGCAGGTACAGGGAAGCTTCAGCGTGTGCAAGGTACCATGAATTCTCTTCAGTACCAGGAGATATTGGATGGAAACGTGATGCAGTCCGTCACACACCTGAGGCTTGGGAGACGTTGGACCTTTCAACAGGACAATGATCCCAAGCATACCTCCAAGTCCACTAGAGCATGGTTGCAGAGGAAAGGCTGGAACATTTTGGAGTGGCCATCGCAGTCACCAGACTTAAATCCGATTGAGAACCTCTGGTGGGACTTAAAGAAAGCAGTTGCAGTGCGCAAGCCTAAGAATGTGACTGAACTGGAGGCCTTTGCCCATGAAGAATGGGCGAAGATACCCGTAGATCGCTGCAAGACACTTGTGTCAAGCTATGCTTCACGTTTAAAAGCTGTTATAACTGTAAAAGGATGCTGTACTAAGTACTAAGATTGAATGTCACTTGGGGGTTGAATAAAACTGATAATGCTGTGAGCACAGAAAAGACATTTGTGGTTATTTCATTATAACTGTTATGTTATATTTGTCTGACCTACAAGTGCCTCTTTAATGTAAATGTAAGCAAGATGACTGAATGATCAAAAGCAATGTCAAACTGGCCAAAACACTCAATTTCAGTGGGGGTTGAATAATTTTGGCCACAACTGTATATATGAATGATTATTTGTGAGAATGTATTCTTTCATAAAAGTTGGTCAAAGATCTGAGGAGAGAATCTTCTTGGTATTCCAGGTTGCGTAATGCATGGCAAATTCTTAGATATTTGAAAAAGTCCTTATGCGTAATTTTGTATGTTTCAGAAAGTTGTTGAAATGTTTGCAGGGTACCATTGGCATATAGTTGGGCAAGATTTTGAAGGCCTGCTTTTGACCAGAATATAAGTTCTAGATCAGGTGTCATCGATGATATGGAGAGTAGAGGAATGAAGCCATTAATTGTAGGGTGATTTTCCTTTAAAGTTTGTAGAATAGACACCCAGATGCGGAGAGTCACATTGATTATGTCTAGGCAGTATCTTGGGGCTCTATGGGTGAGAGTAAGGGCTCCCAATGTGGCTTGAGTGTCACTATGGATAAGGGACTGTTCTTTCTGTACCCATCGTTTGTCTATTTGAGGTGTCCACCAATGCTGTGTCTGATCCAACACTATTGCTTTATGGTATAATTGTAGATTGGGGGCTCCCATACCTAAATTTGATCGAGAAGTGTATAGTGTCAATTTGTTGACCCGTGCTTTTTTTTGTAAGATGTAAGTGTTTAATATTGATTGTAGTTTTTGTATGGATGAAGATAGTAATGGTATTGGGATGGCTCGAAAGAAAATAAAATGTGTGGTAAGATAAACATTTTTACAATAGCAATTCGCCCAACCCATGAAAAAGTGCTGTTGGAGAACTCTTTACATAGTTCTGTTATTTTAATGAGTAGATTGGAAAAGTTGATCTTAAATGTGTTCGAGTGGGGAGATGTTAATTTTATTCCTAGGTATGTAATTTGTGATGATCTGGCCCATGAGAAGGGGGAGATTGATGAAATTTGTTTATGTAGTTTATGTGGGATTGCTATCGGCAACATGGAGGATTTGGCTTCATTTACTTTGTACATGGATAATAAGCTAAATTGTGAGATAACCTTTTGAAATACTATTATTGAGATGATGGGGTCGGTATAGCAATTATGATGTCATCAGCGTATAGTCCTATTTTACGTGTTTCATGACCTATTTTGATACCTCCAATGTCAGGTTGTATACGTATCGCTTCTGTCAATGGTTCTATGCATAAAGCAAAGATTAAAGGTGATAAGGGACACCCTTGCCTTGTACCATTCGATATCTGGAATGGGTCAGAGAGTATACCAGATGACCATACTCTAGCACTAGGGCATGTATATAAAGCCATAATTGCTTTCTTGAGCGAACCTGTTATTCCAAATTTTTCTAGTACCAGTTGTAGGTATGGCCAGTAGATTCTGTCAAACGCCTTTTCTGCATCTAATGAGATGAGCAGAGATCGTGTTTGTGTGTAATTTGCCCATTGAGCTAAATTTATGAATCTACGTGTGCCGTCTGGTGCTTGACATCTGTTGATAAATCCAACCTGATCTGAATTAATTAGTTTTGGTAATAATGATTGAAGTCGGTTGGCTAGTAGTTTGGCATACATTTTCGTATCTGTATTTAAAAGTGATATAGGTCTAAAGTTGGCTGGTGATGTGGGAGGTTTGCCTGGTTTTGGCAGTGTGATAATAAGGGCTTCTAATGTTTCTTTTGGGATATTTTCAGATGTTGTGAATTTATTAACAAATTTATGTAGATATTAGATAAGGGTTGGTGCAAAGGTTTTGTAATATTCATTGGTCTAACCGTCAGATCCTGGTGATTTGTGAGAAGGGAGATCATGAATTATTTTATTAATTTCAGAGGTGGTGAAGGGTTGTGATAAGGAGTCTAGTTGTTCTGTGGAGATCTTAGGAAGTTGGAGTGATTCCAGAAATGTATTGATTTGGTTATCAGTAGGAGGTGTAAATTCTTGAGAGTTTTTTATGTTATATAGTGTTGCATAGTATCTACTAAAAGCATTGGCTATATCTAGTGGATTGATAAGTTTTCCCTTAGATGGGTCTTTTAGATATGCAATTTTCGATTTGGATTGATATCGCCTAAATTGTTTTGCTAAATGTGGTCCTGCTTTATTTGCTTGCGTGTATGATATAAATTTAAATTTTTTTTATCATAAAGTCATATTGCTCCATGAGTTGAAGCCTTACTTTCTCTCGTAGAGAGCGTAGCTGAGATAAAATCATTTGGTCTGGGTTTTGTTTGTGTTGTGATTCCAGGAGTTTAATTTGTGATAATATGTCTGTAATTGTTTTAGCTTTCTTTTTTTTTTGTAAGCCCCTAATTTGATGAGTATTCCTCTCATGTATGCCTTGTGTGCATTCCACAGAACAAAATCATCGACCTCTGTATTGTTATGGAAATAGGAGAGTAATTCCTTCTCTATTTGAGATTTATAATGTTGGTTTGTAATTAGGGCTGAGTTTAGTCTCCATACAGAGAGGTTGTTGGGGTATGGTGTTGTAAACATTTCTGATGTGAGTGGGGCATGGTCTGACCATGTGATGGAGCCAATTTCGGTTCTAGATATTTGCTGTAAAGATCTTTTATCTGTTAAAAATAAATCAATCCGTGAGTATGAATTTTGGGAGGGAGAAAAGTATGTATAGTCTTTTTCGTCACCATGGAGACATCTCCATGTATCATATAGATCTTCTGATTCTATAAATGATGTTAGAGTATGTGATTGTCTGCATAGTTTGTTAGTGGAGTCTAGGTTTGTATCTATTACCTCATTAAAATCTCCGCAAATAATTAAAGCTCCTTGTCTTAGTAGTTTAATTTTGTTTGATAAGCTTTGGAAGAAGGTTTTATGTCCTTTGTTTGGTGCATATACATTTACCAGTGTCATTAAGAAATTGTCGATATGTGCAACTAAGATAATATATCTACCTTGTGGGTCTGAGAATTGAATTTGTATAGCTATTGTGTCTTTTATTACAATCATTACTCCTTTGTTTTTTTTATTAGCATTTGAAAAAAAGTATTGTGTGAATTTCCTATGTTTGCATGTAGGTGGGTTAATTTTTTTAAAAAATGTGTTTCTTGTAGACACTGTAAATCACATCTGGTTTTTAAAGATTCTCTCCATAGAGATCTGCATTTGTAAGGGCTATTAAGTCCTTTAACATTAAAGGACGTTATGATGACCATTTTTGGGTTTTATTTAATTGCTCTAAAGTAGCTAGTATTGTAGTTATAAGTTGTAGGTACCAAGCACAGCACTGATCATCCCTCCCCATGCTCTGAAGGGTATCTGGTTTTTGAGATGTATTCATCAATAGAAATGTTATCTGAATATGAAGATAAGGAGAATTTAATAAGCATGGTAAGAATATAAAAGAGTAAGAAGTATAAGAAAACATCAACAAAACAAAAACTTCTATGAGTGTGCATAGCAGACTCATTATTTGGTGGAGTGTGTAGTATACCTGAGAAGTATAGGGGCTAACTCTTCCCTGCTAATGCGGAAGTAGGCACTGAGACATCCCAATAGGAAAAAGATAAAAGGGACCAAAAGTCCCAGTGTTCAGGTTGTCGGGATTGTAACCCAGTCTGCGGATATTTTGGTGTGCGTTTCTTTACGCATATATTGTAGTATAGCGATATTCCATGATGCCAGAATTTTTATTCCATCATCAGGAGTCAGAATTGGGATTAATTTCCATTGAAAGTTGGCTAAGATTTTTGTGGGATATCCCCACTGATATCTTATTTTATGGGTTATTAGAGCTGATGTGATGCGTTTGAATTCTTTGCGTTTTTGTGTGGTATAGGCTGATATGTCCGAAAATATAGAAAATTTTTCCTATGGAGCTGGAAGTGTTTTAGGTTTTCTCATAGCTATCATTAGTGCTTCCTTAGCATGAAAAAAATGTATTTTGGCAATAACGTCTCTAGGGACAGTATCTGGCAGATGTTTAGGTTTCATCAGTCTATGGGCTCTATCAATAATGAGCTCAGATTGTGACATGTTTGGTAGAAGTGTTTTCAGTAGTCTCCCCGGGTAGATGGATAACTCTGGCGGAGTGACTGATTCAGGGATCCCTCTGATTTTAACATTATTCCTCCTTGTGCGGTCTTCCATGTCAGCCATTTTTTCTTTAATTTTTATGATTTCTTGTGATTGTGTCTCATAAGCTTTTATCAAGGAATTGTGTGCTACAACACGTTCCTGAATTTTCCTTTTTGCTGCATCTGTACGTTTTTCAATTTGGGGGTGACTTGTTTTTCAATAAAATGTACAGATTTTTGAAGATCAGATTGTATGTCTTTATGAAGGGACAATAGCATCTGTTTCAGTGTAATGGCTGTTACAGGGGAGTCTGAATCTGGCAGCTCTGCCATTAAATGTATTGCTTCAGTCAGATCTGTTGTTTCAGCAGAAGTGTGAATTGTTTTCTTTTTACTTACAGGAGCCTTTGTACACGGTGATAGGAGAGGAGATGAAGCTGGTCTCTTGCTCTTTTCTTTCACTGGTGACAGAGGATCAGCTACAGTGGGGATCGAAAGTTTGGGCACCCCAGCTAAAAATTTGTATTAATGTGCATAAAGAAGCCAAGGAAAGATGGAAAAATCTCCAAAAGGCATCAAATTACAGATTAGACATTCTTATAATATGTCAACAAAAGTTAGATTTTATTTCCATCATTTACACTTTCAGAATAACAGAAAACAAAAAAATGGCGTCTGCAAAAGTTTGGGCACCCTGCAGAATTTATAGCATGCACTGCCCCCTTTGCCAAGCTGAGACCTGCCAGTGTCATGGATTGTTCTCAATCATCATCTGGGAAGACCAGGTTATGTCAATCTCAAAGGTTTTAAATGCCCAGACTCATCTGACCTTGCCCCAACAAACAGCACTATGGGTTCTTCTAAGCAGTTGTCTAGAAAACTGAAACTGAAAATAGTTGACGCTCACAAAGCTGGAGAAGGCTATAAGAAGATAGCAAAGCGTTTTCAGATGTCAATATCCTCGGAATGTAATTAAGAAATGGCAGTCATCAGGAACAGTGGAAGTTAAAGCAAGATCTGGAAGACCAAGAAAAATATCAGACAGAACAGCTTGCAGGATTGTGAGAAAAACAATTCAAAACCCACGTTTGACTGCACGATCCCTCCAGAAAGATCTGGCAGACACTGGAGTTGTGGTACACTATTCCACTATAAAGAGATACTTGTACAAATATGGTCTTCATGAAAGAGTCATCAGAAGAAAAACCTCTTCTACGTCCTCACCACAAAAATCATCGTTTGAACTTTGCAAATGAACATATAGACAAGCCTGATGCATTTTGTAAACAAGTTCTGTGGACCGATGAGGTTAAAATTGAACTTTTTGGCTGGAATGAGCAAAGGTACGTTTGGAGAAGAAGGGGCACAGAATTTAATGAAAAGAACCTCTGTCCAACTGTTAAGCATGGGGTTGGATCAATCATTTGGGGTTGTGTTGCAGCCAGTGGCACAGGGAACATCTCACGATTAGAAGGAAAAATGGATTCAATAAAATGTCAGCAAATTTTGGATGGTAACTTGATGCCATCTGTGAAAAAGCTGAAGGTAAAGAGAGGATGGCTTCTACAAATGGATAATGATCCTAAACACACCTCGAAATCCACGGGGGATTACATCAAGAGGCGTAAACTGAAAGTTTTGCCATGGCCTTCACAATCTCCTGACCTCAACATAATTGAAAATCTATGGATAGACCTTAAAAGAGCAGTGCGTGACAGACAGCCCAGAAATATCAAAGAACTGGAAGACTTTTGTAAGGAAGAATGGGCAAAGATACCTCAAACAAGAATTGAAAGACTCTTGGCTGGCTACAAAAAGCGTTTACAAGCTGTGATACTTGCCAAAGGGGCAGTACAAGATATTAACTCTGCAGGGTGCCCAAACTTTTGCAGATGCTATTTTTTTGTTTTCTGTTATTTTGAAAGTGTAAATGATGGAAATAAAATCTGACTTTTGTTGACATATTATAAGAATGTCTAATCTGTAATTTGATGCCTTTTGGAGATTTTTCCATCTTTCCTTGGCTTCTTTATGCACATTAATACAAATTTTTAGCTGGGGTGCCCAAACTTTCGATCCCCACTGTATATCTGTGTCACAGGCTGATGAGGTTAATGATGTGTCTTCCTGTTGCAGCTCTGACCATTCCTGTGTGTTAGAGCCAACGCCATCTTGCCTGTCTGCTGTGTGAGGCTGTGAGAAGAACTGTGTAAGTTTCTTCGGTCCTTTAGTGATTTTCTTCCCCTTTGTCATTGCGGGTGGTAAACGTTACTGGTCTGAGGTCTGTTGCTGTTTATGTCACGGCTATCTCTGATGCCTGATGTCGTTTCGGGTTGCTATTACAGCAGGGTTTGTGAGGAGCTCCTGTCTCAGACAGCCATCCTTCTGGCTTGGACACGCCCCTGTATCCCTCTTCTTTTATCCACAGCTGTCACCTCTGTTTCCCATTTCCTCCATCCACAGTTGTCACCTCTGTATTTCCCTTCCTCTATCCAAGGTTATTACCTTTGTTTTCCCCCCTTCCACAGCTGTCACCTCTGCATCCCCCTTTCCATCATTCACAGTTGGCACCTCTGTGCCTTGTCACATCTGTATCCATCTTCCCCCCATCTACAGCTGTCACCTCTGCATCCCCTGTTCTATCATTCACAGTTGTCACTTCTGCATCCACCTTTCTCCATCCACAGTTGTCACTTCTGCATCCCCTTTATTCTATTCACAGTTGTCACTTTTATAACTGCACCCCTCTTCCTTAGAGCAGCCAAGAGCTTTTCTGTACACACAGTGCAGTGTGCATCTTAACAAATCACATCTTGAAACTGCAGTCAATCAGGTCTGAAATTGTCACATGACAATATCAGAAGTTCCCAAGTGGTTTCAGTAGCAAGATCTGTGATTGGTTACATGTTTCAGTGAACAACTGTTTACATTTTCCGAACTGTGTGCCTCTTTCATTCACTTCAACTGTCGTTCTTACTCCTGCCGCTGCATGTTTACAAACGAAGCAGACTGGCTGTTCTAGCAATTGACTGATCAAAATCCACATTCAAGTAAATATGTTCCTTCCACATGCTCCTTGTTCTGAAGGCCAGTTATAGATTGGGGCAGTAGCCACTTTTTGTAATGCTCTTGAGAGGAACCCAACTAAAATCTGGGTACCCAACCCACCACAGCACCACCCTAGGTCCAACCCTGTTGGCTAGTCAGTTTCAAGACTTTCAAGGCAATCTAAATAAGTAAAAGAAGGGCCAGTGGGTATGTCTGACATAGAAGAAATTACATGTGAAGGCACAGAGTCTAGTGGTGAAGAAACACATGTATTAAATGTAGATAGTAAAAAATATGATCTATCTGATTCACCTTTTCATAATTTATATTGCAACGGGCAAAAAAAAAGCGAGTTATCTCTTGTATGATAAAGAAAAAAAATAATTAAAAAAAATATATATACGTATTAATATATGTAATTTAGCATTTCCGGGTAGGGGGTGTGCGCACCCTACCCAAGCCACCATTGGCAGCTTCAGCTGTCGATCACCAAGTTCTGGCTAGAGATTCCCTGCCGGCACCCAGAGATCACCGAGGAACAGTGACAGGGAAGAGGTCTGTATGTAAACAACACAGATCTCTCCCCTGTCAGCTCCAGCATGCTGCATTTGTATTGCTCTGCATAGCATAGCAGAGCAATACAAAGCAGAGTGCTTACAGTGTAAAGCACACACACAGCACACATAGTAAAACAGCACACAGTTAACTCTTTGATCTCCCCAGATGTTAACCCCTTCCTGCCTAGTGTCATTAGTACAGTGTCAGTGCTTTTAATTATCACTGATCACTGTATTAGTATCACTGGGGATGTCAGTGACAGTTTGTCAGTTCCCCCCAGTGTTAGAATGCCTGCTGCAGTCCCGCTATAAGTCGCTAATTGCTGTCATGACTAGTATATATGCAGAAAGAAAACAAAATTCCAGTATATATACCACCATTTGTAGATGCTATAACTATTATGTAAACCAATTCATTTACATGTATTGGTTTTTTTTTTTTTAGCAAAGACATGTAGTAGAATACGTTTTGGCCTAAATTTCATGAAGACATTTGATTTTATAATTTTTTTTTTACTGGATATGTTTATTAGCAGAAAGTCAAAAATATAGGTTTTTTTTTCAAAATTGTCGGTCTTTTTTGTTTGTAGTGCAAAATATAAAAAACACACAGGCGATCAAATACCACTGAAAGAAAGCTCTATTTGTGGGAAAAAAATACCTAAATTTAATTTGGGTGCAACGTTGCATCACTGCGCAATTGTCAATTAAAGTAATGCAGTGCCGTATCGCAAAAAATGGCCTGGTTAGGAAGAGGGGTAAATCCTCTGGAGAGCAAGTGGTTAAAGAATCAAAGCCAGATGGTTGAGCACCTTAACTTGGAAAAAGAATGCCTCGCCATCCAAAGAAGATCTCTATAAATTAACAATATTTATAACATGGAATACATAATTGCTAGTCTAAATGAATCTATTGATAAATGTAATAAAATCTGGCATCCTTGGCATATTCTAGACATCTCCTAATTTTATCGGTGGATTTACAAATTAGGTTTTGTTTGCCTATGGAGAATTCCTGATGCAATCGAGTTTGCCCAGTAGTAGAAGACCACTAGACCTCTTTCACTTTCCAATGGGGTGTTTTATTTTACTTGTATTCAGAGAATAGGGGTTAATTATTCATACTCTGAATGGTCTGAGAATATTAGTGGTGTACCCTAAGGTTTAATGTTGGGACCCTTACTTTTTAATATATTTATAAACGACAGAGTCTAGGATTAAAAGTACCATTTCAGTCTTGGCAGATGACACCAAGCTATGCAGGGGAATAATGTCCTTACAGCATATCTCCAACTTACAAGCCAACCTCAATGAATTGTCTAATTGGGCAACTATGTGGAAATGATGTTTAATGTTGCTAAATGTAAAGTTATGCACTTGGGGGGCTAAAAATATCCATGAATCATATGTACTAGGAAGAGAATGGCTTGGGGAAACAATGTTATAGAAGAATTCTATACGGTTCTGGTGTATCACAGGCTCATTAATAGCATGCAATGCCAAGCTGCAGTTTCCAAAGCTAGCAACATTTCCTTTTTTGTATTAAAAGAGGTATGGACTGCAGGGAGACCATAATTTTCCTCATTTAAAAATCATTAGTAAGACCTCGTCTAGCATGTGCAGTTCAGTTTTGAGTACCAGCTCACATAAAGGATATCGAGGAACTGGAGAAAATGCAGAGAGGGGCAACCAAACTGATAAGAGGCATGGAGGAGCTCAACTATGAGGAAAGATTAGCTGAACTGAATTTATTCTATCTTGAGAAGAGGGAGAATGAGGGGGGATATGATCAATATGTATAAATACATAGTGAACATAATGTAGAGTTATACACTTTACGGTCATCACAGAGGACAAGGGGGCACTCTTTATGTTTGGATTTATAGATTTTTTCAAATCGCAGGCAGAATCGCGGTGATTCCGCTCACAATTTTAAAAAACCTAGTGTGAATGGAGCTGAAAAGAGAAATACGGGAAGGCTTCTTCACAGTAACTGTGAAAATGTGAAAGAGACTCCCTGTCAGGGTCCTGTCCACGGCAGGAGTTCTGTAAGATCTGGCATTTCTGCCAGTACTCTACATGGCTGCAGAAGTACACATCAGCCTCAGTTTTGTGCCTTTATAAGGAGGCTCCTCACTTCCTCTAGTTGCTGGATGATCTCTAGCTCCCGTACCCTGGTATAGATGAATCAAAGTGACTTGCGAGCCACAGGTGTGATAATTACTAGAGGATCACAAACATGAAACACATAACTACAACTGTGTTGGAAATATCTACAAATATATGTTGCGCTCCTAAATACTTCTCAATAAATAATAATTAAATTATTACCATTAAATTAATTCAAATTATGATACAAATAACTAATAAAAGTGTATAAATACCAAAAAATAATATTTAAATAGATAGTTTCAACTAATCAATCTCCTCCAAATAAATATCAAAATAATTCCACATGAAATACTCCTCTAAAAAAATATTTTACCAAGTGCTCATAAATCATCTATTAGTGACATGATGTACTTACTAATACCCTCAATTTCATTTATATTCATAATACCCTCATTTAATATAATAAAAATAGTAAACCAACTAATAACCCTCAACTAAAACGCATTTAAATGATCCCATATAAATAAAAATAACCAAATGCTCATAAATAATTAATAGTGATTAGTATGAATCCAAATATCATCAAAATAATAGTCCCATTGAATAAACAATTGTTTATATATAGTGACTTGGTGCTTGTTGTTCCTCAATTTGTGACTTTTGTGAATCCTTCAAATAGTGAAGATGTGCGCTCACCTCCTTTGATGCCTGCAATTAGGCTATACACGCTTTCGGTTCACTTTCCCTGGAACCTGCTAGACATATACTTTTGCTGGTGAAATAGGGAGATCCTTCCTTTAGGAGTAATGGATGTATCCTCTGGTGGCTGATTATCCCCTCAGGGATTACACACTCCTTTTGTTATCCCAGACCTCCTAATTATCCTCTCCTTGTGTTACTCCGCATGCAGGAAGAAATAGAGGACATAGTGCTTTACCTTTTAAAACGTTTTATTCCCACCATCCAAGTATTAAACTCACATTACACAGGTTTTAAGTAACGCAATATCCCATTGGAAATCCTCTGCTGGCCTCTGAGTCATACACCTGCCATCTCCGAGTGATGACGTAGCCCCTCCCCTACACGTTACGCCTCCAATCACGTGGCTTCGTCAGGGGGTTGTGACCAGTGATCTCCTATTACCGACTCGGCTTGCTCCTGGACCTGTCTACTCTGCCTTACCCCTGATCTGACCTCGGCCTGGCTTACGGATACTCTCTCTCTCTTGCTCCTCTGTGTATGACCTCAGCTATCCCATCTGACTATGTCTGCTCTGATTCCCACCTGGTACCTGACCTTGGCTTGAACCGACTACCCAGTAAACACCTAAATCCCGGAAGGGCTTGCATACCACGCACAGGTGCCTCCTGTCTGCAGACCTATCTCCATGCACCAGCTGTGCTTCTGAGTGGACCACCAACCAGCACTCCTACAAGCGACCTGTGCAACTTTGGGCCTGGCTCCCGTTGTCCCACTCTCAGGGGAGTCCGGAAACTTAGCAGCAAGGGAAGCCCTCTCTCCATTGGCCTCCATCACCAGGTACGTGATAGTATCATCCAGCCAGTATGTCCGAGGCTGAGAGAGGCGCTTCCACACTAGAGGCCCTGTGCCAATAGATGACGGCATTTACCCAAGCAGTGAAGAATCTACAGCAAGGACACTTCCAGCTAGAAGGGCGTCTTCACTCCCTCTCTACTTCTGCGGACCAGGATCCCTCCGGTAGTTCCAATCCAGTAGCCGCACCTGCCAGTCAGTCTCCTGCCACCACTCCTGCTATAGTGTTACCACCTCCGAAACCCAGATTTCCTACTACTGAATGTTTTCTCGGGGATCGACGTAAGTTCAGAGCTTTCAAAAATGCCTGTGAACTAGATTTTGCTCTGCAACCCAGGACCTTTTCTCTGGAAGCGGTCAAGGTCGGGTTCATCATCTCCCTCTTGTCTGAAGAACCTTAGTCTTGGGCACGTGGTCTTCTGGAACAAAAGAGCCCCGCACTTAATTCACTGAGTGAATTATTTGAAGCCATGGCTTTCCTCTAAGACAATCCCCAGAGGACCTCCACTGCTGAGTCCGCCCTCCATGCTCTACTACAGGGTCAGCGGCCTATGGAGGACTACGTAGTGGAGTTACATAAATAGTCTGCAGACACTGATTGGAATTATGCAGCATTGAAGTACCAGTTCCACCTAGGCCTGTCAAGGATGAGTTAGCTAGGGTGGAAGCTTCCTCCTCCTTGGAAAACCTTATCCTGCTCGCTACTCAGTTGGATCGGCATCTTCAGGAAAGACGCGCGGAGTGCACTCAAGCCTTTCGGCCCACTTGGGTTCTGCTAAAAGTTCCAGGACCAACGGCTCCTACCCTTGCTCCGCAACCCATCAACACTTCGGAGGTAGAACCTATGCAAATCAGCCTTCTCTGACCTGCCCTAACGCCGGAAGAAAAGCTACGCAGACAGCAAGGCAACCTCTGTCTTTACTGTGGGGCCACTGGCCACTTTCTGTGTAACTGCCTAGTACGACCAAGTAAGTCCAACCAGGCCCATCCTTCGTACCTTCAGCTATCCGGGACTTTGTCCACCCATGTCATTCTCCCCATGTCTTTGCAGGTGGCTGGATGGGACGTCATGTTGACTCAGGAGCTTGTAGCAGTTTCTTAGACATCCAATTAGCCAAGGACTTACACATCCCTCTTCTGCCTAAGAGACAGAGACTTGACGTCTTACTTGCGGATGGCACTACTACGAGTTCCAGACCTGTTATCCAGGAAACCATTCCTATTCTTGAATACTCTGGTTGCAAACCCCCA
This sequence comes from Staurois parvus, assembly GCA_951230385.1. Taxonomy (NCBI): domain Eukaryota; kingdom Metazoa; phylum Chordata; class Amphibia; order Anura; family Ranidae; genus Staurois; species Staurois parvus. The sequence goes on from CATNWA010019422.1 coordinate 61,040, forward strand.
ACCCACAGATCAATTGGCCCAAGAAGGAAATCATCTTTTCTTCTGAATATTGTCTACAACACTGTGGTTGTCACGTACCTGATGGGAGACTGAATTGACGAGGTCGGCCTCACTTGTGTCACTAATCCTGAGCCCGCTGAGGTTGGAACAGAGGGCGTCTAAGGACCAGGGGGACAAGAGCACCAGGGTTTTGCTTGCGGCTCTTGCAGATGATGACCTTGATAAGCAGGATATCCTCTGATTTGGTTACTGTGGAGATAGACCAGGCAGGTACAGTGGATTGCCAGATGCACAGCAGAGCCAGGTATGTAGCCAGGACACAGGACTGAGAGTACTCAGAGTCGGGTCAGGAACAAGCCGGGTCAGAACTAAAGGAAATCGCACAGGAAACAAACAGGACACGGAGGGAGCTGAAGACCAGTCAGCACTGAATGAGCACCGAGGTGCTCTTTAAATAGCCCGCCCTGGGTCCTAGTGCCTGCCGGTGCCATATTTGGTGACAGGCATGCCTGGGACCTAGTGTCTGCCTGTCTGTATGCCTTGTCAGGATCCTGCACATGCGCAGATTCATGTGCTGCGGCAATCTTCTTGTTCCCTGACATTCCCCCCCCCCCCTTATGGGCAGCCTCCGGATGCCCACTAGGGCTCGTTTCTCAGGATGACAACGGAGGTAGGCTTGAATTATCCGTGGGGCATGGACATTAGTGGATGGTGCCCAGGAGTTATCCTCAGGTCCATAACCCTTCCACTTGATGAGGAACTGGGTCTGTCCACCCCTCTTCCTACAGTTCAAGATAGCCTCCACTTCGTATTCTTCATTTCCATCCACCAACAGTGGAGCAGGTGCCTCAGAATTCCAGTTGGGGAACCCACTTGGGACATGTGGTTTCAGTAAAGAGCAATGAAATACCAGGTGGATCTTTAGGTTAGCTGGTAGTTCCAATTCAAATGCTACAGGATTGACCTTTCTCTTGATGGAAAATGGTCCCAGGTATCTCAGCTTTTTGGATGGACAATTTAATTTCAGATTAGCTGTGGACAGCCAGACTTTATCCCCTTGTTTAAGTTTCAACTTTCCCCTTCTCTTTCTATCAAAAAACTTTTTGTTACTCTCTTGGGCCTCAGAAATTGTTTCTTGTAAAATTTTGCCGTTCCTCCTGAGGAACTCCATCTTTTCTTCTACCGCCGGGACAGCGGCCTCCACTGGTATTTCTGGAAGAAAAGAGGGGTGGTATCCGTAGTTAGAGTAAAAGGGGGATTGTTTGGTGGAGGAGTGGATGGAATTATTATATGCAAACTCCACTAGAGGAAGGAGTGATGCCCAGTCATCCTGTGAATATGAGGAGAAGCATCGGAGATATTGCTCCAGCATTTGATTTGTCCTCTCCGTTTATCCATTTGTTTGAGGATAGTAAGCAGAGGAGAAGCGTAACTCAATCTCTAATGCCTCACACAGAGCCTTCCAAAATTTAGATGTAAATTGTACCCCTCGATTTGATACAATATTTAAGAGAACACCATGCAGCCTTACAATTTCCCTGATGAAAGCAGAAGCTGTTTCTCTAGCGGAAGGAGTCCCTTTCAAGGGAATGAAGTGGGCCATCTTGGACAAACTATCAACTACCACTAAAATAGTGGTGAATTCCTCAGATGGGGGAAGTTCCACAACAAAATCCATGAAGATCATGCTCCAAAGTTTTTCTGGTACAGGCAGGGATTCCAGCAGGCCCCAAGTTTTGGCTTTATCCGACTTATTCCTCAGACAAACTGTGCACAATTTCACATAGTCCTGGCAATCTCTTGCTGCATTAGGCCACTAAAAGGAGCGAGAGACTAACTCCAATGTTTTGCGAATTCCAAAGTGACCTGCTAAAGGGGTGGTAATGACATCTCTGGAGAATAAGTGCTTGAAGTCCTTCGGGCACAAAGATCTGTCCCTTGTGGAAGTACAGGCCATCCTTAAATTGTAGATGCATATTTGCAGGAGGTGGGATATTGTCCATGGCTTCTTTTATTTGCGTTACAAGATCTGTTTGTAGAAGTAGAAAGTTCTTGGCTGGCAAGATTGTATCAGGTTCAGACTGTACAACTGGGTCAGGAAACATGCAGGAGAGCGCATCGGGTTTACCATTTTTTTGAACCCGGACGGTAGGTCAGATGGAAGTGTGAGAAAAATAGTGCCCACATAGCTTGTCGTGGCCTGAGTCGTTTTGCAGTTCTCATGTGCTCTAAATTTTTGTGATCACTAATGATGAGAATAGGAAGGGCTGCTCCCTCTAGTAAATAGCGCCATTCTTCCAGTGCTGCTTTGATGGCTAGTAATTCCCTATCTCCCACATCGTAATTTATTTCAGAAACGTTCAATTTCCGGGAGAAGAAGGCGACAGGATGCAGAAGGGATTTGGGCCCCTGCCTTTTTGACAGGATGGCCCCTACCGCATTTTCTGAAGCATCAACTTCGAGGATAAAGGCTAGGGCAGGATCAGGATGTTTCAGGATGGGTGCGGTTGTGAACATTATTTTTAGCTGTTCAAAGGCTGCTTGGGCCTCAGGAGTCCACTTGAAGGGCACATGTTGCCTAGTGAGCTGTGTCACTGGCGCTAGGATTCCTGAGAAGTCCTTGATAAACTTCCTATAGAAGTTCACGAAGCCTATAAAGTGCTGCACAGCTTTCCTATCTTCAGGTATGGGCCATTCCAAGACGCCAGACACCTTCTGAGGGTCCATGGAGATGCCTTCAGGAGTGATCACCAGCCCAAGGAATTGGATAGACTGTTTCTCAAACTCGCACTTTTCAGCTTTTGCATAGAGATGGTGTTGGCGTAGTCTATCCAGTGTCTTTTTTACATGGTCACGATGACTTTTGATGGAACATGAAAAAACCAAGATATCATCCAGATACACGATTAGAAATAAATCCAGGTAGTCCCGAAAAACATCGTTTACCAGGTGTTGGAAGGTTGATGGTGCGTTGCAGAGACCAAAGGGCATTACCAGATACTCAAAGTGCCCAAATCTGGTCCGGAAAGCTGTCTTCCATTCGTCTCCCTCCCGAATTCTCACTAAATTGTAAGCACCCCTGTGACGGGAGTGACTTTTGGGGGTGGGGGGACCTCTGTATCATCTCCCCAAATCATTATGTTTAACCCACCCTGTGCCTGTTTAAGGGTACAGGGTGTACATGTGAATGTCTGAGTCTTGTGTATAGTGTGTGTTCCTTTGTTCTCGGCCACATGGTTGTCCATTGTCTGTTTGCCATGTGCTACCCCCCATTGTGCTGTGTCTTCCTGTCCAGCCAACTATTATGGGATGTACTGTTTGTGTATTGGTGTGGGGGTTGGTCAATGCCCTTTTGCCATGTGCTTCATCCCATTGTTCTGTGTCTGGGTGGGATGGGGCGGGCTGATGATGTATTTCCTGTTCCTGGTTGTGTTTCCCCGCCCTCTGTATATATCCTGTGTTTTGTGTTAAAATAAAGAGTTGGCTTCCTGTATTAAGCAGAGCTGGGTGCTGTCTTTTTCCTGAGGGATTTCAAGGGTGTGGTCCGTGGATGGTGTTCGGACAGGGGAAGCTGTGGTATAATGGAAAAACTCAGTGCGGTCTGGGTTTCGGTTCCGTTACATTGGTGGCAGCAGTGGGACTGTGCTTCCAACCTGTAAACACATCCAAACCACCACCGGGATTCAAGAGCAGGAGAGGAGAGACAGATACCACTCGCAGCTATGGAAAAAGAGGTCTTGTGGCGGATGCAGCAAGTGCTGGCTTATTTAGATGACCCGGTTTCTACATGGGAAGAGCGTGGATGGAGAAATACGTATGTCCAACAGCTGGATGAGGGTGTGGAAGATGGAGCAGTCGGCGCATCCCTCCAATTACAGATCCCAGGATGTATGGATCTAAGGGATTTTTCGCTGGAGGATGTTATGGGTGATGAATCACCTGCAGTTTGGGACATCCAAACCACCACCAGGATCCAAGGTTCAGATAGCAGGAGAGGAGAGATACCACCTGCAGCTATGGAAACAGAGGTCTTATGGCGGATGCAGCAAGTGCTGGCTTACCTAGACGATCCTGTTTCTACATGGGATGAGCTTGGATGGAGGGACACGTCTGTCCAACAACTGGATGAGGGTATGGAAGATGGAGATGTTGGCTCATCCCTCCAATTACAGATCCCAGAATGCATGGATCTAATTGATTTTTCAATGGAGGACATTGTGGGTGATGAGTCACCTGCCAAAGTGCTGGTACTGGACCCAAGGGCCACCAGCCCGTGCCCTGGACATTTAGCCATTCCAGAGTGTCAGGGATCGCGGATCCTCTCCCGGCGCACGCGCACTGGCGGCAGATCACGCCGGGACACAGGCACTAGGTCCCGGCGGGCCGCGGCTGACAGGATGCCGCGCATGCGCAGTAGGAGCCGCGGGCACGCCTCGGACGTCCAATGACAGCCCGGGGGCGTGTCCTGGCTGGCCAATGACAGTGCAGGGCGCACTATTTAAAGATGCCCTGCACTGTCACAGATTGGCGCAAGGTCTATCTGTGATCCTGAGTTCCTGTACCTGTTTAGTGACCCTGATTGCCCTGACTACGCTGCCTTCTCCTGTGATTTGACCCGGATTGCCCTGACTACTCTGCCTTCTCCTATTCTGACCCCCGGCTTGTCTGACCATTCTGCGGACTGACTTATCCTGCTGACCCTGCGTGTGACCTGACTACTCTTCGCCTGCCGATTCGGTACCTCGCTTACCCCACGGGACCACGGCTCGTGACCATCCTGCTAGGTCCCGCCGTCCTCTTCACATCTGGATCTCCCGGTACCTGCATACATCCCCGGAGGCTCCCTCTGCCACTGGTGGGCCTGCTCGGAGGTCGTGACCAGGCCCTGGTCTGTTACAAGTCCATCCCTACCATCAGGGGCCCTGGTGAAAGCACAGACCGGGCTTAGACTCCACGCTCTGGGTAGGTCTGTCCAGTGGGCAGCCTGAGGCACCACCTGGCGGATCCTAACACAGAGACTGGGGATTGTACTAACTTTTTTACTGAGGAGGAACCAGCCGGGGGGCCGCCAGCTGAAGCGCTGACAACCGGACAGAGGGTCCAGGACCTCTGCCCCACACCTGTGGTAGTTTCAGAGGCCCAGGGTGAGAAGGGAGAGGAGGTTGTTGTCCTCACTCCCCCACAGTCAGCCAAAGTGGAGGAAACTCTTTTCCCTCCCAAGCCAGGATCTGTGCACCAGGGGGACAGTGACAGAGGAGTGCCATCCCAGCAGCAGATCCACAGCCTGGGAGTGGAGGAAGGCAGCCTCCCTCCCCCACGGTTAGCCGGAACAAATGTGGGGTCCCCAGCAGAAGAGCTGGCAACAGGACAGAGCGCCGCTGGCCTCTGCCTAGCAACTACAGCCACCACCTGGATACCCCAGGGATGCTGGGCAGTCGGCCTAGATCCCCCACAGAAGGATGAAGGCGGCCCAGCCACCCTGTCTTCTCTCCAGCGGCTGAGAGGATTTCCGGGAGAATGACCAGTCCGTACTTCTCCCCAGTGGCGGGTATGTTCTACGGGAGAGGCAGAGGTTGGTTGGGTGAGTAATGCTTGGTGTGGGACAATTTGCATGGGGTACTGTGCGGGTACTGGCATTGAGGGACTGGAGGTACCGACTAACTTCAGAGTACATCCGTCTGGGATCTACTCCTGCATTAGTCTCCTGCCGAAAGGGGAGATATGTGATGGGAGTGACTTTTGGGGGTGGGGGGACCTCTGTATCATCTCCCCAAATCATTATGTTTAACCCACCCTGTGCCTGTTTAAGGGTACAGGGTGTACATGTGAATGTCTGAGTCTTGTGTATAGTGTGTGTTCCTTTGTTCTCGGCCACATGGTTGTCCATTGTCTGTTTGCCATGTGCTACTCCCCATTGTGCTGTGTCTTCCTGTCCAGCCAACTATTATGGGATGTACTGTTTGTGTATTGGTGTGGGGGTTGGTCAATGCCCTTTTGCCATGTGCTTCATCCCATTGTTCTGGGTGGGATGGGGCGGGCTGATGATGTATTTCCTGTTCCTGGTTGTGTTTCCCCGCCCTCTGTATATATCCTGTGTTTTGTGTTAAAATAAAGAGTTGGCTTCCTGTATTAAGAAGAGCTGGGTGTTGTCTATTTTCCTGAGGGATTTCAAGGGTGTGGTCAGACAGGGGAAGCTGTGGAATAACGGAAAAACTCAGTGCGGTCTGGGTTCCTGTTCCGTTACAACCCCTCAGATCGAACTTTGAGAAAAAGCATGCTCCTCGCAAACTTTGGAACAACTCGGGGACTAGAGGAAGAGGCTAACGATTCTTGACCGTGATTTTGTTCAGGTCCCGATAGTCTATACAGGGTCTCAAGGTGCCATCCTTCTTCTCCACGAAGAATATGCCATGGAGGACCTTTAATTCAACTTCGGACAGAGGGTAAATCCTACCGAAAGGAATCTCGGCACCGGGCAAGAGCTCAATTGGACAATCATAGGGCCTACCTGGAGGAAGGGTGATGGCACTCTTTTTATTGAACACATCCAGGTTTTCATGGTAAGCCGTAGGTGTCGCAAAAACTGCGCAAAACACAGTGAAGTACGCAGTTCAACCATTTTGTAGGCACCTCCATCTTGGTACGGAGTATATATTGTGTCTCTCATTTCTCATTCTCCTTCCCCCCCCTCCCTTCCTGAGAGGCACAGTGACAGATGTGTGTGTGTTAAAAGTGTCACTAGCAGGTAGAGCAGCAGAGGGCCCAGAGCTACAAAGCCCCCCAAGAGAGACAGAGACTAGCTGCCCAAGGACATGTGTAATTTCTCACCTCGTAACATATATAAGGCAGCTTTTCCCAGGAATTGAAGAGATTGTAACCTCATAAAACCTAGCAGCGTAGGTGACAGAATTAAATGAACATTCCTCAAGTCAGTTTGTCCCCTATGTTTCATATCATGGATTATGAAGATGTTGGTTCTAATTCAGAATCCGCCCGACGATCCCTCCCTAAACAGAGTATTGGTCAGTTACTCAGAGTCACCCCCTGCTGGGGGACTTTAAAACACAGGCTAGCAGGCCTAAAAAGTTAAGTTGAAGACATCTCCCAATTGTAACATCAATATACCACCTGGGGAGACCCTTTGCTCTGAAACTTGGATCTGCTTACGGGTAAGGCTTAATTGGCAAGTAACTTAACCCTTTAACGTCCTCTCTGATATCTCTTTGCTGTGCTATGGTTCTTTGTATACATATATATATATATCTTAGTTACATCTTTTTCTATAAATATTTTATTGCACCTGTTTGACACTTTTAGTAATAAATCTTTCTTTCAGAAAGTGTTAAACTGTTTCTAAAGCGCTTAATTGCAATTTACGAATTCCTGCCTCTAAAGAGACGCTACTGTGTTCGTTTAATCCTCTGCCCAACCGGCCTGCGGTGACCATATTGGACAGATGACTTTTCAACCATTACAGTGCATATTTGATAAAGAGAGTTTCCCCTTTCTCTGTGCAAAAAGGGGTGGTGCAGTGTAAGGGTCAGTTGCGTAATTAACTTGACCCAGTAACAAGCGCATCCAGGCTGCAGGCACAGATTGAAATCCATTAGCTGGAAAATAACTGTGTAGGGTGCAGCTGGGTGTGGCATTGTTACGCACGTCACAGCGCGGTCTGGATCAGCCGGTCCTTCAGTCACAAGCTTGGTGAGAAGGTCTGGGGTCTGACGCCGCGATCGTGACATATTGGTGGTCGCGGTCGTGAGATTGTCGCATGTTGGTGGTGGCGATCTTGCGATCGTGACAGTAGGGAAAAGCTTCATGGTTTCAGGGTCAGAATGAATGCTGAGGAGAGGGGTTGTCCCACCTGTCTCTTTGAGGGTGCAGTGAATCTGACAATATTCAGAAGGAAAAGAGATCTCTCCGGTCACCCAATTGATGGTTGCGTTATGCGTTTTTAGCCAAGGCATACCGAGCATTATTGGAAAAATTGGGGAAGTGATAATGTCCAGACATAAGAATTCTTGGTGTCCCGACTGAGAATAACAAAAGATTGGCAAGGTTTCTTGTGTTACCGGACCAGAACTAATACCAGACTCATCTGCCAGATGAACTGCAAGCCTCTCTGTTTTCGTGCGGCGCGGAATCTGATTCTGTGTAGCAAAATGAGAATCCATGAAGCAGCTACAGGCACCTGAGTCAATGATAGCCGGGACCATGATAGTCCTTTTGGCCAGTTGTAATTGCAGCTGGAAGGAGAGGTGCGTTCGGTCAGTACCCTGAGGGTGCATCATGTAGCAGCAGTTGGGAGAAGTTTTGTGAGGTTTGATCGGGCAGGTAGCCACGAAATGTTCTGCTTCACCACAGTAGAGGCAGAGATTGGACTTCTGCCGACGGAAACGTTCTGCTGTGGACAAATGTGGTCTCCAGAAGCTCCTTCTAGCTGGCTTGGTGGGCAACTCAGACGGGACCATATTCATAGCTGGCCCAACCTCAGGGCATAACAGAAGTTTCCCACTGGTCCTTTTATTTAACCTTTCCCGAATCCGACGATCGATATGGATCGTTAGGTCTATAAGACTCTCCAGTCTTGTTGGTACCCACAGTTCATCCTTCAGGGTGTCAGAAAGACCAAGGCAGAACTGATGACGGAGAGCAGACTCGTTCCACTGAGTATCAGAACTCCAGATACGGAAGTCAGTGACATAATCCTCCACAGGCCTTTGGCCTTGTTGTAGTTTGCTGATCATAGACTCCGCAGTTTGTCACTGGAAGGGGTCTGCATAAACATGTACCATTGCTGAAAAGAATGAATCCACAGAGGTTAGGGCCGGATCATGCTGTTCACGGAGATGGTATGCCCAGGACTGGGGTTCATTTCTAAGAAGGGTGATGACAAACCCTACTTTAGTACTTGGTGAGGAAAAGGTCCCGGGGAGCAGAGAGAAATATAACTCACAGGAGTTACGAAAAGTCCTGAACTTCCGGCAATCTCCCGTAAAGAACTCAGGCATAGGTACTCGGGGTTCCGGTAGAACCAAGGTTTCAAGAAACATACTGATCTCGGTTTGAGTGGCTGTACCACAGGTTACTGTGCCTGAGAGGATATTAGGATTGGTTCGCAGTTTGCTTTCCAGGTACTGGAAGTTCCTCTGCAGGTCCTGTATGACGTTGGACAAGGAAGTCACAGTTTGGCAAATGTCCCCCAGTTGTGAGGCCTCCCTTTTAGACTCCATCATTGGCTGACTGGCACTGTCACGTAACTGATGGGAGACTGAATTGACGAGGTCGGCCTCACTTGTGTCACTAATACTGAGCCCGCTGAGGTTGGAACAGAGGGCATCTAAGGACCAGGGGGACAAGAGCGCCAGGGTTTTGCTTGCGGCTCTTGCAGATGATGACCTTGATAAGCAGGATATCCTCTGATTTGGTTACTGTGGAGATAGACCAGGCAGGTACAGTGGATTGCCAGATGCACAGCAGAGCCAGGCATGTAGCCAGGACACAGGACTGGAACAGAGTCGTACGATAGCCAGGGTCATAACAGTTGGGCAGCGTGGTACAGGATCAGGAGGAAATGCCAGAGTCAGGAACAGAGCCGAAGTCAGGAACTGGGGGGGGGGCAGGAGAGTACTCAGAGTCGGGTCAGGAACAAGCCGGGTCAGAACTAAAGGAAATCGCACAGGAAACAAGCAGGGCACGGGGGGAGCTGAAGACCAGTCAGCACTGAATGAGCACTGAGGTGCTCTTTAAATAGCCCGCCCAGCGCCGACGGGCGCGCCTGTGTCCTAGTGCCTGCCGGTGCCGTTATTGGTGACAGGCGCGCCTGGGTCCTAGTGCCCACCTGCCTGTATGCCTTGTCAGGATCCTGCACATGTGCAGATTCATGTGCTGCGATGATCTTGTTCCCTGACAGTGGTGCCCCTACACCCACCAATTCTTCCGTATGTCTCTCAGTCCAACCTCCACCAAAGGCCAGTCAATCAGTTCCCTCTACCTACCATGACTTCCTTGATGTGTTTGATAAGAAGAAGGCCAACACATTGCTTTTCTCATCGGTTTTACAATTGCCCAATTGAGTTACTCCCAGGGGCAAAAAATACCATTTGGGCAAATTTTCCCATTGTCTGAACTTGAACTGGAAGCCCCCGGCACTATCTAGAGGAGAATTTCGCTAAAGGATTCATCCGCCCCTCTTCGTCTCCTGCCGGGGCTGGTATTTTCTTTGTAGAAAAAAAAGATTGGTCTCTTAAACCTTGCATTGACTACAGGGAACTTAATAAAATTACCATCAAAAACCTGTATCCTCTTCCTTTGGTGCCCGAGTTATTTCAGAGATTTTGAACAGCCCGACTGTTCACTAAATTGGACTTACGGGGGGCCTACAATTTAGTCCGTATAAGAGAGGGCGATGGTTGAAAGACCGCCTTCAGAAACACGCTTCGGACATTTTGAATACTTAGTGATGCTGATTGGGCTATGAAATGCCCCTGCTACGTTCCAACATTTTGTGAATGACATCTTTAGAGAATACCTCAACCTTTTTGTGATCGTCTACCTGGACGATATCCTGATTTTCTCTTCCTCACTGGAACTCCATCGTGATCACTGATCATGTTAAAGTGCTAAACACTCTAAGGATGCATGGCTTGTACGCCAAGGCAGAGAAGTGTGAGTTTGAGAAGCAGTCCATCCAGTTCCTGGGGCTCATAATTTCCACAGAGGGGATCTCCATGGATCCTCAGAAAGTATCTGCTATCCTGGATTGGCCTGCACCTTCAGACAGGAAAGGGGTCCAAAGATTTGTGGGTTTCGCTAACTTTTATCAGAAATTTATTAAGGGCTTTTCCACAATTATTGCCCCTATTACTCAACTCACCCGCCAGCATACACGATTTTTGCTGGAGCCAGGAAGCTCAAAAAGCGTTTGAGCAATTAAAGAGTCAATTCACCTCCGCTCCTGTGTTACAGCATCCAGAACCAACACTCCCCTTCATCCTGGAGGTAGACGAATCTGAAGTTGCTACAGGAGCCGTACTCTCCCAGAGCCAGGGCCCAAAGGCTCTGCTTCACCCAATAGTCTTCTGTTCTAGGAAACTGAGCCAAGCCGAGAGGAACTACGATGTGGGAGATAGGGAACTTTTAGCAATTAAGATAGCCTTCGAAGAATGTAGGTATCTCTTGGAAGGAGCCAGCCACCCAATTATGATTTTCACAGATCATAAAAATCTGGAGTATCTAAGGTCCGCCAAGTGCCTACGACCTCGACAGGCTAGATGGGCTTTACATTTCTCCAGGTTTAACTTTCACATTACCTACTGCCCAGGATCCAAGAACGAGAAGGCAGATGCTCTTTCCCGCATGTTCCCAGACCCAGAGGAGCCTTCTCCCCCAACACCATTTTGTCGGCCCAACATTTTTTGCTGATCCAACCCAGCCTAAAGTCTTTGATCAAGCAAGCCTCTGCACTATGTCCTGAACCAGAACACAATTCGCTTAGAAGGCAGGATAGTCTTCTGTGGCACAAGGATAAAATCTTTGTACCCCAAGAAGTGAGGTCTCAGGTTTTAAGGGCTTTCCATGACCATCAACTGGCTGGACACTTTGGAGCCCATAAGACAATGGGACTAATCCAGCGATCCTTCTGGTGGCCCAACCTGAATCATGACTGTAGAGCTTATGTGAAGTCGTGCACAGTGTGTCTGCGGAACAAGGGAGACAAAGCTGAGGCCTGGGGGTTGCTGAGGCCCCTGCCCATTCCTGATCGTCCCTGGGAGATGGTCGCAATGGACTTCATTGTGGATTTGCCGCCCTCGGAGGGGTTTACTACCATTCTGGTAGTAGTGGATCGGCTATCCAAGATGGCCCACTTTTTACCAATGGTGGGTATGCCATCCGCACTAGAGACTGCACTAACCTTCATCAAAGAGATTGCAGAAGGCGGGGAAGACAAATCCAGTACCTGGTCAGATGGAAGGGGTACCTACCTGAAGAAAGTTCCTGGGAACCAAAAGGGAATGTACATGCCCCCAGGCTTCTCCGAGAATTTCATTCCAAGTATCCTGAAAAGATGGCCCAGGTGAGCATCCGGAGGCTGCCCTTTAGGGGGCAGCACTGTCAGGGTCCTGTCCATGGCAGGAGTTCTGGAAGATCTGGCATTTCTGCCAGTACTCTACATGGCCGCAGAAGTACACATCAGCCTCAGTCTGGTGCCAGACGGCCTTTATAAGGAGGCTTATCACTTCCTCTAGTTACTGGATGATCTCTAGCTCCCCGTGCCCTGTTCCTGTTTCCTGTGACTTGACCCGGGATCTCCTGTTACCAACTCGGCTTGCTCCTGGACCTGTCTACTCTGCCTTACCCCTGATCTGACCTCGGCCTGGCTTACGGATACTCTCTCTCTCTTGCTCCTCTGTGTATGACCTCGGCTATCCCATCTGACTATGTCTGCTCTGATTCCCACCTGGTACCTGACCTTGGCTTGAACCGACTACCCAGTAAATACCTAAATCCCGGAAGGGCTTGCATACCACGCACAGGCGCCTCCTGTCTGCAGACCTATCTCCGTGCACCAGCTGTGCTTCTGAGTGGACCACCAACCAGCACTCCCACGGGCGACCTATGCAACTTTGGGCCTGACTCCCGCTGTCCCACTCTCAGGGGAGTCTGGAACTTAGCCGCAAGGGAAACCCTCTCTCCATTGGCCTCCATCACCAGGTATGTGATACTCCCTCTAGAGCTGGTTCTGGCCAGCTCAATAGATTGTTTTAAAAAAAAGCCTGGATTATTTCTCAAATGCACAAACTATACCTGGTTACTAATATTTATAGCTGAAGTTGATCCAGGAAATCCAATTGCATCTTGGGGATCTACACTTTTTATAGGTTGGACCCACTTTTTTTAGGAGGACTTTGAGGGATATACAATCTTTATAACCATAAGAGAAAAACATTTTATAAACAATATATTTATAGCCCATATATAAAAATACATGACACAGTACACATTATATAATCTTTATTTAGTCACTGGAGTCAAGATCATAACCACCAAAAAAACAACCAGGGCAAAGGTCACCACCACTAAAATCCCCTAGAGGGCATGTGTATGGACACCCCACAAGAGCAGCTGGAGGGGTAGAAGGTAGCAAGGAATGAACACTATCACTACCCATGCACAGCAGCATGTATATACACTATATTGTCAACAGTATTGGGACGCCTGCCTTTACACGCATATGAACTTTAATGGCATCCCAGTCTTAGTCCATAGGGTTCAATATTGAGTTGGCTCACCCTTTGCAGCTATAACAGCTTCAACTCTTCTAGGAAGGCTGTCCACAAGGTTTAGAAATATGTCTATGGGAATGTTTGACCATTCTTCCAGAAGCGCATTTGTGAGGTGGTGGCACTGATGTCAGACGAGAAGGCCTGACTCACAGTCTCTACTCTAATTCATCCCAAAAGTGTTCTATCGAGTTGAGGTCAGGCCAGTCAAGTTCCTCCACCCCAAACCCATTCATCCATGCATTTATGGACCTTGCTTTGTGCCCTGGTGCACAGTCATGTTGGAACAGGAAGGGGCCATCTCCAAACTGGTCCCTAAAAGTTGAGAGTATGGAATTGTCAAAAATGTCTTGGTATGCTGATGCCTTAAGCATTCCCTTCACTGGCAACTAAAGGGCCAAGCCCAACCCCTGAAAAACTCCTCCAAACCATAATCCCCCCTCCACCAAACTTTACATTTGGCACAATGCAGTCAGGCAAGTACCATTCTCCTAGCAACCACCAAACCCAGACACGTCCATCAGATTGTCAGACAGAGAAGTGTGACCCATCACTACAGAGAATGTTTCCACTGCTCTAGAGTTTAGAGGCGGCATACTTTACACCACTGCATCCGACGTTTTGCATTGCACTTTGGTTATGTAAGGCTTGGATGCAGCTGCTCAGCCATGTAAACCAATTCCATGAAGCTCTCTATGAAGTGTTATTGTGCTAATCTGAAGCCCACATGAAGTTTGGAGGTCTTTAGCTATTGACTTTGCAGACAGTTGGCGACTTTTGTGCACCGTGCTCTTCAGCATGCGCTGACCCCGCTCTGTCATTTTAGGTGGCCTGCCATTTTGTGGTTGAGTTGCTGCTGTTCCCAGTTGCTTCCACTTTATTATAATACCATTAATAGTTGACTGTGGAATATTTAGTAGCAAGGAAATTTCACGAATGGACTGCACAGGTGGCAATTTATCTCAGTACCATGTTTGAACTCACTGAGCTCCTGAGAGCGACCCATTCTTTCATAAATGTTTGTAGAAGCAGTCTGCATGCCTAGGTTCTTGATTTTACACACCTGTGGCCATGTAGGTGATTGGAACACCTGAATCCAATAATTTCAAGGGGTGTCCCAATACTTTTGGCAATATTGTGTATATGCGAATGATTGCTATAACCAAACCTACTTGATAAAATTGAATGGACAGGATCTAATCAATAGAACATATAACATCACACCATAGCTTCTTTACACTCAGTCACTATAAAGGAGACTCAATATGGAGATAATTTGGACAGCTACTTGTAATACTTTAGTCTATCCTAAGTAGAAGGAATGAAAGGGGAAGGGCAGAAAGTGATTAGTAATTACTATATGGGGGTTGCAGGGTAAACCCTAAAAAAGTGTTCCACCAAAATCCCAAATACAGCATGTTGTCAATTATGGGGTCTCTATCTCCCCTATAAGTAGTATTGCCATTTATCGGTTCATCTAATGCTCATTGCCAGCCTACACCAGGTCCATCTGAAAGTTTATAAACAATGCCTAGATAGGGTTGCATTGTGCTTTATGTATACCACACTCTCAAAACTCCCCTGTTTGTACATCCTCACCATGGTCCCCACTATCTCAACCCACACCATACTCTAACACATGCATCATCAAACATGAACAATTATATCATATGCAATCAGACTATATTTACAACTAAACTCACCACACCCCATTGCACCACCCTGTCAGCATCCCAATCACTTCCTACACACTTAGAAACCATACACCCCCCCCCAACCCTACAATTGCCCACCACCGCAGAACTTATACTGTCCCTGCACAATATCATATCCACCAACCTTCAACATGTCTGTAAGTTGCTCAAAGAATGTAGACCATGCCAGTGGTGTGACTGGGGGGTCCTGGAGAATGAGGTCCACTTCCTGCTATGTATTCAGCAGTGAAAAACATTGACTTTCAGAGACTTTCAAATTAGGAACATGTGGATAATAAGATTTGTACATTGTAAAATAGTGAGGGTACCGTTTCTTTTTTTTTATGCACATTTCTTACTATTCTGTAATAATATATATTATATATTAGTGTGTCAATCATATAACTAGATAATGTATGACTAGTATACATTGCTAGTTGCAAAAAAAAATGGGTGCATGAAAATTTGACAAACGATCTTACTAAATTTAGGCCGGAGACTACAAAGCACATGCAAATGATATGGGTATGTGACTAGTGATCTTTTATGGTAACTTCTCATTCATAACTTTTTTGTGGATCTGCTGTGTACAGGAGGAAGGAACGAAGGATGTGAAAATGTTTGCAGGAAACTGTCTAGTGTGTGGCCAGACATTCTTAGGAAAGCAAGAAAGGCTTGGCAGAAATGCTGGGATATTTGAATGCCAACATTTAGAGAAAAATATTGCGTAGCTAAACAGCAGATGGCTTTGTAACATTTTGCAGAGATGATGCTTTTTTTCTTTTATTTTGTCGTTGTACTATTAGAGTATATGCTATTACTAAATATTGATTTTCCTCTGTTTCGATTAATGATCTGCAATACTACATGAAAATAACTTCCACTTCTATATAGAAATGTATTTTTATATCTATTTATTTTAAATATATTCACGGTGAATGTATTTTAGACTGTCAGAAGAACATCACCATTCACAAAAACACTTGGCTTTATAAGAAGAATTTATCTAAGTTTAGTTTTCATATAAATTGGTAATTTAGCACAATTTATGAAAAAATAACAGATTTTAGTTTTAAAACACTACTCCTCAAATTGGTAAAAGGCTTGTAAAGACTCTATCGCCACTGCCAAAGCTTGACAATTGCAAACCAGAGTCTTTTAACTCATGTGTTTGAGTTTTAAATTAAACTCCACTTTTATTGCAATAGAAAAAAAAAGTAAAAAAATTCATAAACTATCTGTTTACACTGATGAACCGTCACATGGCCCAGTGCTCCTAGGCCCAGAGCTCCTAGTATCCTTTCGGATGTGCTTGCAAATCCCGATTGACAGCCCACAAATTCTGCAGCACCCGTACTTCCCCCGTTCACTGCCCAACCCGGAATTCAGGTGGAAATAGCAAATTGAACTACTCCCCTTGATTTTTGGAGCTGTTTTCACGGAATATCTGTATGCGTTGATTGTGGATCAAAGAAATTTATATGCACAATTTATCGCCGCCAACCCAAATGCAAACCTTGCCAGACCAGTCACATGGAAACTCATTACGGTTTTTGAATTTACATTTTTTTGGGGCCTAACCCTCAACATGGGCATGACTAAAAAAAATGAATTGTGGTTGTATTGGTCCGCAGACCCGATTCATCATATGCCGTGTTCTCTGCTGCCAAGGCCAGGCATAGATATGAGAGTACAATGTGTTTTATGCATTTCAACGACAATACACTCTGTCATCCTCGTGGTAACCCTGAATTTGACAGGCTCGACAAAATTCAGCCCCTCGCAAATCACCTTAACCGAAAATTTGCAGATGTCTATACTCCCCAGCAAAACATTTGCGTTGATGAGTCCCTCATTAATTTTTCTGGCCGCCTTGCATTCAAACAATTTCTCCCCAGCAAGTGTGCCAGGTCCATATCTTACAGGTTATACTTATAACTTTCGGATTTATGAGCGAAAAGAGTCACAAGGAGCCCCCTGGATGCCCAGACTACATGGGGAGTAGTGGCAAGATAGTTTGGGACTGGGTGTCATCCTTTTTCCATATGGGGTACCACTTACACATGGACAATTTTTATTCAAGCGTGCCACTATTTAAACATTTGTACAATCTTGGAACTGGCGCATGTGGCAAAGTGTGACCTAATGTGTGCTCACCATTAGAAGTGGGTGGATGCAGGGAGGAATATTCTAATGTTGGGCATATCACACACTTTTTCTGGCAGAGATTTCTTCTCTTTTTTTCTTTCAGTCCACAGGCTGCATACAAAAAAAAAAAGAACATAGCGTATATAACCAACAAGGATCAGTGATGTACTGGTACATCACTGGACACTGAATGGTTATACCAGGATGATGCCTACAGCTGAAGGCATCATCCTGGTATTGTTTTTTTCAGCCGGCGATCGGCTTTCATGTAAAAGCAATACTAGTGGCTAATTAGCTGCAGGATTGCTTTTACAAGCAGCAGGAGATGATGCCCCCCCCCCCCTCCCCCACTGCCTTCCACAGCCTTCTCGGGCAGTCCCGTGCCATTGGGGGAACCTGAGAATGCAGCCGGTGTTTCTGCCAGCTGACCATAGAGCTGATTGGAGACCAGAGTGGTGCCAATCATCTCTATAGTCTAAGAATTCGGAAGCTACAAGCATTTCATCACTTCAGTTTCACAGGATATGAACAGCGCCATTTGTAAATTGGGAAAGCATCTGATCACACCGATTTTGGTTTGATTAGATAATGTAAGGGCAGAGGAGATATCCAGAGTCTGATAGACCCCAGATTTCTCAAAAAAGAATATATGACAATGCCCATTGAAGTTATAGGCGATATTTGCATTCCCTGTGATAGCAGTAAAAGTGATAAAAAAAAAGTAAAAATGAAAAGGTACAGTGTGAAAAAAAAAAAAAAAAATTAAAATAACCTCCTCTGTAAATCTAAAATGGTAGCTTTTAAAGGCTTTTAAAGCATTGCCTATGGATATTAAAAATGTATGCAGTTTGTCGCCATTGCACGAGGCATGCACAGTTTTAAAGCATGTCATGTTTGGTATCTATTTACTTGGCATACCATTATCTTTTATATGTTACCAAATAATTGGTCAATATATTGTGTTTTTATGCATTAAAAGTAAAAAAAGTGTATTTTTTTTAAAAAAATTTGCTTTTGAAAAATCTCTGTGCAAGTGCTATGTGCCATAAAAAATTGTAGTACCCTCCATTGGTACTCCAAAGGGTGCTTGCTTTAAAAAAATATATAATGTTTGGGGGTTTAAATTAATTTCCTAGCAAAAAATACAGATTTTTTTCATGTGAACAAAAAGTGTCAGAAAAGGCTTGATCTTCAGGTGGTTAGAAGAGTGAATGATGTGTGGCATAAACTTCTAATGCTGGGCATAGAATGCCCCCACCCCCCAAAACGACCCCTTTTTGGAAAGTAGACACCCCAAACTATTTGCTGAGAGGCATGTTGAATCAATAGAAGAATTAATTTTTTTACCACAAGTTTTTGGAAAATGACAAAAAAAAACATTTTTTTTTTCCACAAAATTGTCAATTAAATGATTTACTGCTCACACATGCCATGGGTATATGTGGAATTACTCCCTAAAATACATTCTGTTACTTCTCCCGAGTATGGGGATACCACATGTGAGAGACGTTTTGCCAGTCTAGCCAAGTACAGGACCCCAAAATCCAATAAGCACCTTATTTATTTCCTCATTACACTTCCAGACTACCGATCACAGTTTCATAGACTCTGAAATGCCAGGATAGCACCTAACCCCCCCAAATGACACCTTTTTGGAAAGTAGAAACCCCAAGGAATTTGATAAGAAGCATGGTAAGTATTTTGCAGATCTCATTTTGTTGCCACACGTTTTTGAAAAATGAAGAAAAAAAACAAAAACATATTTTTTCTATTCTTTTTTTATATTTCAAAACCCTGTGAGAAAAAATGAGATCTGCAAAATGCTCACCATTCCACTTTTTAAATTCCTTGGGGTGTCTACTTTCCAGAAAGGGGTCATTTGGGGGGGTTGGTGCTATCCTGGCATGTCAGGGAATTCGAAACAGTGATAGGTAGTGAGGAAGTGTAATGAGGAAGTTACGCACCTTCAGGCTTTCAAAGTGGTCATTGGATTTCAGGCTCCTGTATGTGGCTAGGCTCCCAAAAAGTCTCACACACGTGGTATCCCCATACTCGGTAGAAGTAGCAGAATGTATTTTGGGGTGTAATTCCACATATACCCATGGCTTGTGTGATAAATAAATCACTTAAATGACAACTTTGTGTAAAAAAAAAAAAAATGTTTTTGTTATTTTCAAGAAACTTGTGGGAAAAAAAAATCTTCCATGGACTCAATATGCCTCTCAGCAGATAGCTTAGGGTGTCTACTTTCCGAAAAGGGGTCATTTGAGGGTGTTTGTACTATCCTGGTATTTTAGCACCTCAAGAAATGTGATGGGCAGTCAGAAAGTAAAAGCTGTGTAAATTCCATTATCTATACCATAGTTTGTAGACGCTATAACTTTCACACAAAGCAATAAATATACACTTACTGGGATTTTTTTAACCAAAACATGTAGCAAAATACATTTTGGCCTAAATTTATAACTAACTTTGAGTTTACTATATATTTTTTATAGCTAAAAGTAATAATATTGTTTTTCTTCAAAATTTTCGGTCTTTTTTTGTTTATAGCATGAAAAATAAAAAGCGCACAGGTGATCAAATACCACCGAAAGAAAGCTCTATTTGTGTGAAAAAAAGGACATAAATTTCATTTATGTACCGTGTTGCATGACTGCGCAATTGTCCATTAAACTAGTGCAACGCTGTATAGCAAAATATAACAAATAACAGTAAAAGTGAGCGCTCTTGAAATAAGCAGCTGAACACACAAGGAAACCAGATAAAACACACAGGCATCCATATCCATCTATCCCTTAAAGGGACCTCTGGTTTGCTGGATCCATTCACATTCTTGGAAGGCTCTTATTCTCATCCCTGGAGGGGGAATCATCTCATGTTCCAGCCCGGACCCAGACCTGTGAAGGGGGATCTATATTGATATACACACTGCATAATTTTATTATGCTTCTGGTGAGTGTGTAAGGCTACGTTCACACTAGCCTTGTGTGCAGGCGGCAGAGAGGCGTTTGGGAAGCGTTTTTACTGCTTCCCAAACGCCTCTGCCAATTCTGCACATTACAGCACATGGTGCTGTTCTAACGGGAGCGTTTGCGTCGCGTTGCGTCGCGGCAAAACAGACGCCTCTGGTTGAGTCAGGAGGCTTTGAAGCCTCCTATTCTCGTCTATGGTGCCACTCCGCAAACGCCCGGCCGGCGTTTGCAGTGCGGTTGCGACGCGGTTGCGGGGCGTTTGCGGAGCGGTAACACCACTCAAACTGTATTATAGGCATTTGTGGGGCGTTATTAACGCTCGGCAAACGCCTAGCAACCGCCACTAAACCGCGCATGCGGCATTTGCGGAGCGTTTGCCGAGCGTTAAAAAACGCTCCACAAATGCCGGACCAACGCTTGCCAAACGCTATAGGGGCGTTTGGCAAGCGTTGGTAAAACAGCCAAGTGTGAACGAGCCCTAACTCTTACTTTACCGCTGTATAGCAAAAAAATTGCGTAAATTGCAGTATCTATACCATAGTTTGTAGACACTATAACTTTCACACAAAGCAATCAATATACACTTATTGGGATTTTTTTTTTACCAAAAACATGTAGCAGAATACATTTTGGACTAAATTTATAACTAACTTTGAGTTTACTATATATTTTTTATAGCTGAAAGTAAAAAATATTGTTTTTCTTCAACATTTTCAGTCTTTTTTTGTTTATAGCGTGAAAAATAAAAAGCGCACAGGTGATCAAATACCACCAAAAGAAAGCTCTATTTGTGAGAAAAAAAGGACGTAAATTTCGTTTATGTACAGCATTGCATGACCGCAAAATTGTCAGTTAAACTAGTGCAGTGCTGTATAGCAAAAAAAGGCATACATTACAGTATCTATACCAAGGTTTGTAGACGCTATAACTTTCACACAAAGCAATCAATATACACTTGTTGGGATTTTTTTTTTACCAAAAACATGTAGCAGAATACATTTTGGCCTAAATTTATAACTAACTTTGAGTTTACAATATATTTTTTATAGCTGAAAGTAAAAAATATTGTTTTTCTTTAAAATTTTCTGTCTTTTTTTGTTTTTTGTTTATAGCATGAAAAATAAAAAGCGCACAGGTGATCAAATACCACCGAAAGAAAGCTCTATTTGTGTAAAAAAAAGGACGTAAATTTCGTTTGGGTGCAGCATTGCATGACCGTGCAATTATCAGTTGAATTAGTGCAGTGCCGAGTAGCAAAAAGAGGCCTGGTCAGGAAGGGGGTTAAATCCTCAGGAAGGCAAGTGGTTAAAGAAAGAATAGGTGATATCTAATTTAAAAGGCAGGTAATACTTATACGCTGACCTTATTTGTATATCAAAGATGTGTGATTATGTGAATATTATACAGATTTTATTGTGTAGCATTTTTTGCATGACAAAATAGTACAAATATCTTATCAAGATTTGTTTTCCAGTTTGAATAAACAAGAAGTACAGGATATTTAGAGAAAAAATGCTTTCACTAGTGTCATTTGCCAATAAATATTTGAGCATGCTGGATGATCTCTAAGGGGTTTTCCAGAGCAGTAAGATTGCACACTAGACTGTGTATTTCTAAATGACGTAGTCATTCATTATTTTTTTTTTATGTATTTATATGTAAATCTAGTGCAACTGTTTCGATAGTCGGAAAAAGGAGGAACACCCACATTCGTATTACACAACATTAAAATTCTTAATTCAATTTCCCAGAAAATGTATAGGAAAAACCCCTGCAATTGAGAAACTTGAGGGAGATGTACACTTAAGCTAATAAAGAAAAACAAAAGTAAGTAAATTTACAGACACTTGAAATCAGGAAGAAGTTAAATAGTCAGTAATCCTTATTTGCTCTCTGCATACACATACATGAATCTTTGCTCAATGCATGTCCAACACTGATATAAACAACCTGGCTGTGACTGCTGTGTTACACTTATTAAAGCGCCAAAACACTTTGGTGTGAGCCAGGTGCTTCGTTAAAAATGGAGAGTGAGAGAAACACTGGCTGCTGCCGCCCTTCAGTACTGAACTGGTTCACAGCAAGAGGAGGGAGCTACTGAGCAGAAAGAGTGTAATAGACTGAGTCAGGCAGCACTGCACTGTGGGATCTGTAGTCCAGAGGAGAGAGAGATTCTACTGTAATCAAGAGCTTTTGGAAATACATTGCCCAGAGGGAGATGGCGAGGATGTACTGCATTTTCTCAGGCTGTACAGGACAGAGCTTCTTTTTGCATTAAGGGAGACCGGAAAGTGCACATCAATGTCCAGTGTGTACCACCACTGCATAACAGCTGCCTGAGCAGAATCTGGAGGGCTAAGTCCAGATGTGCCAGCAGCCAGAGTCACCTGGAAGCAGAGCAGAGAGTAGACTAATCACTGTGTGTGACCAGATGGTGAGCTGTTGCTGTGGGGATTTACTATCTACTGCTAGAGAGGCTGAGCCCTTTAGGAACTGATCATACATGGGCAACTATGGGCAAATTAGGTTTAATGTTGATAAATGTAAGGTTATGCACTTGGGGGCTAAGAATATACATGCATCATACATACTAGGGGGAGTACAACTGGGGGAATCAATGGTGGAGAAGGATCTGGGAGTTCTGGTATATCATAAGCTTAATAATGGCATACAATGCCAAGCTGCGGTTTCTAAAGCGAGCAAAATCCTATCTTGTATTAACCTCCCTTGCGGTATTACCGAGTGTAGCTTGGGGTGAAATTTCAGTACCAAAAGCGGTATCCCCGAGCTACACTCGGGCTTACCATGCGGCATTGCTCGGGGATTCCCTGCAGCGCTTACCTTGTCCTTCGCTCCCGCGATGTCCCTCCTGCAGCGTCCCCGGCCTTCTCCTCTGGCCGGCCGGCATCCGGCTTCTGTGTTCCGGTCCCTGTGACGTCGGGACGTACAGGGGCCGGAACCAGCGGCAAATTTAAAAATTTTAAAAACTGTCATTTTTTTGTAAACGAATATTACATAGCAAAACATTGCTGTTTCAAAGCATTTCACATACATTTTGTCCCTAGTGCTTTGTCCTGTGCCCTGCCTGCATTTTTACTGTTCCCTCTGCCTGGAAACTGAGAAATGTCCATGGTGTCCAAAAAGCGTCCCTTTAGGTCAAAAGCAGTTTTAGACCAGCTAGAGAACAGCGATAGTAAATTAGAACCACTTGCAGAATTGAGTGATAATGATTCGTGGGAAAATTCGTCAACACTGAAAAGGATTTTGCGACTTTGCTCAGTGATGTGTGAACTTGGCGCTCTTATTCAAATTTCAGTGTTTTGGTTTGATTACATTATTGAATTAAATTTATTATTATTTTTTATGATTATTTATTAAATTATAATTTGATTTCGTGTTTCAAATTTTATCATGCCCGGCATGTTTACTAGACTCTTGTTTGAACAGATTTCAGTGAGTTATTCCTAAAAATTACAGGCCTACAATAAAAAAAAAGACATATTTCCATGCAAAAAAAATGTACCATTTGAGCACAGAAATACTGACATAATCAGACCGCTAGGGAGGTTACCTGCCATTTAGGGTCAAATTTCGGCTCTATCCATTTTTTTTCCCAGAAACCATTATTTCTCGTTCCTTGATTCATACTTTGTGCAGAATGTAACACAAGATGGTTTTGTATGTCAGGCCAGCCTAAGTGTCCTGGGGAACTGGATCTTGGCTGTCCTTGCAGAGGCCACCTTTTGAACCAATTAAAGAGTTTTAATCTTTTGACTCGAAAGGCATCTTCTTTGGTTACTGTCACTTTGGTGAGAACAGTGTAAGAGCTGGCAGCTCTTTCATGTAAGGAGCCATTCTTGGTCTTGCAAAATGATGAGGTGATGTTGCGTTCTCATCCATCTTCCTGTCTGCATTTTCACTGTTCTTTCTGCCTGGAAATTTAGAAAAGTCCATGGAGTCCAAAAAGCGTCCTTTTAGAGAACAGTGATAGTAAATCAGAACCACTTGCAGAATTGAGTGATAATGATTTGTGTTGAAATTCATCATCAGACACTGAAAACGATTTTGCGACTTTGCTCAGCGATGTGCGAACTTGGCGCTAGATTTCAAATTTCAGTGTTTTTGGTTTGATTATATTTAGAGATGAGCGAATCGAACCAGGCGAAGTGGAATTCGTTTGAATTTCAGGAAAAATTCGATTCGCATCGAATCCGAATATTTGCATAATTCGGGTGCGCGAATCAGATTTTCCCGATCAGCCGGCAAAAGTGTCCCTGCAGAGAGCTCCGCTATTTCTGACAGTTCTCTGACAGTTCCTTCACATGTACAGCGGTTGAAACATTGTATCTATTTGTTTCCATTTAGGATACAGATGTTTTTATTCGGAAATAAATAGATACAATGTTTCGAAGAATGAGAAGAAGAATGAAAAGAAGAATGAAAAGAAGAATGAGAAGAATGAAATGAAGAATGAAAATAAGAAGAATGAAAGAAGAATGAGAAGAAGAATGAAAAGAAGAATGAAAGAAGAATGAGAAGAAGAATGAGAAGAATGAAAAGAAGAATGAGAAGAATGAAAAGAAGAATGAGAAGAAGAAGAAGAATGAAAAGAAGAAGAAGAATGAAAAGAAGAATGAAAAGAAGAAGAATCTTTTCATTCTTCTCATTCTTCTTTTCATTCTTCTTTTCATTCTTCTTCTTCTTCTTTTCATTCTTCTTCTTCTTTTCATTCTTCTTTTCATTCTTCTTCTTCTTCTTTTCATTCTTCTTCTTCTTTTCATTCTTCTTTTCATTCTTCTTCTTCTTCTTTTCATTCTTCTTCTTTTCATTCTTCTTCTTCTTTTCATTCTTCTTCTTCTTCTTTTCATTCTTCTTTTCATTCTTCTTCTTCTTCTTTTCATTCTTCTTTTCATTCTTCTTCTTCTTCTTTCATTCTTCATTCTTCTTTTCATTCTTCTTCTTCTTCTTTTCATTCTTCTTCTTCTTCTTTTCATTCTTCTTTTCATTCTTCTTCTTCTTTTCATTCTTCTTCTTCTTTTCATTCTTCTTTTCATTCTTCTTTTCATTCTTCTTCTCATTCTTCTTCTCATTCTTCTTTTCATTCTTCTTCTTTTCATTCTTCTTTTCATTCTTTTCATTCTTCTTGAAAAGAAGAATGAGAAGAAGAATGAGAAGAAGAATGAAAAGAAGAATGAAAAGAAGAAGAAGAATGAGAAGAAGAATGAGAAGAAGAATGAAAAGAAGAATGAAAAGAAGAATGAAAAGAAGAATGAGAAGAATGAAAAGAAGAATGAAAAGAAGAAGAAGAATGAAAAGAAGAATGAGAAGAAGAATGAAAAGAAGAAATGAGAAGAAGAATGAGAAGAATGAAAAGAAGAATGAGAAGAATGAAAAGAAGAATGAAAAGAAGAAGAAGAATGAAAAGAAGAAGAATGAAAAGAAGAATGAAAAGAAGAAGAAGAATCTTTTCATTCTTCTCATTCTTCTTTTCATTCTTCTTTTCATTCTTCTTTTCATTCTTCTTCTTTTCATTCTTCTTTTCATTCTTCTTCTTCTTCTTTTCATTCTTCTTCTTCTTTTCATTCTTCTTCTTCTTCTTCTTTTCATTCTTCTTCTTCTTCTTTTCATTCTTCTTCTTCTTTTCATTCTTCTCATTCTTCTTTTCATTCTTCTCATTCTTCTTTTCATTCTTCTCATTCTTCTTTTCTGCTTCATGAAAAGAAGAATGAGAAAAAGAATGAAAAGAAGAATGAAAAGAAGAATGAGAAGAATGAAAAGAAGAAGAAGAATGAAAAGAAGAATGAGAAGAAGAATGAAAAGAAGAATGAGAAGAATGAAAAGAAGAATGAAAAGAAGAAGAAGAAGAAGAATGAAAAGAAGAAGAAGAATGAATGAAAAGAAGAATGAAAAGAAGAATGAAAAGAAGAATGAAAATAAGAAGAAGAATGAAAAGAAGAATGAGAAGAAGAATGAGAAGAATGAAAGAAGAATGAAAAAAGAAGAAGAAGAATGAAAAGAAGAATGAGAAGAAGAATGAAAAGAAGAATGAGAAGAAGAATGAGAAGAAGAAAAAAGAAGAATGAAAAGAAGAATGAAAAGAAGAATTAAAAGAAGAAGAAGAAGAATGAAAAGAAGAAGAAGAATGAAAAGAAGAATGAAAAGAAGAAGAAGAAGAATCTTTTCATTCTTCTCATTCTCTTCTTTTCATTTTCTTCTTCTTCTTCTTTTCATTCTTCTTCTTCTTTTCATTCTTCTTTTCATCCTACTTCTTCTTCTTCTTCTTCATCCTCATCCTCATCCTCTTCTTCTTCTTCTGAGGATGAGATGAGGATGAAGAAGAAGAAGAAGTAGGATGAAAATAAGAAGAATTCCAAGCCGGCAAAAAGTGTATCTGCAGAGCTCCTCTATTCTGCAGATACACTTAGAGGAGCTCTGCAGATACACTTTTTGCCGGTTTGGAA
>CATNWA010019423.1:0-267434 GCA_951230385.1 Staurois parvus
TAAGTGGGCCCCATCTTTGGTGTCAGTGGAGGAAATAGTGCCCCATCTTTGGGGTGTCAGGGGAAAAGAATAGTGTCCCATATTGGTGTCAGTGGGAAAATGTGCCCCTCTTTGGGTGTCGGGGGAAGAATAGTGCCCTTCATTGGTGTCAGTGGGGGAATAGTGCTCCATCATTGGTGTCGGGGAGGAATAGCCCCCCCCCATCATTGGTATCAGTGGGGGAATGTGCCCATATTGGTGTCAGTGGGGGAATAGTGTCCCATCTTTGTTGCAGGGGGGAAAAATGCCCCATCATTGGTGTCGTGGGGGGAATTTTTTTCCCACTTTGGGGTGTCATGGGGGGAAATGTCCCCCGTCTTTGGGTTCAGTGGGGGAATAGTGCCCCTCATTGGTGTCAGTGGGAGGAATGTGCCCTATTGGTATTAGTGGGGGGAAAATTTGTGCCCATCATTGGTGTCAGGGGGAGGAATAGTGCCCATCTTTGGTTTTTTGGGGGGAAATGGGCCCCCATATTGGTTTAGTGGAGGAATAGTCCCCCTCATTGTACAGTGGGAGAATTTGGCCCCACATTGTTCGTGGGAGGAATAGTCCCCCATCTTGGTATCAGTGGGGGAAATAGTGCCCCCTTTTTGGGTTCTTTGGGGGGAATAGTCCCCCACTTTTGGTGTCGTGGGGGGAATGTCCCCCATCATGGTGTCATTGGGGAATAGTGCCCCATCTTTGGTGTCAGTGGGGGGAAAATAGGCCCCCTCATTGGTGTCAGTGGGGGGGAAATTAGTGCTCCATCTTTGGTGTCGGAGATGAATAGCGCCCCATTTTTTGGTGTCCGGGGGGGAATGTGCCCATCTTTGATGTCGGGGAGGAATGTGCCCCATATTGGTATCAGGGGGAGGAATGTTCCCCCACATTGAGGGTCGCAGGGGAATAGTGCCCCATCATTGGTGTCAGTAAGAGGAATAGCGCCTCATTGGTGTCAGCGGGGGAAAATTGCACCCAAGGGTTTCCAATATTCAGTCAGTGTACATCGGTGTTCTTGTCTTTCCATCGCCCCGTCCTCTGTGTTCTGGGAACTATACAGATCTCGTCTTCAGGGGTAACAATTATCTTTTCTGTATATTGAAGGAACTGGTCCACTACATCCACAATGCAATCAAATCCGTATTGTATCCCTCACCCCGGGTTTTCTCTGCTCTGATTTCCTATGAAGTTTACTTTCAGAAAATGTCGTCCAATGAACTTCTTCTAATACAAATCAGGAGGGTGGGGCGACTTTGAACAATTTGGTGGTCACACACACCTAACTCCCCCTCCTCGATACTGACTGCCAGCTCCTCCTCCTCTGTCCCCTCCTCCTCCTCCCAGGCAGCAGAAAACGGGGGCAGCTGATTGGACAGGGCGTCCATGTCTGGAGGCTGAGAAGACAAGAGGTGCCGTTAGTAGCCGGTTTGTAGCTGGGAGGGATAGAACATTCAACAGACACTCCTTTTGAAATGTTTCAGCAGGCAGATGTAGACCCCGACTGGAGTGACCGCGGACTCTGGGCCTGGGGTAGGGCGTTGTGTAAAACGACTGCAAATGTCTCATTAAATATCAACAATCGCCCCACCCCCCAGCCCCGCCCTACATCCGGGTCCCCACCCTTCCAGTCAGGACCGGGACAAGGGGTGGACAGGAGGGGCGGCTGGCCCCAGGGCGCCAATTGGGGGGTTGTGCTATAAGGGGTGATTTGGGAGGGGGGGATTTTTACTAGGAAGGTGGATTCATGTTAAGAAAGAGAGATTTGGAGGAAAAGGATTTGTGCTATAGCAGGGATGATTGGGGGAATTTATTCTAGGGGGGGGAAATTGTGGGGAGAATTAGTACTGGGAGAGGGGAATTTGCGCTGGGAGAGGAGGGGGGATTTGTGCTGGGAGAGGGGATTTGCGCTGGGAGAGGGGATTTGCGCTGGGAGAGGGGGATTTGTGCTGGGAGAGGGGGATTTGCGCTGGGAGAAGGGAATTTGAGGTGGGGAGAGGGGGATTTGCCCTGGGAGAGGGGGATTTGCGCTGGGAGAGGGGGATTTGAGCTGGGGGAGAAGGGGGAATTTGAGCTGGGAGAAGGGGAATTTGAGCTGGGGAGAAGGGGAATTTGAGCTGGGAGAAGGGGATTTGCGCTGGGAGAGGGGGATTTGCACTGGGAGAGGGGGATTTGCGCTGGTAGAGGGGGATTTGCGCTGGGAGAGGGGGATTTGCTAGAAGAGAGGGATTTACGCTGGGAGAGGAGGATTTGCGCTGGGAGAGGAGGATTTGTGCTGGAATAGGGGGATTTGCGCTGGGAGAGGGGAATTTGCGCTGGGAGAGGGGGATTTGCGCTGGGAGAGGGGGATTTGCGCTGGGAGAGGGGGATTTGTGCTGGGAGAGGGATTTGTGCTGCGAGAGGGATTTGCGCTGGGAGAGGGGGATTTGCGCTGGGAGAGGGGGATTTGTGCTGGGAGAAGGGAATTTGAGGTGGGAGAGGGGGATTTGCCCTGGAGAGAGGGGGATTTGAGCTGGGAGAAGGGGAAATTTGAGCTGGGAGAGGGGGGAATTTGAGCTGGGAGAAGGGGATTTGCACTACTAGAGAGGGATTTGCGCTGGTAGAGGGGGATTTGCGCTGGGAGAGGGGGATTGGCGCTGGGAGAGGGGGATTTGCTAGAAGAGAGGGATTTACGCTGGGAGAGGGGGATTTGCGCTGGAGAGGAGGATTTGTGCTGGGATAGGGGTGATTTGAGCTAGTAGAGAGGGATTTGCACTGGGAGAGGGGGATTTGCGGAGAGAGGGAGATTTGCGCTGGAGAGGGAGATTTGCGCTGGGAGGAGGAGATTTGCGCTGGGAGAGGGGGATTTGCGCTGGGAGAGGGGGATTTGCGCTGGGAGAGGGGGATTTGCACTGGGAGAGGGGGATTTGCTAGAAGAGAGGGATTTGCGCTGGGAGAGGAGGATTTGTGCTGGGAGAGGGGGATTTGCGCTGGGAGAGGGGGATTTGCACTGGGAAAAGGGATTTGCGCTGGGATAGAGGGATTTGCGCTGGGAGAGTGGGATTTGAGCTAATGGAGAGGGATTTGCACTAGTAGAGAGGGATTTGCACTGGGAGAGAGGGGGATTTGAGCTGGGATAGAGGGATTTGCGCTGGGATAGAGGGATTTGCGCTGGGATAGAGGGATTTGCACTAGTAGAGAGGGATTTGCTCTGGGGGAGAGGGGATTTTGAGCTGGGAGAGGGGGATTTGCACTGGGAGAGGGGGATTTGCGTTGGGAGAGGGGGATTTGGGGAGGGAGCGGATTTGAGCTAGGAGGGGGGGGGAGATTTAGAGGAGGGAGAGGATTTATGCTCAGAGGGGGAAATTTGAGGGGTAGAGGATTTGTGACAGGAGGGGAGATTTGGGGAGGGAGTGGATTTGAGCTAGGAGGGGGAGATTTGGGGAGGGAGCGGATTTGAGCTGGGAGGGGGGATTTTGACTTGAAAAGGGAAATTTTTGCTTAGAGGGTAAGTGTAAAGATTACTGCTTAAAAAATATTTTTTTTCTGGCGGGGGTGGGGGGGGGTTGCTGACACACAATGCTCATACATTTGGGGGGGCTGTTTGACATCTTTGCCCCGGGTGCTGGGTGGCCTTGTCCCGGCACTGGCTTCACTATCTGTAGACATGACAACATTCGTATCCCAAGACCTTCGGACATCGCGAATCAAGGATGGCTACGCATTCCAACCAACCAGATTTAACTCTCAACAATCCTTTCCACTCTGAAGTTTCTCAGACATCAAAAAACCCATCCTGAAGAGCCCCAAAATGGGGAAAAATGAGGCATTTCGCCAGCACCACCCTTTCCCCACCCCAGTGGTGCCGCTTCCTGTCTTTATGCACTTGTAGGCAGGTGCAGTCTCTTTTCTCCACTGCAGGTGGCGCTAGGACCATTGAGGGAAACTGGGTTTCTCAATGACTTCCTCGGTCACACAGGGCACTGCTCCGTTTGGATGCCGTTATCCCATGTGACCCTGGGGGCCATCTTGGGTCAAGCAGAGTCTATTTAAGACTCTGGCCCCAGGTTTCAGCGCGCTTTTTGTAGGTGGCTAGTGTAGGGACAGGTCACCCGTCTGTCAAGTTTACGGTGGAGTAGGGAAAGAGTAGGGACTACGTGTACCTTCTCAGGAAGCTCCCCATTGGGTTGGACCGGCCAGGCTGCACTTTGCTCCTCGTGGCAGTCCTGAGTCTACGTCACTGCTGTCTCTGTGCTGAACTGTTGTAAGTGACCCCGGTCGGGTGAACATCCCCACCAGGCCCGGTTGTACTGTGTTGCTAGTTCTGAAATACACTGTTTTCGGCAATCTGGGACTTACTGCCGCCGCACCACGCGGGACCTACCCGCCACACACGCTCCAGTGTTGGCTGCTCATCATGGACCGGCTTCTGGTGTCAGGAACGATGTACCGGCTGTCAGGCTAATACATGTTCGCATAATCGGGCACACGTGTCAAAGTGCACATGCATCATTGCGAGCAAGTATGAGCACATGCATGCGTGGACTTACGCGTGTGTCCAATGCCGCCAAGTGGGCTACTTGAAACCAGAGCTCTGCACAAGCTCTTTGCTGAATGGTCTCTAGTCTTGTTCCTATGTTCTTGATCCCGATACTTTTTCCGATTCTGCGATTGACCCGGATTCTTTGTGACCTGTTTTCAGACTACTCTTGCCTGCTAATGTTTGAGACCTTGGCCTGGATTACTGACAATGCTCCCCGCCTGGAAATTTCGTACCTCACTGACGGCTTGTAGCCCACGTTTGACTGACTCTGATCCTGCCTTCAGCTTGGTGCCTTCCCACTCAGCTGCTACTAGACCAGACTTGGGACTCAACCGCACCTTTAACTGAACTTGGCACATCCTCAGCTGTACTCCTGCTCACCTGCGCCCTCAATTTTTGGCCCACAGAGTCACTGCACCTTTCCACCACCCTTGCAGAACCTCTCTCATCTTCCGGGGGGTGCTTGGGCAGGAACTGTGCAAGAGACCACCCCCCGTCACCTCAGGCTCTACCTGGCCCTATCTGGACCATACCGGTCATCACAGAGGCTTGTAGTCTCCACCATTTCAGCATATGGTGGGCTTACAATGCACAAGGGAGAGACAGTTGTCACCATATAACAGGAAGTGCCTGAATAAGGACCTTCATGGCGGGATCACAGGGGATTCATTTGAATGAACGTTGGAGGTTTATAAAGATTGATCCTTTGGTTTTGAAAGATTGGTACGGTGTGTTTTATCTTACATAAGATTTGGTGACTGGAATGACATCTGTTATAACTGAGAAGAAAACTGGAGCTTTACTGTAAACAAATAATGTTTTTGGAGTATCAGTCCATAAATGGTATAAAATGCCATCACAGAGCTGGTCGGGGTATATCAGCCATACTGTATGAGGGGCCATGATGGCTGGATCTCACCTGGTTCTGGAGGAATTGTGGAGCCACCTCGGACTGGAAGTATGGAGGGATGTCTCTGTTCCTCATGGCGGCCAGGTTATCCGTCTTCTCCTGGATCTCCAGCCTGAAGATACAATATACTGAGAGGTCAGTCTTTTCTTTCCTGGGATTGCCCTCTCAGAAGAATTCAGAACCCCCACCCTTCACCTCTGAGCCTTTAACTATCTTCAAAGCCCATCCTTACCAACAGGGGCATACCGTTCCCATCCTTACCAACAGGGGGCATAACCTTCCCATCCCTACCAACAAGGGCATAACCTTCCCATCCTCCACCAACAAGGGCATAACCTTCCCATCCTTACCAACAAGGGCATAACCTTCCCATCCTTACCAACAAGGGCATAATCACAGGGAACGTCACACCCTCTTTCATCTTCCTGGAGCATAACCTTCCCATCCTTACCAACAAGGGCATAACCTTCCCATCCTTACCAACAAGGGCATAACCTTCCCATCCTTACCAACAAGGGCATACCCTTCCCATCCTTACCAACAAGGGCATAACCTTCCCATCCTTACCAACAAGGGCATAACCTTCCCATCCTTACCAACAAGGGCATACCCTTCCCATCCTTACCAACCAACAGGGGCATAACCTTCCCATCCTTAACAACAGGAGCATAACCTTCCCATCCTTACCAACAAGGGCATACCCTTCCCATCCTTACCAACCAACAAGGGCATAACCTTCCCATCCTTACCAACAAGGGCATAACCTTCCCATCCTTACCAACAGGGGCATAACCTTCCCATCCTTACTACCAAGGGCATAACCTTCCCATCCTTACCAACAGGGGCATAACCTTCCCATCCTTACCAACGGGGGCATAACCTTCCCATCCTTACCAACAGGAGCATACCCTTCCCATCCTCACCAACAAGGAGCATAACCTTCCCATCCTCACCAACAAGGGGCATAACCTTCCCATCCTTACCAACAAGGGGCATAACCTTCCCATCCTCACCAACAAGGGGCATAACCTTCCCATCCTCACCAACAAGGGGCATAACCTTCCCAATCCTTACCAACGGGGGCATAACCTTCCCATAACAGGGGCATAACCTTCCCATCCTTACCAACAGGGCATAACCTTCCCATCCTCACCAACAAGGGCATAACCTTCCCATCCTCACCAACAAGGGGCATAACCTTCCCATCCTTACCAACAAGGGCATAACCTTCCCATCCTCACCAACAAGGGCATAACCTTCCCATCCTCCCCACCAACAAGGGGCATAACCTTCCCATCCTTACCAACAAGGGGCATAACCTTCCCATCCTTACCAACAAGGGGCATAACCTTCCCATCCTTACCAACAAGGGGCATAACCTTCCCATCCTTACCAACAAGGGGCATAACCTTCCCATCCTCACCAACAGGGGCATAACCTTCCCATCCTTACCAACAAGGGCATAACCTTCCCATCCTTACCAACAAGGGCATAACCTTCCCATCCTTACCAACAAGGGGCATAACCTTCCCATCCTCACCAACAGGGGCATAACCTTCCCATCATCCTCACCAACAGGGGCATACCCTTACCAACCCATCCTCATCCAACAAGGGGCATAACCTTCCCATCCTTACCAACAGGGGCATAACCTTCCCATCCTCACTAACAGGGCATACCCTTCCCATCCTCACCAACAGGGGCATAACCTTCCCATCCTTACCAACAGGGGCATAACCTTCCCATCCTCACCAACAAGGGCATAACCCTTCCCATCCTCACCAACAAGGGCATAACCTTCCCATCCTTACCAACAGGGGCATAACCTTCCCATCCTCACTAACAGGGGCATACCCTTCCCATCCTCACCAACAAGGGGCATAACCTTCCCATCCTCACCAACAAGGGGCATAACCTTCCCATCCTCACCAACAGGGGCATAACCTTCCCATCCTCACCAACAAGGGGCATAACCTTCCCATCCTCACCAACAAGGAGCATAACCTTCCCATCCTTACCAACAGGGGCATAACCTTCCCATCCTCACCAACAAGGGGCATACCCTTTCCATCCTCACCAACAAGGGCATAACCTTCCCATCCTCACCAACAAGGGCATAATCTTCCCATCCTCACCAACAGGGGCATAACCTTCCCATCCTCACCAACAAGGGCATAACCTTCCCATCCTTTACCAACCCCTAACCCTGGCAACCAGGCCCAGGGTTAGAAATAAGCCACAATGGGGGAAAGAGGAGGGGGTTCTAAATTGCAACAGGGTGAGGGCCCTTGGCCCACTGGAACCCCCCCCCCATTGTTGTTAAAAAAAACCCCATTTTAAAGTTTTTATAACCAATATGGCGGCACCTGGGTCAGGAACATAACAAGAGACAGCAATGATCTCAGACAGTTGCATCCAAGTTTTAAATACATTATTTTTTGAAACACCAGAGAGGTCCCCAGTACCCTCTGGTGGTGAGTATTTAATAAAAATGTTTTACCTGATGTTTCTTGGGTGTAGTGATTTGTTTACACTGTTGATATACAGTTGTGTTCAAAATAATAGCAGTGTGTTGAAAAAAGTGACTAAAGCTGCAAATCCTTCTAATCCTTTTATTTCCAATCCACACACAAATGCATTGGGAAACACGACACATTCTATTCCAAATCACAACATGAAGAAAAATACATCAAATTTGTGTTGTTCCTCTAAAAAAATGGAAGAAAAGTGAATATTAGACGGTTCAAAAAAAATCGCAGTGTTTGTATTCTTCTTTACAAACTCCAACATTCACTATATAAACTGAGAAATGTTTGAAGATTTTGCTTTCCTTTGAATGACTTCATGAATATTTGGTTGTAGTCGCACTGTTTCTGAGAACTGCTGTACATCTGTGTTGCATGGAGTAACCCAACTTCTGGCCCCTGTGATCAGGTATTCCAGCCCAGGATGATTGGACCACATTCCACAGTTCTTCTCTATTTCTTGGTTTGGCCTCAGAAACGGCATTTTTGATGTCACCCCACAAGTTTTTCTATTGGATGAAGATCCGGGGATTGGGCTGGCCACTCCATAACGTCCATCTTGTTGGTCTGGAACCAAGATGTTGCACGTTTACTGGTGTGTTTGGGGTCGTTGTCTTGTTGGAACCCCCATTTCAAGGGCATTTCCTCTTCAGCATAAGGCAGCATGACCTCTTCAAGTATTCTGATGGATTCAAACTGATCCATGATCCCTGGTATGCGATAAATAGGCCCAACACCGTAGTATGAGAAACATCCCCATATCATGATGCTTGCACCACCATGCTTCACGGTCTTCACAGTGTACTGTGGCTTGAATTCAGTGTTTGGGGGTCGTCTGACAAACTGTCTCCGCCCACTAGACCCAAAAAGAACAATCTTACTTCCATCAGCCCACAAAATGTTGCGTCATTTCTCTTTAGGCCGGTCAATGTGCTCTTTGGCAGATTGTAACCTCTTCAGCACACGTCTTTTTCCCAACAGTGGGACTTTGCGGGGACTTCTTGCAGATAGCTTGGCTTCACATCGGGGTCTTCTAATTGTAACAGTCCTCACAGGGAACGTCACACCTTCTTTCATCTTCCTGGAGCTGATTGTTGGCTGAGTCCTCACAGGGAACGTCACACCTTCTTTCATCTTCCTGGAGCTGATTGTTGGCTGAGTCTGCCCCATGTTGGCTATTCTTCTATCCATTCCAATGGTAGTTTTTTCGCTTTCTTCCACGTCTTTCAGGTTTTGGTTGCCAATTTTAAAGCATTTGCCATCATTTTAGCTGAGCAGCCGATCATTTTCTGCACTTCTTTATATGTTTTCCCCTCTCCAATCAACTTTTTAATCAAGGTACGCTGTTCTTCTGAACAATGTCTGGAACGACCCATTTTCCTCAGAATTTCAGAATGAAATGCACTGTAACCAGCATGTCCAACATTTGCTGCCTTCCTTCCTTAAATAAGGGCAATAATTGCCACCTGTTTTTCAAAGAATGAATGACCTCACTAATAGAACTCCACACGGCTATTATATTGAACACGCCCCTTTCAATGAGTGATTCAATTACACAGAATCAGCAGCATGCATGTCATGACTGTCGGGTCTGTTGGATTTCTATGACTCTACTACACCTGCTAGGAAATTATCTGCCATGTAGAAATATCATTTCCACCAAAAAACAGAGATTGATCCGGTTAGTGATGTCTGACGGCTATTATTTTGAACACAACTGTACATGACTAGAGGGGTCCCAGGACCTGTTTGTGATGTATAATGTCACTGCTATGGGGATTGCTGCGATCAGAGGGTGGGAGCAATTACCTCCCCCAAATGCCACTTTGGCGGCATCCACAATGAAGCCAACGGGCTCCTTTGATTCAGTTTACTCTAAGGGTAGGACCTTCTAAAGTACACAAAGCCTCTGATTAGCCGCCACATTCACAATAAAGCCACTGATTGGTCAAGGCGTTGATTTCTGAAGGCCCACCCCTATAAAAGTGCCATCATGGCTGCAGACCCCATAGAAGCCCCCAAACAAGGTTTCCAAACTGCCAAATAGCCCCCCTGAATTCCCTCTGACTTCAATAGTGTTCGGGTTATTGCCAAATTACTCAAGCAACACTACCCGTACCATGGGTACAGTCATGGGTACAGTCATGGGTACAGTCATGGGTACAGTCATGGGTACAGTCATGGGTACAGTCATGGGTACAAATCTTGACACCGCTGCTTTTCTGTTGAAAATTGTTGCAATGACAAATGTTTTGGAGTTTATTTCTTTGGTTTGTATCGGTGACACAAAAAAGTAAAGAAACAAAAAACCAAATCTGACCCATTCCACGCAAAACCCCAAAAATGGACCGGACAAAATTATTGGCACCTTCTGAAAATTGTAAGAAATAATTGCATTCCAAGTTTGTGATTCTCCTGTAATTTGTCATTAGACTCCCCGTGTCCATGACCAGGAGCTGACAACATAGAAATCCCACCGACAACCGGGGACAATGGTGACAAATGGCCTCCACCTTTCTGTTGTGTGTCTCTGTGGGCCACATGGAGCATGGAGGAGAGGAAGAGCAGCAAAGAATTGTCTGAGGATTGGAGAACAAAAATGGTGGAAAAGCACGGACCGTCTCAAGGTGACAAGTCCATCTCCAGAGATCTTAATGTTCCTGTGTCCACTGTGCGCAACAACGTCTAAGGATCTCTATCATTCCATAAAGACACAACCAGACGACAACCGGATATAGTGAATGCAGGGTCCGGGGAGAACGGATATAGTGAACGCAGGGTCCGGGGAGAGCGGATATAGTGAATGCGGGGTCCGGGGAGAGCGGATATAGTGAATGCGGGGTCCGGGGAGAGCGGATATAGTGAACGCAGGGTCCGGGGAGAGCGGATATAGTGAATGCGGGGTCCGGAGAGCGGTAGTGAATGCGGGGTCCGGGGAGAGCGGATATAGTGAATGCGGGGTCCGGGGGAGCAGATATATAGTGAATGCGGGGAGAGCGGATATAGTGAATGCGGGGTCCGGGGGAGAGCGGATATAGTAAATGCGGGGTCCGGGGAGAGGGATAATAGTGAATGCGGGGTCCGGGGAGAGGGGATATAGTGAATGCAGGGTCCGGGGAGAACGGATATAGTGAACGCAGGGTCCGGGAAGAGCGGATATAGTGAACGCGGGGTCCGGGGAGAGCGGATATAGTGAATGCGGGGTCCGGGGAGAGGGGATATAGTGAATGCGGGGTCCGGGAGAGAGCGGATATAGTGAACGCAGGGTCCGGGGAGAGCGGATATAGTGAATGCGGGGTCCGGGGAGAGCGGATATAGTGAATGCGGGGTCCGGGGAGAGGGGATATAGTGAATGCGGGGTCCGGGGAGAGGGGATATAGTGAATGCAGGGTCCGGGGAGAACGGATATAGTGAACGCAGGGTCCCGGGGAGAGCGGATATAGTGAACGCGGGGTCCAGGAAGAGCGGATATAGTGAACGCGGGGTCCGGGAAGAGCGGATATAGTGAACGCGGGGTCCGGGGGAGAGCGGATATAGTGAATGCGGGGTCCGGGGAGAGGGGATATAGTGAATGCGGGGTCCGGAGAGAGCGGATATAGTGAACGCAGGGTCCGGGGAGAGCGGATATAGTGAATGCGGGGTCCGGGGAGAGCGGATATAGTGAATGCGGGGTCCGGGGAGAGCGGATACAGTGAATGCCGGGTCCGGGGAGAGCGGATATAGTGAATGAGGGGTCCGGGGAGAGCGGATACAGTGAATGCCGGGTCCGGGGAGAGCGGATATAGTGAATGCGGGGTCCGGGGAGAGGGGATATAGTGAATGCGGGGTCCGGGGAGAGCGGATATAGTGAATGCGGGGTCCAGGGAGAGCGGATATAGTGAATGCGGGGTCCGGGGAGAGGAGATATAGTGAATGCGGGGTCCGGGGGAGAGCGGATATAGTGAATGCGGGGTCCGGGGAGAGCGGATATAGTGAATGCGGGGTCCGGGGAGAGCGGATATAATGAATGCGGGGTCCGGGGAGAGCGGATACAGTGAATGCGGGGTCCGGGGAGAGCGGATATAGTGATTGAAGGGTCCTGGGTCTAGTAACACTTTAAGCCTTTGGTATCTGCTGGTCAATACCTAGTATTGCAGCTCGGATCTCTGCTCTGCACACCTGCCTGAATCAATAAAGATTAACTAGACTGCTGGACGTTCAGTCTGTGTCTGTTCATCAGATTAGTGTTTCTGCTCCAGGATTCAGCTTTGTATGGAAAATATAAACATCATCCACAGCCAGGAATGGATTTTTACTCAGCAGAAACAGGCTCTATTCTGATTTTCAGTATTCAAGATCTAATAAATCCCCCTCCCCCCCCAGGTATCATCAATACACAACTTATATGTCAGTGTCTGGCAGGCTCACACAGGGAATCATCCAAGTTGTGACAAGTTCCCTCAGATGGCAGCCATGTGTGAAGAGAGGGATTCTGGGGCACAGATGTGTACAGTCGCAGGCACAGATTTCATTATTGTGGTGTTGGGGACGCTATCATTAGCTCAGGAATGTCTAAGGATCTCTATCATTCCAGACGACCTATAGATGTGTCCTCAGGGCCGGGGTGAAGGGTAGGTAGGAGGGGTGGCCGCCTTGGGCGCTTCAGCAGGAGAGAGGGCCTGCAACCTATACTGCTAAAGTAGCTCACATTTAATAGGGGGGGCACTTTGACCTTTTCAAATTTGGTGCTGAAGGACCTCATCCTGGCACTGTGCACCCCTCTCCTACACTGACCGAGAACAGGTATATATCTTTTATAGGGATGATTACAGGACAGCACCATCTTTATTCAAGCATCATCCAGGGTCACCATCTACTTCCCGGGCTGAAGTGCCAGCTCAGAGATGACACAATCATGTAAATTCTAATCCCCGTGTAGGTTTTGTTTACAAATGTTTGACACAGATCAGCCCCTGCCCCAGCCTCTTGTTACAAAGGTACAGTGTACAGCAGGGGCGTCCCTAGGGTTGGTGTCACCCGGTGCGATAATACTTGGTGACACCCCCTCCGACGATCCCCGCAGGATGGATCGGATCTGCGGATTGAGCATAATGGATCGGAGTTCGATCCATTATGCTCCCCAATCCTCAGATCGGATCCATCCTGGGGGGATCGTCAGCATGCAACCTATGCGGGGTGACACCGGACCCGCTCCACGAAAAGGTAAGTTGTAAAGCAAGCCGACAATCTTTTTGTGGAGCGGGTCTGGTGTCACCCGTGTGCGGCGCGCACCCCCCGCAGCTGCATCGGGACGCCACTGGTGTACAGACTGATCAGTGGGGGAGGGGAGGAATGCTTCCTCCTGCCTGCATGAACCCGGCATGCTATTATTATTATTATTATTACTACGAGTTTATATAGCGCCAAAGGGTTTGCTCAGCGCTGTACAATAGGGGGGGACAATACATGGCACAGTACAACGAAGACAGACAGCGTACGAGGGGTAAGAGGGCCCTACTCTTACGAGCTTACAATCTAGGAGGGAGGGGGTAAAGGTACAGTAGGAAGTGGCTGGGGGGGATGAAGTGGTGGGAGGAATGAGGGAGGATGGCCGTTAGGTGAGGGTGGGGTAGGCTTCCCTGAAGAGATGGGTTTTGAGGGAGCGCCTGAATGTGAATAGAGAAGGCGACAGTCTGATGGATTGGGGCAGTGAGTTCCAGAGGATGGGGGAGGACCTGGAGAAGTCCTGCAGTCGTGCATGGGAGGAGGAGACCAGGGAGCAGGATAGAAGGAGGTCCTGTGAGGAGCGAAGGGTACGGGTAGGGTGGTACCTGGTGATCAGATTGGTGAGGTAGTCAGGGGCAGTGTTGTGAACGGCTTTGTAGGTCAGGGTTAGGAGTTTAAATTTGATGCGTTGGGCAATCGGGAGCCTGTGGAGGGAGAGGCAGAGGGGGGTGGCAGAGGTGGAGCGGGTGGTGAGGTGGATGAGTCTGGCAGCTGAGTTCAGGATGGTCTGGAGCGGGGAGAGCCTGCACTTGGGTAGGCCAGTGAGGAGGGAGTTGCAGTAGTCAAGGCGTGAGATGATGAGGGAGTGTACTAGAAGTTTGGTTGTGTCTGGGGTGAGGAAGGAGCGGATCTTGGCAATGTTGCGAAGATGGAGCCTGCATGTGTTTGTGAGTGATTTGACATGCGGTTGGAGGGAGAGGTTCGCGTCAAGAATGACGCCAAGGACTTTGGCTTGCGGACATACATGCTATGTGCAGGTATGCCCGAGAAAACGCCAATAAATAAGACAATGTTAATCCAATAGTATCACTGTAATGGGCTCTATTAATGACAGTAAAAATGAGACTCCAAGACTGTTACCTGAGTTCATCCCAGTCCTGTACGCTCCGCTGCGGTTTGGCCATTGGCGGGGGAGGGGGTGGTGGCAGAGACACAGCGTTCTCATACAGACTGGTGATATCTCCTGGAAACAAGAAATGCATCGATGTACTGTACATTCTTATACGAATATCCTTCTTATAAGTAAACGAGCTTTAGAACAAGTTCCCCCACTAACCCCTATAGCTGCAGACATTGTGCAGTAATTCATCCTAAAATTTGCCAGCAGAAGCACAGAGGTTTGTCAGGTTGGGTCTCTTAGTAGCTGAGCTTCCCCTGCTTTCCCCTCCCAACAATGACTCAGCAGCTCAGCTTTACCCCTCATAGCATTGACTCAGCAGCTCAGCTCCCCTTACTACCCCTCCCAGTAGTGACCCAATAGCTCAGCTCCCTTTACTACCCCTCCCAGTAGTGACCCAATAGCTCAGCTCCTCTTACTACCCCTCCCAGTAGTGACCCAATAGCTCAGCTCCTCTTACTACCCCTCCCAGAAGTTACCCAATAGCTCAGCTCCTCTTACTACCCCTCCCAGTAGTGACCCAATAGCTCAGCTCCTCTTACTACCCCTCCCAGTAGTGACCCAATAGCTGA
This sequence comes from Staurois parvus, assembly GCA_951230385.1. NCBI lineage: Eukaryota > Metazoa > Chordata > Amphibia > Anura > Ranidae > Staurois > Staurois parvus. Next base: position 14,927 of record CATNWA010019423.1, read on the forward strand.
GATCCTCTTACTACCCCTCCCAGTAGTTACCCAATAGCTCAGCTCCTGTTACTACCCCTCCCAGTAGTTACCAAATAGCTCAGCTCCCCTTACTACCCCTTCCAGTAGTTACCCAATAGCTCAGCTCCTCTTACAACCCCTCCCAGTAGTGACCCAATAGCTGAGATCCTCTTACTACCCCTCCCAGTAGTTACCCAATAGCTCAGCTCCTGTTACTACCCCTCCCAGTAGTGACCCAATAGCTCAGCTCCTCTTACTACCCCTCCCAGTAGTTACCCAATAGCTCAGCTCCTGTTACTACCCCTCCCAGTAGTGACCCAATAGCTCAGCTCCTCTTACTACCCCTCCCAGTAGTGACCCAATAGCTCAGCTCCTCTTACTACCCCTCCCAGTAGTGACCCAATAGCTCAGCTCCTCTTACTACCCCTCCCAGTAGTGACCCAATAGCTCAGCTCCTGTTACTACCCCTCTCAGTAGTTACCATGTAGCTCAGCTCCCCTTACTACCCCTCCCAGTAGTTACCCAATAGCTCAGCTCCTCTTACTACCCCTCCTAGTAGTTACCCAGTAGCTCAGCTCCCCTTACTACCCCTCCCAGTAGTTACCCAATAGCTCAGCTCCTCTTACTACCCCTCCCAGTAGTGACCCAATAGCTCAGCTCCTCTTACTACCCCTCCCAGTAGTTACCCAATAGCTCAGATCCTCTTACTACCCCTCCCAGTAGTTACCCAATAGCTCAGCTCCTCTTACTACCCCTCCCAGTAGTTACCCAATAGCTCAGCTCCTCTTACTACCCTACCACTCCTCATTCCAGTAGTAACTCAGCGGCTCAGCTCACCCTGCACCCTCTCCCAGTCTTGACTCAAGTGCACAGCTCCTCCTGCTCCCCCACCCACCAGTGACCCAATAGCTCAGCTCCCATTGTTACCCCTTCCAAGCAGTGACTCAGCAGCTCAGCTCTCCCTGCTCCTACCTTTCCTCATTCCAACAGTGACTCAGCAGCTCAGCTCACCCTGCACTCTTTCCCAGCAATGGCTCAGATGTACACCTCTTCTTGCTCCCTCTCCCAGCAGTGACACAATAGTTCAGCTCCTCCCTGCTACCCCTTTCAAGCACTGATTCTGTAGCTCAGCTCCCCATGCTCCCCCCTTCCAGGAGTGACTCGACACCACAGCTTTCAATCTTTTCAACCTTTAATCGCAATATAAAGTTAGAGGATGGGCACTCGGATGGGGGGTGCTGAACTGCTGAGCGAATGACCCAGCACCTTTCGAAACAAGGTGGCAAACTCTCAAGGCAAGCAATATCTCGAGGGTTCCTCGATCCGTTCTCGGTTCCCTCAGGGGTCCAGGCTAGACTCAAAGCCCCCCAGAGTCAGGCCTTTAACTAGAGCACTCCTCTAACACCAAAGCAATAAAAGCATTATACAGCAATATCAAGAGTAAATCAAATATTCTTACCATGGATGAGCTCCAGGCTGGGAGCTGGTGGGGGTTCCCGGGACTCGGGCAGTGACTGTTAAGGAAGAGATATTAAAGGTGATCTAGAGAACATTTCAGTCCCTTGATGACCCCCTTACATGACCTATCTCCTCCATGAGATCCTACCATACAAGTCTCCCATCCATCAACCCACAGGTACAACGCTCAGATGATAAGGAAAAACATTAAAAGGTGATCTGGAGAAGATTCAACATATTTCAATCCCTTGATGACGCCTTTTCATGACCTATCTCCTCCTCCAGTTCCTCCCATACCAGTCTCCGATCCACCGACCAAAGGTACAACTCTCAGATGGTAAGGAAAAACATTAAAGGTGATCTAGAGAAGATTCGACACATTTCAATCCCTTGATGACCTCTTTACATGACCTATCTCCTCCATCAGATCCTCCCATACAAGTCACCGATCCATCAACCTTCAAGTACATCTCTCAGATGAAAAGGAAAAACATTAAAGGTGATCTAGAGAAGATTTAACACATTTCAATTCTTTGATGACCCCCTTTACATGACCCATCTCCTCCACAAGATCCTCCCATACAAGTCTCCCATCCATCAACCCAAAGGTACAACTCTCAGATGATAAGGTAAAAAACATTAAAGGTGATCTGGAGAAGATTCTACACATTTCAGTCCCTTGATGATCCCTTCACATGACCCATCTCCTCCATCAGATCCTCCCATACCAGTCTCCAATCCACCAACCAAAGGTACAACTCTAAGTTAATAAGGAAAAACATTAAGGGGATCAAAAGAAGTTTCAACACATTTCAATCCCTTGATGACCCCTTTACATGACCCATCTTCTCCATTAGATCCTCCCATACAAATCTCAGATCCATCAACCCTCAAGTACATCTCTCAGGTGAAAAGGAAAAACATTAAAGGTGATCTGGAGAAGATTCGACATATTTCAATCCCTTGATGACCCCTTTCCATGACCTATCTCCTCCATCAGATCCTCCCATACAAGTCTTTGAACCACCAACCACAGGTACAACGCTCAGATGATAAAGAAAAAACATTAATGGTGATCTAGAGAAGATTCAACACATTTCAATTCCTTGATGACCCCCTTTACATGACCTATCCCCTCCACCAGATCCTCCCATATAAGTCTCCGATCCACCAACCAAAGGTACATCTCTGAGGTGAAAAGGAAAAACAATAAAGGTGATCTGGAGAAGATTCGACACATTTCAATCCCTTGATGACCCCCTTTACATAACCCATCTTCTCCATTAGATCCTCCCATACAAGTCTCAGATCCATCAACCCTCAAGTACATCTCTCAGATGAAAAGGAAAAACATTAAAAGGTGATCTGGAGAAGATTCGACACATTTCAATCCCTTGATGACCCTTTTACATGACCCATCTCCTCCATCAGATCCTCCCATACAAGTCTTCGAACCACCAACCACAGTACAACTCTAAGATGATAAGGAAAAACATAAAGGTGATCTGGAAAAGATTTGACACATTTCAATTCCTTGATGACCCCCTTTACATGACCTATCCCCTCCACAGATCCTCCCATACAAGTCTCTGAACCACCAACCACAGGTACAACTCTTTACCAATCAGGACGACCTACAAGAAATGCAGATCAGGGGGGTGACAGCTCGGACACAGGACACAATTATGTTTTGGAATCTTACAAATCCAGACTCCAGTGTCTATGGCAGTCGGGATTAAAGGGACAGCACCATATATCAATATTTCCAAAATGTAATAACTCTCTTTAGTTTGTGTCCCTCAACATTTGTGGCAAATTCAAAAGTAAAACTCGTTCATTTTTTCCTAAATCTCTGAGCACCTTTGTGTTATATTTGACACAAACATAGATGAGAACAGTTCTTAATTCATGAACTATCAACATTAGGGGTCTTATCGGCATCACAGGAGTCATGAATGTTTGGATCCATGTATGCTTCTTCTTAGAGAAGACCTGCTACAAGTCCATCACAAGCTATCTGCTTCTTTAAGCAATTTTGTCACCGTTTAATCGCCACGGCCACCTCTTCTTTCATATGCCCATTCTTCACCACCATTGAGGCACTCCTTACCCAATCCCAGCCTACAATGAGCACAAGGTAACAGTAAACACCTTTCACTACCTCTTTCTCAATTTGCCTCTCCTGCACCACAACTACTTCCATACAACCCCAGAGCCTACCACCTGTCCATTCCCCATCCAAACCCAGACAGGTACCAGGACGAAATGACTGATCTCCCCTCCTTAACTCTTTGTCAGCTTGCCTTTCCTGCACCATCCCTACCCTCATCTTCACCCAACTCCCCACCCATAAACCTAGCCCGGTACAAAGACAAACACATGGTAACACCACTTCTAACTTCATATAATAATTCTCTAACCCAGGGGCGTAGATAAGGGGGGATTCAGGGGGGTTCAAACCCCCCAAAGCATCCTGTCCATGTGCAAAGTGCTGCTGTACAGATTTTTTTAACAGTGCACAGAGACGGCGCGGGAAGGTCCATGGTCAGGGCTATTTTTCAGCTGGAACCTCTGGCGCTGGACCCTCGCTCTGCTGCTCACTTCTGTCACTTATAAACAGAGAAGCCCAGATTCTGTGTTTATGAGTGACAGCACTCTCCTGGTGGCATGCAAAACCCTCCATGATATCAGAGGAGAGGGCGCGTTGGTGGTATTTCCATCTGCGTGGTTGCTGTTCTGAGCTATGTCCTATCACAACCTGCCCTAGCCCTGTGCTCTGCGGCCACTAATCATCTCCGGAGGTGCAAAGTCTGCACACACTTTCCTGGCTTCCTATTGGCTACTAGTCCTCAGACGCTGAGCAGCTTCTAGTCCATGCAGCATGCTGCTCAGAGCTCTGCTTCACTGCCATTCGACAGATGTATTGCTGTACCTTGCCTGTAATGGGCATCTTCAGGACCTCCCCAACCTGATCAAGTAATCTGGGACACCAAAGTGCACCATGTTATGTGGCACTCAGCATGCACAGTACAGTCAGTACCACAGAGCATCACCACCCCCCACTTGGCACCAATACCTCCCCTCCCCCCACTTAGCACCATTCGCCCCCCATCTCTCCTCACTTATCCCCAATGTTCCCCCTTTCCCGACCCAGCATAATCCCTCCTCTTCCCCCAATTAGCACCAATGGCTTCTCTCTCTCCACATTTATTTCTAATGTCCCCCCAAGTAGTACCAATGCCCCCCTCCCCTCACTGAGTACTAAGGCCCCTTGTCTCCCCACACTTGACACCAATTTTTGTCCTCTGCCTGACTTACTACTGACCCCTGAACTCTGTGTCCCTGTAAGTCACGGCCAATGCTGAGCACCATGAGGACCACGCCAAATATTCACCGCGTGACGCGTACAGCACGCTACACTTCGTTTTTCTAAGCCAAGAGACTTACAATTTTGCACGCAGGCCCATAGCTTTAAGAAAACACCCCCAAAGCCAACCCTACTGAGCACGTGCAAGAAGTGCCATATTATGTCACTCTTGCAGTTTGACAGAATTGAGCACCCCCTAGGAAAAATAATTATCTACGGCCCTGCTCTACCTCAGTGTCTATTCCCCCCCCCCGGCACCCCTCACCCAATGCCAGCTTGGTACCAGGACCAGCACTAAGTAACCGTGACCTCCTCTCACTATCTTCTTCTCAGTTTTTCTGTTCTCCAGCACCTTCTCCTTCATGCACCCATTCTCTACCTAAATGCCCCTCATGTCTTCCCACCATCACCCAATCCCAGCCCGGTATCAAGACCAACACAAAGTAATTGTGACCCTCCTTCCACTACCTCTTCACCCTACCCCTTCTCCATCACCTCTTTACTTTGTACATCCCAATGCCCATTTCCTCCCGCCACCCCTCACCCAATGCCAGCTTGGTACCAGGACAGCACAAAGTAACCGTGACCTCCTCTCTCTATCTTTTTCTCAGTTTTTCTGTTCTCCAGCACCTTCTCCTTCATGCACCCATTCTCTATCTCAATGCCCTTCATCTCCTCCCACCCCCACCCAATCCCAGCCCAGTATCAAGACCAACACAAAGTAATTGTGACCCCCCCCTCCCACTACCTCTTCAACTTGCCCCTCCTCCATCACCTCTTTACTTTGTACATCCCAATGCCCATTCCTCTCTCTATCCATCACCCAACGCAAGCTTGGTACCAGGATCAGCACAAAGTAACCGTGACCTCCTCTCTCTATCTTCTTCTCAGTTTTTCTCTTCTCCAGCCCCTTCTCCTTCATACACCCATTCTCGATCTCAATGCCCTTCACGTCCTCCCACCATCACCCAATCCCAGCCAACGGTATCAACAACGACACAAAGTAATTGTGACCCCCCCTCCTACTACCTCTTCACCATACCCCTCCTCCATCACCTCTTTACTTTGTACATCCCATTGCCCATTTCCCCACTCCATCCACCACTCAATCCCAGCCTGGTACCAGGGCTAGTGCAAGGTAACTGTGACCAGGGCCAGACAAGGGAAGATGCCTTGGGCAGGGTGGAGATTTGGGGGGGGGGGGGCTGTGCTAGAAGGGTTGATTTGGAGGGGGGGATATTTACTAGGAGAGTAAATTTCTGTTAGGAAGGGGGATTTGGGGGCGGGAGGATTTGTGCTAGTAGGGATGAATGGGGGGATTTGTGTAGGAGGGGGCCTCCTCTTACTACCTTCTTCTGTTTGCCCAGTGACCATCATCTCTCTCCACCCCTTACCAAGACCAGCATCAATAGATCAGCTGCTTTGCCCTTCTCCTCTTCTGTCCTGGGCTCCTTGATAGTTAGTTCTTCTAACTCTTCTTCCTTCTTCAGAACTTTATTGATGTACCGCTGGGGACAAAAGAGAACAAAGCATTGTCCATATTGTGTAGGTGCTGTGCTCTCAGAGGCTGGTGGACAGTTCTCACCCAGCTTCATGGGGAGCCTTCGCAGAGCAGCGCTCACCTCCAGACAGCTAGGAATGGCTCCGCATGTACGTACCACCAAGATGTCTGTCTGCTGTTTATATGTATAAGTGTTTGTTCTATATTTCATATTCATTAGGAATTTAGAATTTAAAGAGAACACTCTTGTGAAAGGTATCTATCAGTCAGTCTGTCTATCGATCTACTAAATAAAGTAATTTTTGGGGGTTTTTTTTTGTATCTCAGTGCTGCTGATTTCCTGCATCCTCTTTCAGCCACATCCTGTCCACATGCAGTAGCTCCAGGATCTGCTGCACAAAGTCCCTCCAGACTGGCTTCCTGATGGTGACAACAGTGGACCATGCCTGCACAATGTGTGTTAGGAAGGCCTCCTGTGGTCTCCACTGATGGCCCATGTAACAGGGTGGCCATGCAAGAAAACAATCGGGAGACAGGGACACAGCATTGCCACCCTATAACAGGAAGTGCCAGAACTAGGACTTTCATGGCAGGATCACCAGAGATTATCTTAATTGACATGAACATGGTAGAGATTACGTGAGATTTTAGTGGTTGAGTTTACACCTACGTTATGTCTCAAGGCAGAATCATGGTTGACTTACAATGCCACAACCAGAATCTGAATTCCTGCTTCACAAATAAGTATCTCCCTATGTTTCTCCCTCCACATTGCTACTCAAAGGCTGTGTCAGTCCTGGATATCATGCACAGTCCTGGCCAGAGGATCCTGTTCAGTATCTGACGCCTGGCCCCCCCTGTAGTCCCTCACCTGAACCCCCTATTCTATAAGAGCACAGATTAAGTTCAGGGATGATTCTTCCTGACATTAGTTACCTTCAGTGATAGCTCCAGCTTTTCCCGCACCTCCATGTTGACTGGTTCATACTGGCGGAGCTGACGGATCCTCAGGATTTCGGGGCACTTGAGTATCGGAGGCCGGACTCTCGTCGCCTCTCTGTCACCAATGCGGAGGCCTTTCCATACGCCAATCCCTAGTGGAGGTCCAGGAGTCTTCCGCTGAGAACAAACAGCAGTCAATGAGTGTAGGGCTGGTACAAGGGGTGGGCAGGAGGGAAAGCCACCCAGGACACAGTGGTAGGGAGAGTGCCTCTTCACCACACGCATACCCCAGATCAGTGGCTAGCAACCTGCAGGGCAGACATTCATGTCTACTCTGACAGCTACTGATGACACACAAGCGCCAATCGTCCACTCTCAACCCCATCTACACCGGGCATATGCAACTACCTTCTATTTGCTAGAAAGCAAGCAGTTGGCTGAACGTGTAATGAACACTCCATGGCAAACATGGACAGCTGGTGCAAAAGGGGCTGAGAATGGGCACAGGGTAGTACACCCCATCTACTGTATGTATTAGGATGGTGGCAGGGGGTACACTTCCCCATCCTTGCCCCGGGCATTGAACAAGCCTGTCCCGGGACTGATTGAGCGGGATCCATAGAGAGCAACGATCCCCATCTGATAATTCTACACATACCTCGGAGGACGGGAAGGTGTCCCACTTTCTGGAGAGAAGGTTGGGGGGTACAATGTTGTTTAACTCTTTCTTCATCATCCATGGGGAGGTCTGTGAGAATGGCTGTAGGACTGTGATGGTCTGAACACCTGAGAACCAAGAAAGTTTTTGTTACAATCAAATGGTAGCAAATATACACAATATTCCTTAAACTCCCACATGTTGAACGATAGAGTACCTAATACCCCAGAGGTCCTCTCCAGAGCAGGCCTGCCATCAGTTCACACCCTGCTGATGAAAGCCCAGACATGCTGCAAGGATGCCAGACCACCGCACCCCTAAACATCTCCTCTACGATGAGCTGTCTCAAGGAAAGCGATCGCACGGGGGACAAAGGAAGACACATTGAAAGCCTCCTACAAGTTCCTGGATATTGACATCACCTCCTGGGAAACCCTGGCACAAGATCTATTGACATGGCGCACGTTGATCCACCAAGGCTGCCAAACATTTGAGGAGAGAAGAACAACCATAGCACAAGAGAAGTGAGCACTCCACAAGGCCAGAGCTGCAAATGCTGCAACAGTGGTGCCCACATATGTCTGCCTGACATGTGGCAGAACATTTTGCGCCCATATAGGCCTTATCAGCCACCTACGGACACACCGTGGACCTGTTAGATGTCAAGGTCCTCTTTGAACACAATGGACGAACAACATCATCATCAATACCCCATGCTGGGGTATGTTCCTGACACTCATGAGAACTGAAGAAGGGTCTTGAAGAAGCTACAAAATGTCTTCAACGTTTCAGAACATGTCCAGTTGAATGTGACCAGCTACTATAAGATATACCGTGACCTGGATAACTGAGAGCCTTTGCAGACATAATACCCCAGAGATAGTTCAAAGCCTCCTGGGTGGGCTCTCGCAGGACAGCATTGGACGGGTCACAGTAGGTCCAATTGAATGTGATCAGCTCAGGGGCGGACTGACCATTTGGAAACTCGGGCACTGCCCGAGGGCCCAGGGTCAGTAGGGGGCCCCATGAGATGCCCCTGGTACCTTTTTTTATGGGCTTTTTGGAGTTTGGGCAAGGACGCAGGAGCCCCATGATCCCCTATTGCCCGGGGGCCCCATGAGTTGTCAGTCCGCCCCTGGATCAGCTACTATTAGATATACTGTGACCTGGATAACTGAGAGCCTTTGCAGGCATAAAACCCCAGAGATATATCAACACCTTCTGTGTTGGCCGTCACCGAAGTCCTCAAACTGTCAACTGTGGGAGGAGCTTTACAACAGTCATACATGAGGCAATGGGATTCCCCAACCTTTTCCAGTGAACTGCATATCAGATGTGATATTTGGCCTGGTCCTGCCCACCTGGCACCTCCTGGGAGCGCTCTTGCTATTGTCAAGGTATTTGATAAGGGTATGGGCACAGTAGACTTTAGGAACACCGTTCCCCACTGGGGCTCTACATATCAGATGAGCTATTTGATCAGATAAGGTATTTGTTATAGCCCCACCCACCTGGCACCTCCTGGGTGGGCTCTCGCAGGACAACCGTGGCCGGGTCACAGTAGGTCCAGTTGACTGTGACCAGCTACTATTAGATATACTGCGACCTGGATAACTGAGAGCCTTTGCAGACATAATACCCCAGAGATAGATCAACGCCTTCTGTGTTGGCTGCCACCAAACACCCCAAACTGTCAACTGTGGGAGGAGCTTTACAACAGCCATACATGAGACAATGGGATTCCCCAACCTTTCCCAGTTATCTGCATATTTGATGTGATATTTGGCCTGACCCTGCCCACCTGGTACCTCCTGGGTGGGCTCTCGCAGGACAGCCATGGCCGGGTCACAGTAGGTCCAGTTCAATGTGACCAACTACTAGTAGATATAGCACAACCTGGATAACTGAGAGCCTTTGCAGACATAATACCCCAGAGATAGATCAACCCCTTCTGTGTTGGCCGTCACCGAACTCCCCAAACTGTCAACTGTGGGAGGAGCTTTACAACAGCCATACATGAGCCAATGGGATTCCCCAACCTTTCCCAGTGATCTACACATTAGATGTGATATTTGGCCTGGCCCTGCCCACCAGGCACCTCCTGGGAGGGCTCTTGCTATCGTCAGGGTATTTGATAAGGGTAAGGGCAGAGTAGACTTTGTGAACACCTTTCCCCACTGGAGCTCTACATATGAGGTGAGCTATTTGATCAGACGAGGTATTTAGCCCCACCCACCTGGCACCTCCTGGGTGGGCTCTCGCAGGACAGCATTGGCTGGGTCACAGTAGGTCCAGTTGACTGTGACCAGCTACTATTAGATATACTGCAACCTGGATAACTGAGAACCTTTGCAGATATAATACCCCAGAGATAGATCATCACCTTCTGTGTTGGCTGTCATATATCAGATGTGATATTTGGCCTGGCCCTGCCCACCAGGCACCTCCTGGGAGGGCTCTTGCTGTTGTCAGGGTGTTTGATACGGGTAAGGGCAGAGTAGACATTATGAACACCTTTCCCCATTGGAGCTCTACATATCAGGTGAGCTATTTGGTCAAACGAGGTATCTGGTATAGCTCCACCCACCTGGCACCTCCTGGGTGGGCTCTCGCAGGACAGCCGTGGTCGGGTCACAGTAACAGGAGGTCAGATAATCCTCCACTTCTCGATTGCGCAGAAGTTCACTGCCGGAGCCGTCTGCATTGATAATGAAGAACCTGCATGCAGAGGTGATGTGCGAGAACATCAGCGACTGGTAGGGTCAGAATAAAATGAAGTTACAGCGGATGGAGGAGCGGAACGTTTCGCCATACCTGGGTGCGTGTAAGTCGTACGTCTCCGGTTGAAGCTGCGGTAAAGCAGCTGCTGGGCCATCAATTTTCTCTGACTCCTCCTCCTCCCCGGCTTCCCCTCCAGCAATAACCACCGAGGTGCCGCCATCCACCATCACCTGCAAGAGAAATTAATTTCATGAAATCATCCGCCCCTTCTAATTACCTACAACACATTGACATGGGTCAGCTGACCTCCAGTACTTCCAAGTATGAATACTTCCATTGCCGCCGCAATATTCTGCTCACCATAATAAATCTCCCTTTTCCAAGACTGTACCCATTTACCACCCCCTTTCCCCCCCAAGACTGATACACCATTTTAAAAAAAAACAACTCAGAAGTGCCCCCTGCGGGCAGAAATCTTCCATATTCTGATTGCAAGGGCAGGGCTCTCCACTGTATTGAACTACATCTCAATAATGCACTGGTAGTCAGAAGTGCCGTCAATGGGTGGTTTTGTGGGTGGTGTCAATGGAATTATCTTCCCCTGAGACCGCCCCTTAGCTGCGCTTCATTAGAATATCCAGTCAACCTACAACCAGGGGCGGACTTACAACTGGGGCCCCCTGGGCAATAGGGGATCATGGGGCCCCTGTGTCCTCGCCCACACTCAAACCACACCCAAAAAAGCCTATGAAAGGTACCAGGGGCATCTCATGGGGCCCCCTACTGACCCCGGGCCTTAAGGCAGTGCCCGAGTTCCCAAATGGTCAGTCCGCCCCTAGAAGTGCCAACGACTGCGGGCAGAAATCTTCCATATTCTGATTGCAAGGGAAGGGCTCTCCACTGTATTGAACTACATCTCCCATAATGCACTGGTAGTGTAGTGCCGTCAATGGGCGGTTTTGTGGGTGGTGTCAATGGAATGATCATCCCCGGAGACCACCCCTTAGCTGCGCTTGCGGCTAATGATGGCTTATTAAAATATCCAGTCAACCTACAACCAGGGGCGGACTGACAACTGGGGCCCCCGGGCAATAGGGGATCATGGGGCCCCTTTGCCCTTACCCAAACTCAAAAAAGCCTATGAAAAAGGTACCAGGGGCATCTCATGGGGCCCCCTACTGACCCCGGGCCCTCGGGCGGTGCCAGAGTTTCCAAACGGTCAGTCCGCCCCTGCCTACAACTATAGGTGGGGAAAAGGGGCGGTCACAAGCGGAGACTAGCCCCACCCCCACAAGACCAGGGTTACGAGGCAGCATGATAGCAGCAGTTTGAACTACAGCGCGGCTTTTGGTAACCTGGTCATAGACAGCCTGCATTGCTGATTGGTCATACGAAGAGTCTCAGGAAGTTTTATGAACAGCCATGGTAAGCCAAGAAATTGACAAACGATTATTGGTGGTCAACCAGCTGCTCCTTCACTGTCCAATCAACAGGCTGGGGGTGTGTTCTTGACCAAGCTGTGCTGCTGCTACTACAGTGGACGTCAGGGACCTGGCTGTGCTGTGTTGTAGGGAAGCCTACAGCAGTGTTTCTCAACCAGGGTTCCCCCGGGGTTCCGTGAGCTTGGGAGCCAGTTTACCGTGGATTAGCGCCACGTGTTGCCATAGATATTTAGATTTATATATAAAAAAAAGGATTCTATTTTGAATTATCTCCAAGAAATGGAAGTACCTTGAAACAGGACAGGTCTGGGCAGACGGATATCACATCATTTCACAGCAAGCAATCCGCACAAAGTGAGCGAGTCAGCCGGCGTTACCTGGAATAGGTTCCCCTCCGGGTCCATCACCTCGCAGATCATGTTCTGTGTGTGGGACAGGATGTAACTGGCTGGGGGGAGAGCCTCAGCTTTTGGGGGAGCCTGTGGAGAGGGACCCGTCCGCGGGGAGTAGACGGCACGACCTTCGCGGTTTATAGACAGACAGCCGGAGTTCGGGGGAAATACCTGATGGAGGCAGAAAATGTACAAATGATATTTCTATATCAAATCACTTCAATTTCTGGAAGTAAAGAAAACAAATCTTCACAATGAGAGAGAAGAACAGAAGAACAGTTTTATATACAGGGGAGCCTTATAGAGGAGCCTTAGGGAGGCATCTATGGGAGATAGAGATACAAAGTAACATTGTTTATAAACATCGATCAGACGGGAGATAGAGGGATACAAAGTAACATTGTTTATAAACATCGATCAGACGGGAGATAGAGATACAAAGTAACATTGTTTATAAACATCGATCAGACGGGAGATGGAGAGATACATAGTAACATTGTTTATAAACATCGATCAGACGGGAGATGGAGAGATACAAAGTAACATTGTTTATAAACATCGATCAGACGGGAGATAGAGAGATACAAAGTAACATTGTTTATAAACATCGATCAGACGGGAGATAGAGAGATACAAAGTAACATTGTTTATAAACATCGATCAGACGGGAGATGGAGAGATACAAAGTAACATTGTTTAGAAAACATCGATCAGACGGGAGATAGATACAAAGTAACATTGTTTATAAACATCGATCAGACGGGAGATAGAGAGATACAAAGTAAAATTGTTTATAAACATCGATCAGACGGGAGATGGAGAGATACAAAGTAACATTGTTTATAAACATCGATCAGACGGGAGATGGAGAGATACAAAGTAACATTGTTTATAAACATCGATCAGATGGGAGATAGAGAGATACAAAGTAACATTGTTTATAAACATCGATCAGATGGGAGATAGAGAGATACAAAGTAACATCGTTTATAAACATCGATCAGACGGGAGATGGAGAGATACAAAGTAACATTGTTTATAAACATCGATCAGACGGGAGATAGAAAGATATAAAGTAACATTGTTTATAAACATCGATCAGACGGGAGATAGAGAGATACAAAGTAACATTGTTTATAAACATCGATCAGACGGGGGATAGATACAAAGTAACATTGTTTATAAACATCGATCAGACGGGAGATGGAGTGATACAAAGATACAAAGTAACATTGTTTATAAACATCGATCAGACGGGAGATAGATACAAAGTAACATTGTTTATAAAACATCGATCAGACGGGAGATAGATACAAAGTAACATTGTTTATAAACATCGATCAGACGGGATATACAGAGATACAAAGTAACATTGTTTATAAACATTGTTCCACCAGTCTGTCCACCATGGCTTATTCATTCCACCTTGACATCACAATTTTCCGTTTCTGATTTGCCTATACTGGAGACATCGTTAGTGACAATCAGCGCACACATTGGGTGTATTAGAATTGGGGGACTTTGCAGATTTATATTCGATGTAATTTAATGTCCATGTGACAGTGAGCCGGATGTCCCTCACCTGATATTCTGCCTGCGGCTTCGCCAGGATCTCGGTGCCATCACCAGATACAGCGTAGCAGGTGTGTTCTTCACAGTTCAGAATGATGGTGACGAATTCCGTCTTCTCCACTCGAATGAACTTTACTGTCTTTGTGATGCTCTGTGGTACCTCCCCTGAGGAACAAGACACAGTGGGTAAGGAGTCGTATACAGGTCATAAGACAACCAGGAGCACCATGATCCTCTGCAGTTCCTCCCCTGAGGGACAGGACACAGTGGGTGAGGAGCTACACACAAGTCATAGGACAGCTGAGAGCACCATGACCCTCTGCAGTACCCCCCCCCCCCCGAGGGACAGGACACAGTGGGTGAGGAGCTGGACAAAAGTCAAAGAACAGCTGAGAGAACCATGACCCTCTGCAGTACCTCCCCAGAGGGACAGGACACAGTGGGTGAGGAGCTGGACAAAAGTCAAAGAACAGCTGAGAGAACCATGACCCTCTGCAGTACCCCCCCTGAGGGACAGGACACAGTGAGTGAGGAGCTACACACAAGTCATAGGACAGCTGATAGCACCATGACCCTCTGCAATACCTCCCCAGAGGGACAGGACACATTGGTGAGAAGCTAGACACAAGTCATAGGACAGCTGAGAGCACCATGACCCTCTGCAGTACCCCCCCCCCCCACGAGGGAAAGGACACAGTGGGTGAGGAGCTGGACAAAAGTCAAAGAACAGCTGAGAGCACCATGACCCTCTGCAATACCTTCTCTGAGGGACAGGACACAAGTCGAAGGACAGCTGAGAGCACCATGACCCTCTGCAGTACCTCCCCTGAGGGACATGACATAGTAAGTGTGGAACTGGACACAAGTCATAGAGCACCATGACCCTCTGCAGTACCTCCCCTGAGGGACAGGACACAGTAGGTGGGGAGCTGCACACACGTCATAAGACAGTTGAGAGCACCATGACCCTCTGCAGTACCTCCCCTGAGGGACAGGACATAGTAGGTGAGGAGCTAGACCTAAGTCATAGGACAGCTGAGAGCACCATGACCCTCTGCAGTACGTTCTCTGAGGGACAGGACACCAGTCGAAGGACAGCTGAAGGACCATGATTTTCTGCAATACCTCCCCTGAGGGACAGGACACAGTAGGTGAGCAGCTAGACCCAAGTCATAGGACAGCTGAAAGCACCATAACCCTCTGTAGTACCTCCCCCGAGGGACAAGACATAGTGGGTGAGGAGGCATACACAAATAAGACAGCCGGGAGAACTGTGTCACCAGGAAGATGTCTGTGATAAAATGATCCACCTCATATATAGAGAATAATTCCTCAAGCTGACTCTCACCTGGACTAAAGTCATGGGGACACCCGAGCTGGTGCAGGGACCTCCTCAGGTTCTTGGTTTGTACCCTTGTCAGGCTTTGTTCCCCATCTATGTCCTATTGGGGAGATCTCCTATCACTTTCTGTCCCATAACCAAAACAGGAAGTGAGAAGGAATCCCTCCAAAGTGAGGGTCACCAGAACTAGTTCCCCCATTGGAAGATTTCTCCTCTATTCCTATTCTGGTGTCAACCCAAAATATTGGATTTCCTGTCACTTCCGCTTTCAAATCTCCCTAATGGGGGGCCACAGACCGCAGTACAAACCTGACGGGTGTTCTAATCCATCTCCAATATATCCATTAAAAAAACATTTGCCCTTAGTTATACTTTCAGCTGATCCCCATGAAGCTGTAGGGCTTTGACTTTTTTTCCAAGTCAAGGTTAAGCCCCACCTCTCTAGGAAATAAGCCCCGCCCTTGCCCTTTAAATGCCAGACGTCAGAGCCTCCATTACCTACTGATCGGTAAATACCAGTCAGTGGTGCTAAGTGCCGGGTTTAATCTTGAGGAACCATGTACAGCCTGGGCCTAGGATCTGAGGCGCGGGTCAAATTCCCAACAAATTTTCTTTTCGAAAATCTTTTTAATTCAAATTTCGCACCATTAGTGAGTGGAGTTCAGTTGGTTGGATTTCGAAATCAATGGTGGGGCCATCGAATTACAAAACGCACCAAATTTCCAATTTTCTAGAGAAAATTCGTTCGGAATTCGACCCGTCTATGGCCAACCACTAAAGCCAGCCATACACGGGGTCAAATTCCCAAAGAATTTTCTTTTCGAAAATCTTTTCTAAGAATTTTTGCTCCAATTTTGCCCCATTAGTGGGTGGAATTGAACCCTTGGTTTGGATTTTGAACTCAATGGTGGCGCCATCGGATCACAAAAACGCACAAAATGCCTGATTTTCTTTCCGAAAATCTTTACTAAGAATTTCCATTCGAATTAGCGGGTCACAGAAATGGCCGATTTTCGTGTGTAACCATTAATGGCGGCCATACAAGGGTTGAAATTCGACCGACCTAAGAATAATCAGCCGATTTTCGCTCTGTTGGTGGGTCAATGGCACCGGCCGATTTTCGTCATCATCGATAACACCATCGGATTACCGAGCGATGATTGCGAACGACGTTATCGATTTTCGAAAGAAAATTTGTTTGCAATTCGACTCATGTATGGCCTGCAAAAAGCTGGCCATAAGCGAGTCAAATTCCAAAAGAATTTTCTTTTCGAAAATCTTTTCTAAGAATTTCCCTTCGAAATTTTCACACCATTAGTGGGTCACAGAAATGGCCGATTTTTTGTGTGACCATCAAATTTGAGTGGAAATTTTTTGAAAATCAAATGAATTTCGATTCGATGATGGGAAAATCGTGCAAGAAATATAAAGCTGTGACCTGGAAAGAAAAGAAAATTGGCTGCGAAAATTTTTTCTGTAGCAACACGAGAAGTTGAAGGCTCGGTTGCTCGAATTTCAAAAACAATAGTGGAACCATCGGGTTACAAAACGCACCAAATTTTCCATTTTCTAAAGAAAATTCATTTGGAATTCGACCCATTTATGGCCTGCAAAAAGCCGGCCATACAACGAATCAAATTCCCAAAGAATTTTCTTTTCGGAAATCTTTTCTAAGATTTTTTGTTTGAATTTTGCACCATTAGTGGGTGAAATTGAAGGCTCAGTTGGTCGAAATTTCAAAATCAATGGTGGCGCCATCGGATCACAAAACTCACAAAATTTTCTGATTTTCTAAAGAAAATTTGTGTTCGGAATTCGATAAAGCTGGCCAGTCCTTTTTGAAAATCTTTTCTAAGAATTTTTGTTTGAATTTCGCACCGTTAGTGGGTCACAGAAACAGCCGATTTTCACGTGACCATCGAATTTGAGCAATCAGGCATGTTGAAAAATTTTTTTCAAAAATGAACACATTTCGAGTCAATGATGGAAGGAAATCGTGCGAGAAATATAAAGCTGTGACCTGGAAAGAAAAGAAAAATTCTTGTCCACGAAAAAATTTTTCTGCATCAAAACACGAGGAGAAGTTGAAGGCTCGGTTGCTCGAATTTCGAAAATCAAAGGTGGTGGGTGGAACCCATCGGTTACAAAACACACAAAATTTTTCCGATTTTCTAAAGAAAATTTGTTTTGGAATTCGACCCATGTATGGCCTGCAAAAAGCCAGCCATACACGAGTCAAATTCCCAAAGAATTTTCTTTTCGAATATCTTTTCTAAGAATTTTCGTTTCAAATTTCACACCATTTTTAGTGGGTGAAATTGAAGGCTCGGTTGGTCAAATTTCAAAATCAATGGTGGCGCTATTGGATCACAAAAACTCACAAAATTTTCTGATTTTCTAAAGAAAATTTGTTCGGAATTCGATAAAGCTGGCCAGTCTTTTTTAAAAATCTTTTTTCTAAGAATTTTTGTTTGAATTTCGCACACCATTTAGTGGGTCACAGAAACGGCCGATTTTCATGTGACCATTGAATTTGAGTGATCGGGACGTTGGAAAGCTTTTTTTTCAAAAAAACAAAAAAACAAATATTCGAGTCAATGATGGAGAAGAATCGTGCGAGAAATATAAAGCTGTGACTTGGAAAGAAAAGAAAAATTCTTGGCCGCACGAAAAATGTTTTTCTTTAGCAAACACGAGGAGAAATCGAAGGCTTGGGTGGTGTAATTTCGAAATTCTAATGGTGGAACCATCGGATTACAAAACTCACAAAATTTCCGATTTTCTAAAGAAAATTTGTTCAGAATTCGATAAAGCTGGCCATTTCTTTTTGAAAATCTTTATCTAAGAATTTTTTTTCGAATTTTACACCACCATTTTTCGATTTGAGTGGAATTTTTTTTTTTTTTTTTTGAAAAACGAACAAATTTCGAAGCAATGATGGAGAATCGTGCGAGAAATATAAAGCTGTGACCTGGAAAGTAAAAGAAAATTCTCTTGGCCACGAAAAATTTTTTCTGTAGCAACACGAGGAGAATTTGAAGGCTCGGTTGGTCGAATTTCGAAATCAATCGGGTGGAACCATCGGGTTACAAACACACAAAAAATTTCCAATTTTCTAAAGAAAATGTGTTCAGAATTTGATAAAGCTGGCCATTCTTTTTGAAAATCTTTTCTAAGAATTTTCCGTTTGAATTTTGCACCATTAGTGGGTCACAGAAACGGGCCGTTTTTTTTTTGTGTGAACCATCGAATTTGAGTAGAAAGTTTCTGAAAAACGAACGAATTTCAAATCAATGATGGAAGTAATCGTGTGAGAAATATAAAGCCGTGACCTGGAAAGTAAAGAAAATTCTTGGCCACACAAAAATTCTTTTCTGTAGCAAACACGAGGAGGGAGAAAATCGAAGGCTTGGTTGGTCGAATTTCGAAATCAATGGTGGTGGCGCCATCGGATTACAAAACGCACAAAATTCCAGTAGTCTTCTAAAGAAAATTCGTCAGAATTCGACCTGTGTATGGCTTGCAAAATGCTGACCATACACGAGTCAAATTCTCAAAAAGAATTTTCTTTTCAAAAATCTTTTCTAGAATTTTTGTGGGTTCGAATTTCACACCATTAGTGGGTCACAGAAATGGCCCGATTTTTCGTCGTGGTGACCATCGAATTTGAGTGATTGGGAACGTTGGAAATTTTTTTTCAAGTCAATGATGAGGAAGAATCGTGCGGGGAAATATAAAGCCGTGACCTTGACAGAAAAGAAAATTTCTTGGCCACGAAAATTTTTTTCTGTAGGCCACATGAGGTGAAATTGAAGGCTTGGTTGGTCGAATTTCAAAAATCAATTGGTGGCGCCATCGGATTACAAAAGCACAAAATTTCCGATTTTCTAAAGAAAATTTGTTCGGAATTCGACCCGTGTATGGCCTGTAAAAAGCCAGCCATACATGAGTCAAATTCCCAAAGAATTTTCTTTTCTAAGAATTTTTTGTTCAAATTTTCGCACCATTAGTGGGTGAAATTGAAGGCTTGGTTGGTCGTCGAATTTCGAAATCAATGGTGGCGCTTTCGGATTAAAAAACGCATGAAATTTCTGATTTGCTAAAGAAAATTCGTTCGGGAATTCGACCCGTGTATTGGCCTGCATAGAGCCAACGTGCTGTCCCAGCTGCTAGAGGGTGGAGCTCAGTCGCAGGAGCACACAGCGGCCGTGTGGGGAGGGGCAGTGACCCCTCGCGGTTCATACCTGGACTGTACAGTCATGGCGCTCCCTTTGCCAGTTTGGCGACGGCACAAAAGTAAATACTCGTTCTGGGCGACAAGCGGGGGGATGTGTTGTCGGAGGAAACGATGTTATCTCTGCCAAGTCTGTGATGTATTTTTCTTCCAGTTTTATGATGAATTGCCGTGTCAGAGGAATATTTATTATTCGGGTCTAATACATTACAGAATGGAATATTCCTCTGCAAGACGAGGCCCGACTTGAGAGAGTGGCAGCCATGGGGGAAGGTGCAATCTACAATCAGAGGTGCCCCCAGCAGGGACCCCCTCATGCACCACCAGCACAGGTCCTCCATCTTACCTCCTTCAGTCCCAGGGGTGAGGTGGGGGGGGGGGGTGGGGATGGGGGGGGATTATTTGGCGGATTTTTTTTGTTTTTTATTGGAAAGCTACACAATGTAAAAAAAACTAGAACCCCTTGAGAAACAACAGTACGGCTGGTGAGATGTTATCACGGTCCCTCAGCCCGGCCCCATGTACCCCGGGATGCCCACGTGGAGGAAAAATATATTTTAAAAATATTCTTCCCCAAATATAATGGTATATCTAAATATATTTTTTTTTTTCCATGTGAGTGAAACTTGTGACTATATATATATATATACACACACACACAGTCACAAGTTCCACTCACATGGAAAAAATATGGAAAAAAAAAAAAATTAAATATATATATATACACACTGTATGTTGAAATGCAATTTTTTTAATATATCAATTAACATACATGAAAAATATTTTTTAAAATATTTTTTAAAATATATATTTTTAAAATATATATTCTTCAGATTTTTTTTTAACATATAAAAAAGTCATTTTCTAAATATGTTAAAAAAAAAATCTGAAGAATATATTTTTAAAAAATAATTTTCATATCAACTTTGTAAAATATAAAAAACACAATTTTCAACATACATATTTATATCAACACACATATAAAAATATAATATTTATAATAAAAAAAAAATAAAAAAAAAAATATATAAACTTAAAAAACAAACTATATATATATTAATTATAAAAATGGCCGAAATTTAAAATAAAATTAAAATATTAAAAAAAAAAAAAATTATAAAAAAAAAAAATAAAAACGAATATAATTAAAATAAAATTAAATAAATGTTTTTATAAAAATAAAATAAAATTAAAAATAAAAATGTATTTACAAAAAAAAAAAAGGGAAAAAATAAGCAAATTCGACAAAAAATCATAAAATAAAACAACCAAAAATGGGCTAATTAGAAAAATATACCCTTTAAAATAAAAATAATAAATAAATTAAAAAATATGTGATGCTCCTTTCTTTTAATCACCTGGGGCAATAAAACAAATTTTAAGGGCAATATTAAAAATTACACCTGAAATAAAAAATATTAAAAAAGGAAAAGAATAAAAACTTAACCTTTGCATTAAATTAATGTCTAAAAAAAAAAAGCATGGAAAAATAAAAATTTAAAGAATAAAATTGAGGACCTAAAAAAAAAAATTGTATAAAAAATATCAACAATAAATTACAAGTCCATCTCCAAAACTAATTTTGCCTTTTAATTAATTTTTTTAATTAAATAAAGTTTAAACCCATGGGCAATAATAGAAAATTTTATAATATGGACGGAAATTTAAAATATGATGAAAAATTGCAACGCAAATAAATGGTGGATAAAAATATTATAAATTAAACATGTTCCAAAGACATTTAAAAGCTGTCCTGCAAAAATCAAGGGAAAATCAGTGATTCAAATATATAAAATATTATATATAAAAAAATATTTAATTGTTAAAAAATGAAACGCTATGGGCAATAAGACCCAGGAGGAAATATTATAATATAGAGATATATAAAAATTTTTAAATTTTTTTTGCCAAAATGTAATTGATATATTAGCAAAAGCTTTTAATGGGAAAAATTTTTTGGACAGATATTTTTTAAAATATAGAGCTTTTCGGTAAATAAAAAATTTATTCTAATGTTTTAATAAAATTTTAAATTGAAATTTACAAAGAACAAAACAATAATAATATACGGTAAAATATGGTGGAATTCAATTTTTTTTAATTTAATTTGCTTTTAAATAATTAATATTTACTGTGTAAATAATAAAAAAATGAAATCTGAGGATTACCAATAAAAATTTTTTTCGCACTTAATAAAATGTCAGAAAGCTGGGTTTATAAAGATTTTCTTAATGATTAAAAATATTTTATGAAAATAATTCAAAAAAAACTATTTTTTTAATATATTAAATATGGCAAATAATAGCGCTTTTAATTTAATAAATTTTTTATAATAATAATTAAAGATTTATTAATAAACTTTTTTGAAATACCTGTATTATATATATTATTTTAAAAGAAAAATAAAAATTATGGAAAATAATTTATCCTTCCAATAAGAATAAATTATGGAGCTTTTTAAAGGAAAGTGGTCCAAAATTCCGGGTGATATTGTCAGATAGCTTAATTTTTTGGTTATAGGAGAAGCGGACTTATTAGTTATTTTTTAAAATAAAATGTAACCAAATATTAATTAAGGGTGCCAAAAATTTTTATGTCCAGCCATTTTTTTTTTTTTTTTTTGTGAATTATGTCATATTTTTTTTTTTGCCTCTATTTTATTTATTTGTTCCAATACATACAAATTTTATTTTTATATTTTATTAAAGCAAAAAATGTTTTAATTATAATAATTTTTGTTTGAAATATTTATTTTCAGGAAAAATATCAAGGGTTTTAACAAAAATATAAAATTTATTGTATATAGTCACACAAGTTCCAATTTAAAATGAAAGAAAAATATATTTTAAATATATATTTTAAAAATATTCTATAAAATATATTGATAATTTATTTGAAATTTTTAAATTTTCGCCATTTATATTCAATATAACTAAAAAAAATAAATAAATAAAAAATTAATTAATAAAATATTTAATATATATATATAAATAATATTTTTAATTAATATATTTTAAAATTAACTAATTTATATGAAAACGTTTTTTATTATATTACAAATTATATTAATAAAAAATTTTTTAAATATAATTCTATTATAATTTTTTTTTAAAATTATTTAAAATTTTTCATTTAAAAAAAAAAACTTTAAGAATATATTAAATTTAATATAAATTATTGTAATATTAAAAAAAACGCATATTCAACATTACAGTATTAAATACAATTTTATTGGCTGTATTCAATATATTTTCAAAATACATTTTATATATATATTTGAAATTTTTTTTATAAAATTTTTTTTTATATAACAAAATATATAAAAATTTATTTTTTCACGTCACGGCAGTCACATGACCCTAAACCCGCCCTGCCTTCCGGCATCTGAAACCTTTAAAAGGACTCGGAGGCGCCGGCGCCAAGGGCTTAAATATATTCTTCAATTTTTTTTTTTAACATATGTTAAAATTACTCTCTATATATGTTTAAAAAAAATCTGAAGTATATTATTTTTTGTAATTTTGTAATATAAAAAAAAAACACATTTCCAACATACAGTAATACAATTTTGGTTTTGAATCAATATAGTTCAAAATATTATTTATTTATATATAATATATTATACACACTGTATGTTAAATGCGTTTTTATTATATATTAGAAAACATATGAAAAATATTTTTAAAATATAGATTTTTTTTAAATATATCCTTCAGTTTTTTTTTAATATATAAAAAAAGTGATTAAAAAAAAAAAAAATCTGAAGAATATATTAAATTAAAATATATTTTAAAAAAATATTTTTAATATATTTTATGTATGTTGAAATGCGTGCTTTTATATATAACAAAATATATAAAAAATATTTTTTCAATATATATATTTTTTTAACCTCTTGGCGTCGGCCGAATGCAAATGTGCGGCGTCCCGGGGTCTGAGCCTAGACGCTGAGCGGCCGCACATTTGAGCTCTATTGAAAAAAATCGTGCTGAGTGTGCGCTCCCAGCACACATGTCCGGTACTCACGGAAAGGTCCCGATCTCCTCTTTCGATCGGGACCTTTCCTGATCATGTGACTGCTGTGACGGCGTGTCACGGCGGTCACATGACCCTAAACCCCGCCCCGCCTCCTGGCTTCTGAAACCCTTAAAGGGCCGGGAGGCTCCGGCGCCAAGGGCTTAAATATATTCTTCAGAGTTTTTTTTAACACGTTAAAATGACGTTATGGTGTTATTCACCACACTGGACACTGTATTTTGTATTTAATGGTTAGCGAACGCATTTTTAGTGGCATGCGTTTTTTCGGTGTATTTTTTATGCACGCTGTGTGTGTTTTTTTTTTGTATGCACATTATGTGATCATTTGTATTCATCATCACGCCGGCATCGTTTAGGTGCGTTTTGTAGAATTTGTGTTTTACGTTGTTTGTTTTCTATGTATTTTATGCCACAAGTGCGCCCTTGATGTGCGGTCCTATTTTGGACTCTTTGTCATATAGTTTTTTTTTTTCTTTTCACTTCCATCATCTTCAGATCCAATTTAGGATCATTTTGGGCACAATTGATGCATTGGTCCCATTTGGACTTTTCTTGGCACATTTATTACTCATTTGCAGGGGCGGACTGACCATTTGGAAACTCGGGCACTGCCCGAGGGCCCGGGGTCAGTAGGGGGCCCCATGAGATTCCCCTGGTACCTTTTTCATAGGATTTTTTGAGTTTGGGCAAGGACACAGGGGCCCCATGATCCTCTATTGCCCGGGGGCCCCATGAGTTGTCAGTCCGCCCGATTGTGGATTTCTAATTTTTTCATTACTGTTACTAGCGCGACATCATTTTTTGTATTATTCACATATAGATCATTAGGTATATGATTGGATGCCGGCAGCTGTACCTCATTTATTAATATTGTAGGGACTTATGCAGGCCATAGACGGGTCGAAGATCGGCCAAAAAAAAAAAAAAAATCGGCTGATTTTCGCACCTTTAGTGGGTTAATTGGTCAGCCATATTTCTGGATTTTGGCACATTTTTTTTAGCGGTGAAGTTGGAAAAAAAATCAACCGATTTTGCCGATTGCCCGATTTTCCCGGCAATGATGGGCAAGTCGGCCGATCTTTTTACCGATAAAAAATCTGCGCATGAGCCGTGACCTGCAAGAAGAAGAAAAACAGGAAGAAGAAGAAAAAGAAGAAGACGCAAAAGAAGAAGAAAAAGAAAAAGACTTTCAGTCCGCTATTATATTTGACATGAAAAAGTCTTGCGGTTGCAACAATGTATCCATTTGTATCCAAATAAAAACATCTGTATCCGGAATGAATACAAATGGATACATTGTTGCAACCGCAAGACTTTTTCATGTCAAATATAATAGCGGAGCTCTCTGCAGGGACAGAAGTAATTAAATGCCGGCTGCAGACGGGACGAAAATTGGCCGATTTCCGATTTTTTTTTTTTTTAACGTTGGTGGTAACGTCGGCCGATTGAACAAACTATTTTTTTTTTTTTTTAACGGCCGGTTTTTGACCCGTCTATGGCCTGCATAAGATAGGAGCGCAGGAGGTGACTTCATGCATATTTATATCTACATATACTAAATATATATTGCATGTGGTTAAAGGCGCTAGTGAGTCAAGGGCTGCTGACAGCGCGTTGTTGTAGGCAGTCATAGCCAAGTCGGGGCAGGACAGGGGGAGGATGCGGTCATGGAGTTGATCAGCTGCAGAGTGGAGGGGGGCAGGGTTAGGGTTGCGGAGGTTCCGGCTGGTAGTAGTGTGACATTTTTGGAGGGGTAGGCGTTGGAGGACGAGGAGATAGAGAAGGTGATCAGGTTGTGGCCAGAGAGAGGGAAGGGGGTGTTAGTGAGGTTGTGGGGAGCGCAGCGGTTGGAGAAGACGAGATCAAGGATATTACCGTCGGAGTGGGTGGTGGATTGTATGCACTGTGCAAGTGCAAAGGAGGAGGTTAGGTGGAGGAGATGGGATGTGGCCGGGTTGTCGAGGTTGACAGGGATGTTGAAATCCCCAAGAATGATGGTGGGTAGCTCAGAGGAGAGGAAGAAGGGAAGCCAGGAGGAGAAGTCATCCAGGAAGCGGGGTATGGATCCAGGAGGCCGGTATATCACAGCAATCTTCAGGGGGGTTGGGGAGAATAGTCGGACGCAGTGGTCCTCAAAGGAGGAGAGGATAGAGGGGGATTGGCAGAGAGGGGTGGAGGACACTGAGTGGAGGCCAGTGGAGGGATTGGCAGAGAGGGGTGGAGGACACTGAGTGGAGGCCAGTGGAGGGATTGGCAGAGAGGGGTGGAGGACACTGAATGGAGGTCAATGTCCTATCTGGTGTCCCTGGGAATAATTACCGGTCTCCTCATGGTCTCCAGGGAGTGGGATGTCCACGTTCTGGTAGAAGGTGGTGATTCTGGTCCCGTCTGCATGTTCCACAACCGTGGACCCATCTGTGCTCACCGCTGTCACCACCCACCCCATCTTCTCGAGTCGTCACCACCTGCAACATGGGCAGCACATGTAGGAAGCTGCTCCTTCACACATGAACTTTACATATATGTGCTGTATATTTCAGATGAGGGTAAAATCCTGCAAACCTTCTGTATATACAATTTTCATCATCCCATCCACACCAGCTGGAAATATGAGGGAGGAGCTGGAGAGCAAGGGTGAGTGAAATCTTCAGATTTCCCTCAACTCCTGCATGGTTATCCAAGCCTCTGATGGATCCATACCATCAGAACCTACCAAACGTGTCACCATTGTAGTACTACCCTTGAAGAGGCCACCGTGCCTCATCAGATCAGCTCCCTCTTGGGTCTCACTAGGGCTCCAGCCAATTTACCACCAACCTACTGGGCACACCTCCCCAGGGATTGGCCAGAGCATGACAACTAATCAGCCTAGGCATTAGAATTTCCCACCCTAAGCTCTCAAAGGGTCTTCACAGAGGCAGGGGGAACAATTAAATCCCCAGGCTGAGGAGCCATGAACGGGCCCGGGCTACCAATCTCCGCTCCTCTGATTACGGGGCAAGCCAACAGCTAAGTTTGCCTAGCGTCCTATCGGAGGCCATTTTTGGACTCTTTCTGCATTGTGAAAAAAATTTACAGCATACATTCGGGGTGAGGGAGGTGACTTACTGTCCCGTTCACAGGGTCTGTAGCTTTGAAAGTCTGCAGAGGTCTCAGGTCCAGCCTCTTGGAGCCCCGGGTTCCTATTTGATCCCCGGATGGGATGGTGGTGATCCAGGTGCCGGGCTGTACAGCTGCAACTGGGGGGAGTGGCTGGCAGTGGCTCAGGGGGAGGAGCCTCCACTGGCTCTGGCTTAGTTGTTGGTGGCACCAACTTTGGCCCACCTTTCCCTGTGAACAACAAGAGTGAGAAAACTTAAAGGATCCATCCACCTGAAAATAAATGTCAGTTATTACTGAAGACAGGTAGGCTGAGGAAACAACTGGTTTAGAATATTTCTGAAGGATTCCAGCAGTAAGACCTCTCCATCATAGCCCGTCCCATAGCCCGTCATAGCCCGTCCCATAGCCCGCCCGTCATAGCCCGTCATAGCCCGTCATAGCCCGTCATAGTCCGTCCGCCATAGCCCGTCATAATCCGCCATAGTCCACCATAGCCCGTCATAGTCCCGGATTAATTGGTTTTCAATGCATTTACAAATTTTTTTTTTAATCATGTCCCTGTACAGTATTTATGCCTTTAACCCTCCATAGCGGTCTGATTATGTCCGTATTTCTGTGCTCAAAGCGGTACATTTTTTTGTATTTTTTTTATTGTCGGCCTGTAATTTTTAGGTCAGTCAGGTCCATAAATATTGGGACATGGACACAATTGTAACATTTTTGGCTCTATACACCACCACAATGGATTTGAAATGAAATGAACAAGATGTGCTTTAACTGCAGACTGTCAGCTTTAATTTGAGGGTATTTACATCCAAATCAGGTGAACGGTGTAGGAATTACAACAGTTTGCATATGTGCCTCCCACTTGTTAAGGGACCAAAAGTAATGGGACAGAATAATAGTCATAAATCAAACTTTCACTTTTTAATACTTGGTTTCATATCCTTTGCAGTCAATGACAGCCTGAAGTGTGGACAGCATAGACATCACCAGACGCTGGGTGTCATCCCTGGTGATGCTCTGCCAGGCCTCTACTGCAACTGTCTTCAGTTCCTGCTTGTTCTTGGGGCATTTTCCCTTCAGTTTTGTCTTCAGCAAGTGAAATGCTCCATCGGATTCAGGTCAGGTGATTGGCCATTGCAGAACATTCCACTTCTTTGGTGTCTTTTGCAGTCTGCTTTGGGTCATTGTCCATCTGCACTGTGAAGCGTCCAATGAGTTGTGAAGCATTTGGCTGAATATGAGCCGATAATATTCCCGAAACACTTCACAATTCATCCGGCTGCTTCTGTCAGCCGTTACATCATCAATAAATACAAGAGAAGCAGTTCCATTGGCAGCCATACATGCCCACGCCATGACACTACCACCACCATGATCACTGATGAGGTGGTATGCTGAGGACCATGAGCAGTTCCTTCTCCATCCTCTTCTCTTCCCATCACTCTGGTACAAGTTGATGTCGGTCTCATCTGTCCATAGGATGTTGTTCCAGAACTGTGAAGGCTTTTTTACATGTCGTTTGGCAAACTCTAATCTGGCCTTCCTGTGTTTGAGGCTCACCAATGGTTTCCATCTTGTGGTGAACCCTCTGTATTCACTCTGGTGAAGTCTTCTCTTGATTGGTGACTTTGACACACATACACCTACCTCCTGGAGGGTGTTCTTGATCCGGCCAACTGTTGTGAAGGGTGTTTTCTTCACCAGGGAAAGAATTCTTCGGTCATCCACCTCAGTTGTTTTCCGTGGTCTTCCGGGTCTTTTGATGTTGCTGAGCTCACCGGTGCGTTCCTTCTTTTTAAGAATGTTCCAAGCAGTTGTTTTGGCCACGCCTAATGTTTTTGCTATCTCTCTGATGGGTTTGTTTTGTTTTTCCAGCCTAATGATGGCTTCACTGATAGTGACAGCTCTTTGGATCTCATCTTGAGAGTTGACAGCAACAGATTCCAAATGCAAATAGCACACTTGAAATGAACTCTGGACCTTTTATCTGCTCATTGTAATTGGGATAATGAGGGAATAACACACACCCTGGCCATGGAACAGCTGGGAAGCCAATTGTCCCATTACTTTTGGTCCCTTAACAGGTGGGAGGCACATATGCAAACTGTTGTAATTCCTACACCGTTCACCTCATTTGGATGTAAATACCCTCAAATTAAAGCTGACAGTCTGCAGTTAAAGCACATCTTGTTCGTTTCATTTCAGATCCATTGTGGTGTATAGAGCCAAACATGTTAGAATTGTGTCCATGTCCCAATATTTATGGACCTGACTGTAACTCGCTGAAATCTGTCTGAACAAGAGTCTAGTGAACATCCCGGGGAGGATAAAACTTGAAACACGAAATCATAAATTACTATATAATAAATATACATAAAAATAATAATAAATGTAATTCAATAATATAATCAAACCAAAAACACTGAAATGTGAAATATAGCGCCAAGTTCTCACATCGCTGAGCTCAGTCGCAGAATCGTTTTCAGTGTCTGATGAGGAATTTCCCCCACCAATCATTATCACTCAATTCTGCAAGTGTTTCTGATTTACTATCGCTGTTCTCTAGCCGGTCTAAAACCGCGTCTGACCTAAAGGGACGCTTTTTGGACGCCATGGACGTTTCTCAGTTTCCAGGCAGAAAGAACAGTAATAATGCAGGCAGGGCGCCGGACAAAGCACTCGGGACACAATGTATGTGAAATGGTTTGATACAGGAATGTTATACTATGTGATTTTAGTGAATGTCACTTTTTAAAATTTTTAAATTTCCCGCCAGTTCCGTCCCCCGTACGTCCCGACGTCGCAGGGAACGGAACCCGAAAGACAGATGCCGGCATCGGCCGGAGGAGATGGCCGGGGACACTGCAGGGGGGACATCGCGGGAGCGCAGGACAAGGTAAGTGCAGGAGGGAATCCCTGAGCAACACTGCAGTGTATTCCCAAGTGTAGCTCGGGGTTACCGCTTTTGGCACTGATAATTAAGCCCGAGCGAAACTTGGGAATACCTCCAGGGGGGTTAATCTGCACTATAAAGAGTTTTCAATAGATAAAATACCTTTTTTTTTACTTTTTTTCTGACCTCCGGAACGGATTAATTGGTTTTTCAATGCATTCATGATTTTTTTTTTTTTTTATCATGTCCCTGTACAGTATTTATGCCTTTAACCGTTTCAATACCGGGCACTCTCCCCCCTTCCTGCCCCCAGGCCATTTTTCAGGTTTCAGCGCTCACACACACTTTGAATGACAATTGCGCGGTCATACAACATTGTACCCAAACTAAAATTTTATCATTTTCTTCACACAACTAGAGCTTTCTTTTGGTGGTATTTAATCACCGCCGGGGTTTTTATTTTTTGCTAAATTAACAAAAAAAGACCAAAAATTTTGAAAAAAAACCCACATTTTTCTTTGTTACTGTTATAAAAGTTTACAAATAAATAATTGTTCTTCATAAATTTAGGCCGAGATGTATTCTGCTACATGTCTTTGGTGAAAATAACCCAAATTAGGATGTATTATTTAGTTTGTAGGAAAGTTATAGAGTTCACAAAACTATGGTATAGATCTGAATATTGATCAATCCTGAAGTACTGACGGCCAATCTAATTTCTTGAGGTCCAAGAATGTCAGAACAGTACAGATATCCCCCCAAATGTCAGGACGGTACAGATATCCCCCAAATGTCAGGACGGTACAGATATCCCCCGAATGTCAGGTCAGTACAGATATCCCCCGAATGTCAGGACGGTACAGATATCCCCCAAATGTCAGCTCAGTACAGATATTCCCCTAATGTCAGGTCAGTACAGATATTCCCCTAATGTCAGGACAGTACAGATATCCCCAAATGTCAGGACGGTACAGATATCCCCCAAATGTCAGGACGGTACAGATATCCCCCAAATGTCAGCTCAGTACAGATATCCCCAAATGTCAGGACGGTACAGATATCCCCCCAAATGTCAGCTCAGTACAGATATCCCCAAATGTCAGGACGGTACAGATATCCCCCAAATGTCAGCTCAGTACAGATATCCCCAAATGTCAGGACGGTACAGATATCCCCCAAATGTCAGGACAGGACAGATATCCCCCAAATGTCAGGACAGTACAGATATCCCCCAAATGTCAGGACAGTACAGATATCCCCCAAATGTCAGAACAGTACAGATATCCCCCAAATGTCAGGACAGTACAGATATCCCCCAAATGACCCCTTTTTGCAGAGTAGACAGTCCGACGTACTTCATAAGAGGCATGACGAGTTTTTTGAAGTTGTATTTTTTTGTCATAATTTTTCCGAAAATGAAAAAATGAAAAAAATTATTTTCACTATTTTTTTTTTTACATCCTGTCACCAGTGCAGTACAGCGTCATCATATAACTGGCATGGCGGTGAACAGCGACACTGACTGGTGACAGTATGAAAAAAAAAAATATATATATATTTTTTTTTTTTTTATTATATTTAATTTTTTATTACATTTTTTTTAATTTTTTTTTAAGATTTTTTTTCATATTTTACTATGACCAAAATAGTACAATGTTACCATAGTAACATTGTACTACTTTGGGGAAGTGATCAGTATTTTTTTTTTTTTTTTTTTACACAATTTGCTTATAGCAAAGAATTACTTTGCTATAAGCAAGCATTTACCTGAATGAAATCGATTCATTCAGCTTTTTTTTTTTTTGTGCTTAGCTGTGATTTGGTCACAGCTAATCACATGACATGTGCATGTGATTAGCTGTGACCATTCACAGCTAGGCACTAGTATACAATGGATGGCATCATGAATGAAGCCATCCATTGTATACAACTGTCATGTGACCTGCTGTGATTGGTACTCGGATCTGTCATCGGCCGTGTCCGAGGTGCACGGCCGACGACAGATCGCACTGCTGCGCCGCTCTGCACTAGCGCAAACGGCGCATGTGCGGGAGCACGCCAAATGGTGTGCACCCGGAATGGAGGAGCACATCTGAAGCCGCCAAACGGCCATTGCCCGGGCGGCTAATGGTTAAAGTGCACTTTATTAAAAGTTTTGAACAGAAAAAATACTTTTTTTTTTTTTTTTTTTTACTATTGTCTGACCTACGGGATGGATTAATTGGTTTTCAATGCATTTATGAATTTTTTTTAATCATGTCACTGTACAGTATTTATGCTTTCAAGTGCACTTTATTTTTTTTACTTTTTTCTGACCTCCAGAACGGATTAATTGATTTTCAATGCATTTACGATTTTTTTTTTTTAAGCATGTCCCTGTACAGTATTTCTGCCTTTAAAGTGCACTTTATTAAAAGTTTTGAACAGAAAAAATACTTTTTTTTTTTTTTACTATTTTCTGACCTATGAGACGGATTAATTGGTTTCCAATGCATTTACAAATTTTTTTAATCATGTCCCTGTACAGTATTTATGTTTTCAAGTGCACTATATAAAAAGTTTTGAATAGATAATATACCTTTTTTTACTTTTTTCTGACCTCCGGAACAGATTAATTGCTTTTCAATGCATTTCTGAAATTTTTTTGAATTGTCCCTGTACAGTATTTATACTTTCAAGTGCACTTTAAAAAACGTTTTGAACAGATAAGACTTTTTTTTTATTTATTTCTGACCTCCGCAACAGAGTAATTGGTTTTCAATGCATTTACAAATTTTTTTTTATAATCGTCTCTGTACAGTATTTATGCTTTCAAGTGCACTTTATTTTTTTTTACTTTGTTCTGACCTCCGGAACGGACTAATTGGTTTTCAATGCATTTACGATTTTTTTTTTTTTTCAATCATGTCCCTATACAGTATTTCTGCCTTTAAACTGCACTTTATAAAAAGTTTTAAACAGATAAAATAATTTTTTTAAACTTTTTTCTGACCTCCGGAACGGTTTAATTGGTTTTCAATGCATTCCTATGGGAAACCGCGTTTCGGTTTACAAAAGTTTCACAATACGAAACGCGGTTTCGCATAACGCATTCAATTCGTAAACCGAGGTACCCCTCTATTACTTTTAGATGCGGTGGCGATGGCCAACCCTATGATCCCTGAAGAGTAGATATGTACAACGTGTAGAGTTCACATTTTCAGAATATTCTGTTTTTCTAGAATATTGATCATGTGATCTTAAAGTAAATCACTTTCGTTAAAAAAAAACGTCTGGAATGTAACCAGTTGTGGACATCAGACTTTCTACACGCTGTGTACTTCTGCCTGCGCTCACCCGGACGGCTATTCCTGGCTGTCAAAATGACAGCCGGGAGTTGCTATGTCAATACAGCAGATGTAGGCGTTTCTGCTCTCCAAAAACAGATCATCTGATGCAGGGTTTATAAACATTGTTCAGACGGAGAGGGGCCCCTTCATCAGGGGGTGATACGCTGCTTCCGGCACACCTGTCTGGATGAATGCAGTATCACCAATACTGTGTACCTTTCTTGTGGTCAGGGAGGGGCTCTGATTTCTGCTCCTTGGAGTCGGGTGTAGATCCAGCAGAAGCAGGCGCTGACTGGGCATCGGCTGTGGGGGTGTCATGCTCTTCTGCAAGGAGTGGTGCAGGGTGACAAGGAGCAGTGATGGGACCCGAATCTGGACTTCTGCTCACGGATCCATCAGGAAACAGGACCTGGTACAGAAATGATATGAAGAGGCTGGATGGGATCCAGAAGGTGTCCGATGGATGTATCTACATTCTATATTGCCGGGAACGACAAATGGCAGATTAGTCTACTTCCCCCTTCATCTCCAACATCAGAATTCACCCGTTCTTCACCAATGACATCGCCAAGCTACTAATTCCCTCCCTTGTCATCTCTCTCCTTGACTACTGAAACTTCCTCCCCATTGGCTGGCCTCTGCACAAATATCCCCCTTCAGTCTATCGTGAATGCTGCTGCCCAACTCATCCACCTGACCAACCATTCAGTGTCCACCACCCCTCTCTGCCAATCCCTGACTTCAGTTCACCTCTGTCCCGAGCTACATTACAAATCACTCAGGGCCCATCACCACTCTGTGCCTATCTACCCCCTGGCTTCCCTTCACTCTCTGCCCCAGGTACATCACTAAACACTCAACGTCCTCCACCCCTCTGTAGCCAATCCCCCAATGGCTTCCCTTCACCTCTGCCCCAGGTACGTCAACACTTAGTGTTCACCACTCTTCTCTGCCAATTCTCCACTGGCTTCCCTTCACCTCTGCCCCTCCACTTAGTGTTCACCACATTCTCCACTGGCTTCCCTTCACCTCTGCTCCAAGCAACATCACCAACTGCTCAGTGTCCTCCACCCCTCTGTAGCCAATCCCTCCACTGGCTTTCCTTCACCTCTGCTCCAAGCTACATCACCAACTGCTCAGTGTCCACCACCCCTCTCTGCCAATCTCTCCATTGGCTTCCCTCCACCTCTGCCCCAGGTACATCACTAAACACTGAGTGTCCTCCACCCCTCTGTTGCCAATCCCTCCAATGGCTTCCCTTCACCTCTGCCCCAGGTACATCAACACTCAGTGTTCACCACCCCTCTCTGCCAGTTCTCCATTGGCTTCCCTTCACCTCTGCTCCAAGCTACGTCACCAACTGCTCAGTATCCACCACCCCTCTCTGCCAATCCCTCCAGTGGCTTTCCTCCTGCCCAACGCTACCTCACCAACTGCTCGGTGTCCTCTGCCCTTCTCTTGCAATCCCTCCAGTAGCTTCCCTTCACCTCCACCCTGAGCTACATGAATAGTGGCTGCATCAGTGTCCACTGACATCCCTTTACCTCTGCTCTGAGCTACGTCACCAACTGCTCAGTGTCCACCACCCCTCTCTGGCAATGACTCCAGTGGTTACCCTTTATCTCTGCTCCAAGCTACATCACCAACCTCTCAGTTACTACCCCCCTCTCTGCCAATCCCCTCCACTGGCTTTCCTTCACCTCTGCTCCAAGCTACATCACCAACTGCTCAGTATCTACCACCCCTCTCTGCCAATCGCTCTAGTGGCTTCAGTTCACCTCTGCTCCAAGCCACATCACCAACCATCCATTGTCCTCCACCCCTCTCTGCCAATCCCTCCACCGGCTTCCCTTCACCTCTGACTTAAGCTACATCAACAACCATTCAGTGCCCACCACCCCTCTTAGATTATCTTTCCACTGGATTCCCTTCACCTCTGCTAGAAGCTACATCACCACCCCTCTCTGCCAATCCCTCCAGTGGCTTTCCTCCTGCCCTGTGCTACCTCACCAACTGCTTGGTCCTTCTCTTGCAATCCCTACAGTGGCTTCCCTTCACCTCCACTCTGAGCTACATGAATAGTGGCTGCATCAGTGTCCACTGACATCCCTTCACCTCTGCTCCGAGCTACGTCACCAACCGCTAAGTGTCCACCAACCTCGCTGCCAATCCCTCCACTGGCTTCCCTTCACCTCTGCTCCGAGCTACGTCACCAAACTACTAAGTGTCCACCAACCCTCTCTGGCAATGACTCCACTGGTTACTCTTCACCTCTGCTCCAAGCTACATCACCAACCTCTCAGTATCTACCGCCCCTCTCTGCCAATCCCTCCACTGGCTTCCCTTCACCTCCACCCTGAGGTACATGAATAGTGGCTGCATCAGTGTCCACTGACATCCCTTCACCTCTGCTCCGAACTACGTCACCAATTGCTCAGTATCCACCACCTCTCTGCCAATCCCTCCATTGGCTTCCCTTCACCTCTGCTCCGAGCTACGCTCACCAACCTCTCAGTATCCAACACCCCTCTCTGCCAATCCCTCCACTGACATCCCTTCACCTCTGCTCCGAACTACGTCACCAATTGCTCAGTATCCACCACCTCTCTGCCAATCCCTCCATTGGCTTCCCTTCACCTCTGCTCCGAGCTACGTCACCAACCTCTCAGTATCCAACACCCCTCTCTGCCAATCCCTCCATTGGCTTCCCTTCACCTCTGCTCCGAGCTACGTCACCAACCTCTCAGTATCCAACACCCCTCTCTGCCAATCCCTCCATTGGCTTCCCTTCACCTCTGCTCCGAGCTACGTCACCAACCTCTAAGTGTCCACCAACCCTCGCTGCCAATCCCTCCATTGGCTTCCCTTCACCTCTTCTCCGAGCTACGTCACCAACCTCTCAGTATCTACCACCCCTCTCTGCCAATCCCTCCACTGGCTTCCCTTCACCTCCACCCTGAGGTACATGAATAGTGGCTGCATCAGTGTCCACTGACATCCCTTCACCTCTGCTCCGAGCTACATCACCAACTGCTCAGTATCCTCCACCCCTCTCTGCCAATCCCTCCACTGGCTTCCCTTCACCTCTGCTCCAAGCTACATCACCAACTGCTCAGTATCCACCACCCCTCTCTGCCAATCCCTCCACTGGCTTCCCTTCACCTCTGCTCCGAGCTACATCACCAACCTCTCAGTATCCAACACCCCTCTCTGCCAATCCTTCCATTGGCTTCCCTTCACCTCTGCTCCGAGCTACGTCACCAACCTCTAAGTGTCCACCAACCCTCGCTGTCTATATTTCTTATATATTTAGGGCACATTTTGTAGAAGCTGACAAATGGACAAAATGTATTTTGGCGATCTTACCAATAATAGTTTTCCCTCAAACTTTAAAAAAAATAATGAATATTTGCAGACTGTAATTATTTCTTCTTTCTCTGGGCACAACGCCATCGACAGGCTGGGACAATTTGTCAATGATGACTTCAAAGTGCAAACTCCACCAATAAACTGAAATATATGACATTTTTCTTCTTGGGTTTAAACTGTAATTCTGGATTACCTCTGTGGAGCCGTCCAGCATACGCTTCAATACCGCCCCTTCTGGAGTAATAACACGGCTCGTCTCAGGGATTTCGGGGGTCTTGCTCCCTCTGCACAGCTGGGCGTTCCTCACTCTTATGGGGTAGGTCAGCCTAACGAGTAGACGAGCTGTAGCTCCATCTTTGGCTGTCACACACGAGAGGACGTTTCATTATTAGAGGTGGAGATACAACCTGCCGATGTGGTTTTGGGTCGCGCCAAATGGTGGAACACACAGGGGATGTATGGTAATGATGGAACACACAGGGGAACACACAGGGGATG
The DNA here is from genome assembly GCA_951230385.1 of Staurois parvus. Lineage (NCBI taxonomy): Eukaryota > Metazoa > Chordata > Amphibia > Anura > Ranidae > Staurois > Staurois parvus. The sequence goes on from CATNWA010019423.1 coordinate 51,791, forward strand.
TATGGTAATGATGGAACACACAGGGGATGTATGGTAATGATGGAACACACAGGGGATGTATGGTAATGATGGAACACACAGGGGATGTATGGTAATGATGGAACACACAGGGGATGTATGGTAATGATGGAACACACAGGGGATGTATGGTAATGATGGAACACACAGAGGATGTATGGTAATGATGGGACACACAGGGGATGTATGGTAATGATGGAACACACAGGGGATGTATGGTAATGATGGAACACACAGGGGATGTATGGTAATGATGGAACACACAGGGGATGTATGGTAATGATGGAACACACAGGGGATGTATGGTAATGATGGGACACACAGGGGATGTATGGTAATGATGGAACACACAGGGGATGTATGGTAATGATGGGACACACAGGGGATGTATGGTAATGATGGAACACACAGGGGATGTATGGTAATGATGGAACACACAGGGGATGTATGGTAATGATGGAACACACAGGGGATGTATGGTAATGATGATGTATGGTAATGATGGGACACACAGGGGATGTATGGTAATGATGGAACACACAGGGGATGTATGGTAATGATGGGACACACAGGGGATGTATGGTAATGATGGAACACACAGGGGATGTATGGTAATGATGGAACACACAGGGGATGTATGGTAATGATGGGACACACAGGGGATGTATGGTAATGATGGAACACACAGGGGATGTATGGTAATGAGGAATGTAGGCACTGTGCAAAAGTTATAGGCAGGTGTGAAGAAATACTGTAAAGCAAGAATGTTTTCAAAAATATATACTTCAATTGTTTATTTTTTTATCAATTTATTAAAGTCAAAGCCAATGAACAGAAGAAAAATCCAGATCAAAAAAAAATCTGGCGTGACCACCCTTTGGTTTCACACCAGCATCATTCTTGCAAAGTCATGGGGGTTTTTAGGATTAGAATCAGATGTATGATTAACAAATTATACATCTGCTTGTGCGTGCTCCCTGGGCGACCTGGTGCCCGCTCCGGACACAGTGGAACACCGATCGTTGCACGGGACCTCTGTGCGAGGTCCCGATCATGTGATCCCTGATTGGCCAATCAGTGATCACATGAAGAGTAGTAAGCAAGATGTCACTGCTGACATCATTGCTTACTACGTGTGAAATCTGTGAATGATCACAGAGATCACATGGTACAGGGCTATTCACAACGGCCTTGTACCATGTGACAAGCTGTGACCAATCACAGCTCACACAGTAGTTCTCAATAGCTGCAGGAATGCAGCCAGAGAGAAGGAGAAATGATTCCTCTTACAGCCTTTATGGGTGTAAAAGCAATCAGTGTAAAAAAAACAAAAAACTTCATCACCCCCCACAAGTAGTACAGTGTCACCATGGTGATACTACTGCTAGTGTGACAGTATGTAAACAAAATATAAATAATAATATAAAAAAAATATAATTGAGTACTGTCCGTGATACTTTTTTTATTTGCACTAACATACAATTTTGAGGACAAGCTTTCGGGGTATGTCCCCTTCTTCACCTCAAGCAAAAAAATATATAAAAATGTTTTAGTAAAATTATAATTTTGGTTATAATTTGGGTTATTTTTTTTTTTTACTAAAAAGATAACTGAATAATTTCTGGTCAAGATTTTTGAAGAAAGATTATTTATTTGCAAAATTTTATAAGAAAAATACTTTTATTCATAATTTTTGGACTTTTTCATTTATATAGCAAAAAAAAAATAAAAATCCCAGCGGTGAATAAATACCACCAAAATAAAGTTTTATCTTTCTCAAAAAATGCTAAAAAATTTATATGGGTACAGTGTTGCATGACCGCGCAATTGTCATTCAAAGTGTGATAGCGCTGAAAGGTGAATGCCTGGGCAGGAAGGGGGTGAAAGTGTTCGGACTGGAAGGGGGTGAAAGTGTCCGGACTGGAAGGGGGGGAAAGTGTCCGGACTGGAAGGGGGGTGAAAATGTCCAGACTGGAAGGGGGGGAAAGTGTCCGGACTGGAAAGGGTGAAAGTGTCCGGACTGGAAGGGGGGGGAAAAGTGTCGGACTGGAAGGGGGTGAAAGCGTCCGGACTGGAAGGGGGGGTGAAAGTGTCCGGACTGGAAGGGGGGTAAAAGTGTCCGGACTGGAAGGGGGTGAAAGTGTCCGGACTGGAAGGGGGGAAAGTGTCCGAACTGGAAGGGGGGGGGAAAGTGTCCGGACTGGAAGGGGGTGAAAGTGTCCGGACTGGAAGGGGGGGAAAGTGTCCAGACTGGAAGGGGGAGTGAAAGTGTCCGGACTGGAAGGGGGGGGGGGGGGGTGAAAGTGTCCGGAAGCGTCCGGACTGGAAGGGGGGAAAGCGTCCGGACTGGAAGGGGGGGAAAGCGTCCGGACTGGAAGGGGGGAAAGCGTCCGGACTGGAAGGGGGGGAAAGCGGACTGGAAGGGGGGGAAAGCGTCCGGACTGGAAGGGGGGGAAAGCGTCCGGACTGGAAGGGGGGGAAAGCGTCCGGACTGGAAGGGGGGGGAAAGCGTCCGGACTGGAAGGGGGGGAAAGCGTCCGTCCTGGAGGGGGGGAAAGGAACTGGGGGGGGAAAGCGTCCGGACTGGAAGGGGGGGAAAGCGTCCGGACTGGAAGGGGGGGAAAGCGTCCGGACTGGAAGGGGGGGAAAGCGTCCGGACTGGAAGGGGGGGAAAGCGTCCGGACTGGAAGGGGGGGAAAGCGTCCGGACTGGAAGGGGGGGAAAGCGTCCGGACTGGAAGGGGGGGGGAAAGCGTCCGGACTGGAAGGGGGGGGGGAAAGCGTCCGGACTGGAAGGGGGGCAAAAGTGTCCGGACTGGAAGGGGGGGGGGGAAAGCGTCCGGACTGGAAGGGGGGGAAAGTGTCCGGACTGGAAGGGGGGGAAAGTGTCCGGACTGGAAGGGGGGGAAAGTGTCCGGACTACAAGGGGGGGGAAAGTGGGGGGGGGGGGAGCGTCCGGACTGGAAGGGGGGAAAGCGTCCGGACTGGAAGGGGGGGAAAAAGTCTGGACTGGAAGGGGTTATAACTGGGTGAGGAACAGCCAAACTCTGCTACTAAGGTGAGGTTGTGGAACACAGTTTCAGGTCACAGGTCATACATCAGGGGAGACTGAGCACAGCAACGCGACACAAGGCAGTTATACTGCATCAGGAAGGTCTCTCCCAGGCAAAGATTTGAAGGCACACTGGGGTTTCAAGATGTGCTGTCCAAGCACTTTTGAAGACGCACAAAGAAACGGGTAACGTTGGGGACCGTAGACGCGGTGCTGGGCCACGGAAACAATGCAGCAGATGAAGGACACATCATGCTTCCTTCCCTTCCACATGGGAAGATGTCCAGCACTGCCATCAGCACAGAACTGGTGGAAACCAGTGGGACCCGGGTACCCCCATCTACTGTCCTGAGATGCCTGGCCAGAAGTGGTCTTCATGGAAGCCACACCCCATACACCAAATATTGACTGGATTTGGATTTCTCTTCTATTCATTTACTTTACATTTTAGTAATAAAATAAACGATGGCCACGCCCATTTCTGAAAGCATTCTTTGCAGCATCTTGTCACACCTGCCTAAAACTTTTGCATAGAACTGTATATAGAACCCACAGGGGATCTGTGGAAATGAGGGGTGTATATAGGACACATGAGAGATTTAAAGTGGTTGTAAACCCTCCATATACCCAGTGAAGTGACTGGCCTCAGGTGAAACACAGAGAGGAAACAAATCCTCCTACATAAAAGTTGTACCTGTTTATCTTCTCTTCTCTACAGCTGTTCAAACTGCAGAATTTATACGGGATCTCTCAGCTCTGAAAAGCAGGGGGCGGGCAGCAATAGTAACACTCAGTGAGCTCTAAGAGCTGATTGGAGGGAATAGACACCCCCCCTTCACACAGCTTATAGAAAGAGAGTTGAGGCTGTCAATCACAAACGGTGCCCTCTCCGTCACCATTTTTCTCTTGGTGTCAGGAAAACCGGTCAGAAGTGATTTGTGCTGATAGCAGAGGAAGGAGGCAGCAGACAGGAATGACACTCAGTGCTCTGGACTGGGACAAGTCCACACTATAGAGGGATGTGCGGGTGTTCATATTTCATGTTGGCAGTTTACAACCACTTTAAAGGTAATGAGAGGTGTATATGAAACACACAGAATTTACAGAGGGGTGTATATAGAACGCAGAGAATTTACGGAGGGGTGTATATAGAGAATTTATGGAGGGGTGTATATACACACAGAATTTACGGAGGGGTGTATATAAGAACACAGAGCAGAGGGGTGTATATAGAACACAGACGGAGGGGTGTATATAGAACACAGAGAGAATTTACGGAGGGGTGTATATAGAACACAGAGAATTTACAGAGGGGTGTATATAGAACACACACAGAATTTACGGAGGGGTGTATATAGAACACACACAGAATTTACGGAGGGGTGTATATAGAACGCAGAGAATTTACGGAGGGGTGTATATAGAACACAGAGAATTTACGGAGGGGTGTATATAGAACACAGAGAATTTACGGAGGGGTGTATATAGAAAACGCAGAGAATTTACGGAGGGGTGTATATAGAACACACAGAGAATTTACGGAGGGGTGTATATAGAACACAGAGAATTTACGGAGGGGTGTATATAGAACACAGAGAATTTACGGAGGGGTGTATATAGAACACAGAGAATTTACGGAGGGGTGTATATAGAACACAGAGAATTTACGGAGGGTGTATATAGAACACAGAGAATTTACGGAGGGGTGTATATAGAACACAGAGAATTTACGGAGGGGTGTATATAGAACACAGAGAATTTACAGAGGGGTGTATATAGAACACAGAGAATTTACGGAGGGGTGTATATAGAAACACAGAGAATTTACGGAGGGGTGTATATAGAAACACAGAGAATTTACGGAGGGGTGTATATAGAACAGAGAATTTACAGAGGGGTGTATATAGAACACAGAGAATTTACGGAGGGGGGGTGTAAATAGAACACAGAGAATTTACGGAGGGGTGTATATAGAACACAGAGAGAATTTACGGAGGGGTGTATATAGAACACAGAGAATTTACGGAGGGGTGTATATAGAACACACAGAGAATTTACGGAGGGGTGTATATAGAACACAGAGAATTTACGGAGGGTGTATATAGAACACAGAGAATTTACGGAGGGGTGTATATAGAACACAGAATTTATACGGAGGGGTGTATATAGAACACACACAGAATTTACGGAGGGGTGTATATAGAACACACACAGAATTTACAGAGGGGTGTATATAGAACGCAGAGAATTTACGGAGGGGTGTATATAGAACACAGAGAATTTACGGAGGGGTGTATATAGAACACAGAGAATTTACGAGAGGGTGTATATAGAACACAGAGAGAATTTACAGAGGGGTGTATATAGAACACAGAGAATTTACGGAGGGGTGTATATAGAACACAGAGAATTTACGGAGGGGTGTATATAGAAACACAGAGAGAATTTACGGAGGGGTGTATATAGAACACAGAGAATTTACGGAGGGGTGTATATAGAACACAGAGAATTTACGGAGGGGTGTATATAGAACACAGAGAATTTACGGAGGGGTGTATATAGAACACAGAGAATTTACGGAGGGGTGTATATAGAACACAGAGAATTTACGGAGGGGTGTATATAGAATGCAGAGAATTTACGGAGGGGTGTATATAGAACACACACAGAATTTACGGAGGGGTGTATATAGAACACAGAGAATTTACGGAGGGGTGTATATAGAACACAGAGAATTTACGGAGGGGTGTATATAGAACACAGAGAATTTACAGAGGGGTGTATATAGAAACACAGAGAATTTACGGAGGGGTGTATATAGAACACAGAGAATTTACACGGAGGGGTGTATATAGAACACAGAGAATTTACGGAGGGGTGTATATAGAACACAGAGAATTTACGGAGGGGTGTATATAGAACACAGAGAATTTACGGAGGGGTGTATATAGAACACAGAGAATTTACGGAGGGGTGTATATAGAACACACACAGAATTTACGGAGGGGTGTATATAGAACACAGAGAATTACGGAGGGGTGTATATAGAACACAGAGAATTTACGGAGGGGTGTATATAGAACGCAATATGGAAAACAATGTATCTACCACTTAGCTGACCTTCTGCATTGTCTCTCTGGAAAGTCAGGAAAAGACCATTGGGGTAGGAGACATTCAGGCTCTGGAAGGCGGGGCCAGCAGGTGCAGGTTTAGGGGGTGGAGTCACCGGAGGCTTAACAGGCTCCACCTGTGCAGATTTAATCGATTATAAATTAAAGCCAATGAATACAGAGCAGTAATAACATTTTATATTGAACCATCTAGACATGTGCAGTACATCATGTGATCGCTAAGAGCCAATATAGAGAGAGCTTGCGGTGTGCTGTCATGTGATTCTTCAGAGCCAATGTACAGAAAACGTGCAATGTGGTTGTATCATGTGATCATTCCGAGCCACACGGTGGCAGTCTGACAGTGTTGAAGAAAGTCTCCCAGCACAGTGAGCAGGACCCTCCCATATCATAGGCTGTTGTGTGACATCATTTCAATTATATATCCATTATATCCACATTCAGAAACTAGAGATACACTATATTGCCAAAACTATTGGTCGGCCGGCCTTTCCACACACATGACCTTTAATGGCCCCCCAGTCTTAGTCCGTAGGGTTCAATATTGAGTTGGCCCCACCCTTTCCACACACATGACCTTTAATGGCCTCCCAGTCTTAGTCCGTAGGGTTCAGTATTGAGTTGGCCCCGCCCTTTCCACATACATGACCTTTAATGGCCCCCCAGTCTTAGTCCGTAGGGTTCAATATTGAGTTGCCCCCCGCCCTTTCCACACATGACCTTTAATGGCCCCCCAGTCTTAGTCCGTAGGGTTCAATATTGAGTTGGCCCCGCCCTTTCCACACATGACCTTTAATGGCCCCCCAGTCTTAGTCCGTAGGGTTCAATATTGAGTTGGCCCCGCCCTTTCCACACACATGACCCTCAATGGCCCCCCAGTCTCAGTCCATAGGGTTCAATATTGAGTTGGCCCCGCCCTTTGCAGCTATAACAGCTTCAACTCTTCTGGGAAGGCCGTCCACAAGGTTTAGGAGGGTGTCTATGGGAAGGTTGGACCATTCTTCCAGAAGCACATTTGTCAGGTCAGGCACTGATGTCGGGGGAGGGGGGCCTGGCTCGCAGTCTCCGCTCTAATTCATCCCAAAGGTGTTCTATGGGGTTGAGGTCAGGACTCTGTGCAGGACAGTCAAGTTCCTCCACCCCAAACTGGCTCCTCCATGTCTTTATGGACCTTGCTTTGTGCACTGGGGGCAGTCATGTTGGAACAGGAAGGGGCCATCCCCAAACTCTTCCCCACAGAGTTGGGAGCATGAAATGGTCCAAAATGTCACCTTAAGAGTTCCGTTCACTGGAACTAGAGGGCCAAGCCCAACCCCTGAAAAACTACCTACCCCAACACCATAATCCCCCCTCCACCAAACTTTACACTTGGCACAATGCAGTCAGGCAAGTACTGCTCTCCTGGCCACCGCCAAACCCAGACATGTCCATCAAATTGCCAGAGGGTCGTGATTGGTCACTCCAGAGAACACATCTCCACTACTCTAGAGTCCAGTGGTGGCGTGCTTTACACCACGGCATCCGACGCTTTGCATTGCACTTGGTGATGGAAGGCTTGGATGCAGCTGCTCGGCCATGGAAACCCATTCCATGGAGCTCTCTACGCACTGTTGTTGGGCTCATCTGAAGGCCACACCAAGTTTGGAGGTCTTTAGCTATTGACTCTGCAGACAGTTGGCGACTTCTGCGCACTGTGCGCTTCAGCATGCGCTGACCCCGCCCTGTCATGTGACGTGGCCTACCACTTGGTGGCTGAGTGGCTGAGAGCGACCCATTCTTTCACCAATGTGAATTTTGTAGAAGCAGTCTGCATGCCTAGGGGCTTGATTGTATACACCTGTGTCCATGGAGGGGATTGGAGCACCTGAATCACATGATTGGGAATCACATGATTGGGGGGATTGGAACACCTGAATCACATGATTGGGAGGGGATTGGAACACCTGGATCACATGATTGGGAGGGGGGGATTGAAACACCTGAATCACATGATTGGGAGGGGATTGGAACACCTGAATCACATGATTGGGATTGGGGATAGGAAACCTGAATCACATGATTGGGATTGGGAGGGGATTGGAACACCTGAATCACATGATTTGGAGGGGATTGGAAACACCTGAATCACATGATTTGGAGGGGGCTGGGGGCGGGCCCAACACTTTTGGCAATATAGTGTATATTCCTAGGTGAACCCCTCACTTACAGGGGCCTCTGGAGTTCGGGGTGTCTCTTCCACGGCTGGGGCCTGTGGTGTCTTCACTCGGATGGCTCTCGGTGATTTATTGCGGGGAGATTTTCGTCCCTTGCCAGAGGGGATGGGTGGAGGAGGATGGGCAGGTGGAGGGGGATGATGCTGGGAGTGTGAACTGATGGGAAGGTCAACATGACCTCCAGCTCGGGATCCTTCTCCTCTATAAAGTCCATAAAGAGAAAACAATTAGGGTGGAGAGCAGTGATAGCGGGGTCAATGGCGGCCATAGTGGTCGCTCTTTTATTCTGACACACCCCATAATATGCAATCATGCAATATGTAGCGCACCTGTTCCTCTGCCGGAGGCGCCATAGTGGCTCAGAGACAATTGTATCCCGCTCTGCAGGGTGGCGGAGAATGACCCAAATTCACAGACGCTTCTCGCCTTGGAGGCGGGCTTTCCTGCGGAAAGAGTCACGTGACACACGTGTGAACAAAGACTGAGCCACGGATCTCGGCGGTTCTCTGCCACATGACACGAAGAAGAGGAATGTTACCTCTGTACTGTACTCACCACTCTGCTCCATCTGGCCTCCATCATCTTGGTTATCAGCGGTCGTTTTCTTCGGGTTAATAATGTGAACCAGAAACTTGTGTCCGTCTCTCAGTAATTTCACTTTCACGAAGGTGGAGCCTTATAGGAAGACGACAACATTGGTCAGAATATAGCCAAGTGCACCTTTCAGCACCACGAGCTCTCGTAGACACGTACCGGAGGGAAACAGAGTGGGGTAGGAACAGGGAAAAGCCACAACGAGGTTCCTGCTCCTTGGAGACCCATATTGAGCTTATGTAGCCATTCCAAATGCTCTCTCCACCGCCACGGGGTAACTGCTCGTTTTTGTCTACGGGAACAGAGAAAGGAGATCTACTTACCTAATCCTCCAATCCGCCGCGCACAAGACCGGTCCGGCACCCTTGCACTCCATCAGCCTTGAGTTGTAGAATGTTCTTGAGGTCATCAAGCCCAGAGCAGGCTCCATAGACCAGGAACAGTCCACCATTGGACCATGGGGGAGCACCATTTTCCAGTGGAATGGAGGATCAGGTGAGTATAAGCTTTCACCTCACTCCTAGACACAACGAGCAGTTGACCGGCGCAGCGCTCTCTCCACCGCCACGGGTTAACTGCTTGTTTTTGAAAAGCTCAACGAGGTTCCGGCTCCTTGGAGACCAATATTGAGCTTATGTAGCCATTTCCAAATGCTCTCTCCACTGCCCACCGTCCGTTCCACTGCGCACAAGACCGATCCGTCACCCTCGCGCTCTAGCAGCCTTGAGTTGTAGACTGTCTTGAGGTCATCAAGCCCAGAGCAGGCTCCATAGACCAGGAACAGTCCACCATTGGACCATGGGGGAGCACCATTTTCCAGTGGAATGGAGGATCAGGTGAGTATAAGCTTTCACCTCACTCCTAGACACAACGAGCAGTTTGACCGGCGCAGCGCTCTCTCCACCGCCACGGGTTAACTGCTTGTTTTTGTCTACGGGAACAGAGAAATACTTACCAATCCTCCGATTCCACTGCGCACAAGACCGATCCGTCACCCTCGCGCTCTAGCAGCCTTGAGTTGTAGACTGTTCCTGAAGTCATCAAGCCCAGAGCAGGCTCCATAGACCAGGAACAGTCCACCATTGGACCATGGGGTAGCACCATTCTCCAGTGGAATGGAGGATCAGGTGAGTATAAGCTTTCTCCTCACCCCTAGATATATCGAGCAGTTGACCGGCGCAGCGCTCTCTCCCACCGCCACGGGTCAACTGCTTGTTTTTGTCTACGGGAACAGAGAAAGGAGATCTACTTACCTAATCCTCCGATTCCACCGCACACAAGACCGGTCCGGTACCCTCGTGCTCCAGCAGCCTGGAGTTGTAGACTGTTCCTGATGTCGCCAAGCCCAGAACAGGCTCCAAAGACCAGGAACAGTCCACCACTGGACCATGGGTGAGCACCATTTTCCAGTGGAATGGAGGATCAGGTGAGTATAAGCTTTCTCCTCACCCCTAGATATAACGAGCAGTTGACCGGCACAGCCCGACTGCATGAGAAAACGATATTTTGGGGCTTTAACTCCAAAGTGGAATATATTGTACAGAAGAGTTAATGTGCATAAATTGTGCAATGAAATATTTACCTCTTGCCTTGATGTCTTCCAAAAAACTGCAGTGCACTTCCTGTGCCTAGGCACTACTGTTCCTCAGCTGTATGTAGCAGTGTAAGACCATCTAAGGCACCGCTGTCTCTGACTGCTAGTCTCAGGAGATTTGGTGATGTCACTGCTGTGCTGTTCTCCTTGCTGGAGAGGAAACTGTACCTGAGAACCTGCACTGCAAGGATCTCCCTGCTCCTGAATCATCCATTCTGTGGATCTGTGCTTCATTCATCTCTCCTGATTCAGCCTCACACTGGGGGAGGGGAGACTGAGGAAATGCTTCCTCCTCCTTCTACAAAGTTACAATGTACAGTCTGATCGCTGGGGGAGAGGAGACTGAGGAAATGCTTCCTCCTCCTTCTACAAAGGTACAATGTAAAGTCTGATCAGTGGGGGAGGGGAGACTGAGGAAATGCATCCTCCTCCTTCTACAGCGTTACAATGTACAGTCTGATCACTGGGGGAGGGGAGACTGAGTAAATGCCTCCTCCTTCTTGTACAGAGTTACAATGTACAGTCTGATCAGTGGGGGAGGGGTGACTAAGGAAATGCCTCCTCCTCCTCCTCCTACAGAGTTACAATGTACAGTTTGATCACTGGGGGAGGGGACACTGAGGAAATGCCTCCTCCTCCTTCTACAAAGTTACAATGTACAGTCTGATCACTGGGGGAGGAGAGACTGAGGAAACGCCTCCTCCTTCTACAAAGTTACAATGTACAGTCTGATCACTGGGGGAGGGGAGACTGAGGAAATGCCTCCTTCTCCTTCTACAAAGTTACAATGCCCCCCCCATCTCTGTATATATGATGAGTGATATGTCATGCAGCATCCATCCAGCTCTGTATAAGGATATATATGGTGGGGAACGCCCGTGTCATCTCACCCTTCTCAAAATGAGTGTGTTCCACCTGGATCTGCCCCCCGTCTGTGGGGTACAGGCATCGGCAGCCTCCGGAGACTTGGATCAGATTGTCTCCCATGTCGTAGCCGGTAAACTAAAATGATAAAGAGAATTAGGAGTTTCCTCAACCTGTTCAGCTCTCATATGTCCCCTACAGAGCCGAGGAGCAAGAACTTCGTGTGGCTGGTTTGTGAAATGTACATTCAATATTTCATCTACACGATATTGCCCCAAGTATTGGACCGCCGGCCTTTCCATGCACGACCTTTAATGGCCCCCCAGTCTTAGTCCGTAGGGTTCAATATTGAGTCGGCCCCGCCCTTTCCACACACATGACCTTTAATGGGCCCCCAGTCTTAGTCCATAGGGTTCAATATTGAGTTGGCCCCGCCCTTTCCACACACATGACCTTTAATGGCCCCCCAGTCTTAGTCCGTAGGGTTCAATATTGAGTTGGCCCCGCCCTTTCCACACACATGACCTTTAATGGCCCCCCAGTCTTAGTCCGTAGGGTTCAATATTGAGTTGGCCCCGCCCTTTCCACACACATGACCTTTAATGGCCCCCCAGTCTTAGTCCGTAGGGTTCAATATTGAGTTGGCCCCGCCCTTTGCAGCTATAACAGCTTCAACTCTCCTGGGAAGGCCGTCCACAAGGTTTAGGAGGGTGTCTATGGGAAGGTTGGACCATTCTTCCAGAAGCACATTTGTCAGGTCAGGCACTGATGTCGGGGGAGGAGGCCTGGCTCACAGTCTCCGCTCTAATTCATCCCAAAGGTGTTCTATGGGGTTGAGGTCAGGACTCTGTGCAGGACAGTCAAGTTCCTCCACCCCAAACTGGCTCCTCCATGACTTTATGGACCTTGCTTTGTGCACTGGTGGGCAGTCATGTTGGGACAGGAAGGGGCCGTCCCCAAACTCTTCCCACAGAGCTGGGGGCATGAAATTGTCCAAAATGTCGCATTAGGAGTTCCCTTCACTGGAACTAGGGGGCCAACCTAACCCCTGAAAAACAACCCCACACCATAATCTCCCCTCCACCAAACTTTACACTTGGCACAATGCAGTCGGGCAAGTACCGTTCTCCTGGCCACGGCCAAACCCAGACACATCCATCGGATTGCCAGACAGAGAAGCGTGATTGGTAACTCAAGAGAACACGTCTCCACTGCTCTAGAGTCCAGTGGCGGCGTGCTTTACACCACGGCATCCGACGCTTTGCATTGCACTTGGTGATGGAAGGCTTGGATGCAGCTGCTTGGCCATGGAAACCCATTCCATGGAGCTCTCTACGCACTGTTGTTGGGCTCATCTGAAGGCCACACCAAGTTTGGAGGTCTTTAGCTATTGACTCTGCAAACAGTTGGCGACATCTGCGCACTGTGCGCTTCAGCATGCGCTGACCCCGCCCTGTCATGTGACGTGGCCTACCACTTGGTGGCTGAGTGGCTGTTGTTCCCAGTTGCTTCCACTTTGCTATAATCCCACTAACAGTTGAGCGTGGAATATTTAGTAGCCAGGAAATGTCACGGATGGACTTATTGCCCAGGTGGCCACCTATCACGGGACCACGCTTGGAGTCACTGAGCTCCTGAGAGCGACCCATTCTTTCACCAATGTTTGTAGAAGCCGTCTGCATGCCTAGGGGCTTGATTGTATACACCTGTGGCCATGGAGGGGATTGGAACACCTGAATCACATGATATGGAGGGGATTGGAACACCTGAATCAACACCTGAATCACATGATTTGGAGGGGGGGCGGAGGGGGAACCCAATACATTTGACAAATATAGTATATATCATACCACGTACCTTGAACTCTGTCTCAGGCGGAGTTGGTGGAGCCTCGGTGGGGTCCGGCCCGGGCTCTGGCAGCTTGACCTCCTCATTATCGTTCTTCTCTTTGACACCTTTCCTGGGGCTGGTGGGAGACCCTTTACTACCCCGGGAGTCGGAGCGCTCTCTGCCCCCCGTCTTCTTCTTGGGGCTCGATTTACGACCTTTCGCATTTTTCTTCTCCTGTTTCAGTCGTTCCTCTTCCATTAGGCGGTCTTGTTCAATCTTCCAGGCCTGGAGAACAGAAGATACATCATGTGTAGCCCAAGAGGAGCTGCAGAATAATAATGGGCGATCCTGCCGTCCTCATGGTGACCAGCTCTCTAGCTGCACCCCATAACTCATAAAATAAGGGGACTTTGATCTAAGGGGGGGGAGGGGCTCTAAGGGGGTTCTGATTTAGTAGATGGCCTGTAAGGAGGTGCTGATATACGGGCACTCTGATCTAATGGGGGGTCTCTAAGGAGGTTGCTGCCAGAAGGGGGTTCTGATCTAATAGATGGCCTGTAAGGAGGTGCTGATATACGGGGACTCTGATCTAATGGGGGGGTCTCTAAGGGGGACCCTGATATAAGGGTACCCTGACCTAAAGGGAGGTCTCTAAAGGGGGCACTGATATAAAGGGACTCTCATCTAATGGGGGGTCTCTAATCTAAGGGGGTCCTGACATAAGGGACTCTTTTCTAACCGGGGGGTCTCTAAGATATATGATATCAGATATAAGAGCACTCTGATCTAATGGATAGTCTCTAAGGGGGGGCCCTATAATATAACAGGGGCTCTGATTTAATGGGGGGGGTCACTAAGGGGGGCACTGGTTTAAGGGGAGTCTGATCTAATGGGGGTTCTCTAAGGGGGCACGGATATAAGGGTGACTCTGAACTAATGGATGGTCTAAGGGGAGCTCTGATATAAGGGGGGACTCTGATCTAATGGGGGTTTCTGATCTATTGGGGGCTTCTCTAAGGGGAAGCATGGATATAAGGGACCTCTGATCTAATGGGGGGGGGGGGTCACACCACAGGACGCTATCTACCTCAAGTGTCCCTTATTATCAAGTTCTAACATTGGGCGGTAGGTCTTGGGCCTCCTAGATTCTTTTGACCTCTTCCACAGCTTAGTTTTAGGACTCTAGTCCTCTGCCAGAGGCAAGCATAGATTGTGTAGGACCAGCTTGGGGGCTACCTTCCAGGTATAGATTCTGTAGGACCAGCTTGGGGGCTACCTTCCAGGTATAGATTCTGTAGGACCAGCTTGGGGGCTACCTTCCAGGTATAGATTCTGTAGGACCAGCTTGGGGGCTACCTTCCAGGTATAGAGTCTGTAGGACCAGCTTGGGGGCTACCTTCCAGGTATAGATTCTGTAGGACCAGCTTGGGGGCTACCTTCCAGGTATAGATTCTGTAGGACCAGCTTGGGGGCTACCTTCCAGGTATAGATTCTGTAGGACCAGCTTGGGGGCTACCTTCCAGGTATAGATTCTGTAGGACCAGCTTGGGGGCTACCTTCCAGGTATAGAGTCTGTAGGACCAGCTTGGGGGCTACCTTCCAGGTATAGAGTCTGTAGGACCAGCTTGGGGGCTACCTTCCAGGTATAGATTCTGTAGGACCAGCTTGGGGGCTACCTTCCAGGTATACAGTCTGTAGGACCAGCTTGGGGGCTACCTTCCAGGTATAGATTCTGTAGGACCAGCTTGGGGGCTACCTTCCAGGTATAGATTCTGTAGGACCAGCTTGGGGGCTACCTTCCAGGTATAGATTCTGTAGGACCAGCTTGGGGGCTACCTTCCAGGTATAGATTCTGTAGGACCAGCTTGGGGGCTACCTTCCAGGTATAGATTCTGTAGGACCAGCTTGGGGGCTACCTTCCAGGTATAGATTCTGTAGGACCAGCTTGGGGGCTACCTTCCAGGTATAGATTCTGTAGGACCAGCTTGGGGGCTACCTTCCAGGTATAGATTCTGTAGGACCAGCTTGGGGGCTACCTTCCAGGTATAGATTCTGTAGGCCAGTTGGGGGATACCTCAGGTATAGATTCTGGACCAGCGGCTACAGGTAGATTGAGGGCTTGGGGGCTAAAGGTATACGCCTCTTGGGGGCTACCTTCCAGTTTTCTGAATTCTACACAGGCCAGTTTGGATACTCCCCGGACAGGTAGTGAGGGTGAAAAAACGCCTCTTGGCTCTGATTTTACCCTACCCCCAAGAAAAGGTACTGGGAGGCAAGGAATGAGGCTTTGCACCATGTAGAGCCTGGGAGGTAAGGTCCGGCATGTGGAAGAGGCCAGTGCAGATTTCGTATTCCCAGCTAAGGGGCTACCTTCCAGTTTCCTGACCTTCTGCCACAGGCCAGTTGGGACAATCTAGGCCCAGATGGGCAGCTAGGATGACAACACCCTTCTAGGCTATGACTACCTCCTCCAGGAAAAGGTCCCGGGGAGGCAAGGAATGGACCTCTGGACTCGCATCCTCTCCATGCAGAACTTGGGAGGCGAAGACTCTTCTAGGAGGTCTCTCTAAAAACTCTGATGTGATGGTGGGGGGACTCTAATGTGATGGTGGGGGGGGGGGGACTCTGATACGATGGGGGGACTCTGATGTGATGGTGGGGGGACTCTGATGTGATGGTGGGGGGGGACTCTGATGTGGTGGGGGGGGACTCTGATGTGATGGTGGGGGGGACTCTGATGTGATGGTGGGGGACTCTGATGTGGGGGGACTCTGATGTGGTGGGGGGGGGGGGACTCTGATGTGATGGTGGGGGGGGGGAATCTGATGTGATGGTGGTGGGGGGGGACTCTGATGTGATGGTGATGGGGGGGGGGGACTCTGATGTGATGGTGGGGGGGGAGGACTCTGATGTGATGGTGGGGGGGGCATAAGGTGATGAGGACCTGTAATGTGAAGTTAATTTCATCGAATGTAATTGTGTGCACTGCGCCGGGCCCAGGTTCCCCATTGACGGTAAGTAGACACGTGTAGAAAGAAAACATTTGTTTCAATGAATTCCGTAACAGTTCGTTGCATTTGTAACAAAATTCGTTTAGTTTCGACCGAATTAAATTTTTTTCCAATGGATTCTAAGTATTCGAACTGAAGATATTGAATCGATCCGAATTCATTGTGAAGAATAGCTGGTTTCTAGTCTATGAAATGTTCAAATTTTAGAAGACGGCTGTATTCTTTCTATTCTGTGTTTTTTTCTATTCCATTCAATTCTATCGCTTTATTTTCTATTGAATTCTATTCATTCTTTTATATTATTTTATTTTCTATTCAAGTTTATTTTAATCTAAAATTTGAATATCAGAAGTCAGCTGTATTCTATGTAATTCTTCTCTATTCCATCCTTTTATTTTCTATTCTATTCCTTTACTTTCTATTGTATTGTATTTTTACTTATTTTATATTCTATTATTTTTTATTCTATTCTTATCTATTCTGTTCTAATTGATTGCATTTTTTTTCTATGCTATTCTTTATATCCACTTAGGCCTCTTTCACACGGGTTGAAAAATGGACCCCCATATATTTCTATAGACTAGCGGAGGTGAACGGGTGATCATCTGTTTACATCCATTAATGTCCGCATCCGTTAACATCCGTTTTTTTTATAACAGAAGAAAACCCCATTTTTCTTCCATTAAAAAAAGGAATGGACAAAAAAAAAGGATGTAAACGGATGAAAAATGGATGAAAAAATGGATGTCAATGGATGAAAAAAAATGGATGTAAACGGATGAAAAAATGGATGTAAACATGGATGTAAACGGATGAAAAAATGGATGTAAACATGGATGTAAACGGATGAAAAACGGATGTAAATGATGAAAAACGGATGAAAAAACGGATGAAAAAATGGATGTCAATGGATGAAAAAAATGGATGTAAACGGATGAAAAAATGGATGTAAACATGGATGTAAACGGATGAAAAAATGGATGTAAACATGGATGTAAACGGATGAAAAAAAAATGGATGTAAACAGATGAAAAACGAATGAAAAAAATAGATGAAAAAAAAAAACGGATGAAAAAAATGGATGTAAACACATGAAAAACGGATGGAAAAATTTATGTAAACGGATGGAAAAATGGATGTAAACGGATGAAAAATGGATGTAAACATGGATGTAAACGGATGAAAAAATGGATGTAAACAGATGAAAAACGAATGAAAAAAATAGATGAAAAAAAACGGATGAAAAAATGGATGTAAACACATGAAAAACGGATGGAAAAATTGATGTAAACGGATGGAAAAATGGATGAAACGGATGGAAAAATAGATTTGTCCCGAAAAAAATACACTTTAATGAATTAAAAAAAAACCCCATTTTTTAGCATAGGTCATATAGAGAATAAAATGGCGGTTGTTGCAATTTTTTTTTTTTTACGTCACACGATATTTGCGCAGAGATCTTTCAAGCATGTTTTTTTTTTCTGGAAAAAATACACTTTATTAAATTAAAAAAACGACAATATACTGTGTGACCCGATTTTTTTTTTTTTAAAGAAAGACTGGAAATTTTAATGGCGGGGTTGTGGTATCTGGCCGGTAGCCGGTATTTAACATCAAAGTAATGATGGATTTTCCCAGTTAGGCGGTCGGCAAGTAGATTTTATATTCTTTTCTTTTCTTTTCTACTCCATTCTATTCTGTGTTATTCTCTTCTTTTCTATTCATTTTCTATTTTATTCTTTTATTTTCTATTCTATTCTTTTCTATTCCATTCTAATTTATGTTATTCTATTAATTTATTTTCTATTTTCTTTATTTTCTATTCTAATCCTTTCTATTCCATTCTTTTCTACGTTATGCTCTTCTTTTCTATTCATTTATTTTCTATTTTATTCTTTTATTTTCTATTCTATTCTTTTCTATTCCATTCTATTCTACGTGATTCTATTCTTTTCTATTCTATTCTTTTTGAATTTCAGAAGATGGCTACACTAATACACACACAGTTAATGAAGGAAACCAGAAATAGTCAGCAAGATGTTTACATTTCTAATTTGTTTTTGAATTTGTTTCAAATTCGACTTGAATAATTTGTTAATTTGACAAAATTTCATTTTGATGCTTCGAATTTGTTTAAAATTGTTTCTATTGTAATCTGGAAATTTGGCTAAATTCAAATAACATTTGCATCCAAATTTCACTTCGGAACGAAACGAACCGCAAATGTCAACCAATCTGATCTCTCTGAGTGAAAGAAAAAAAATGGGGCTTCTACCCACTTTGAGGGAGTCCTCCCGGATGAAGGGGTTCTTAGCTGGATCTGTGGATGGCTCTTCATCCTGACTTCCATGTCTGGACCGGCTGCCCCCGGGACCTGCAAAGGACAGATTATTAACTGAAGCATGAAATTATCCAAAATGTCACCTTAAGAGTTCCCTTCACTGGAACTAGGGGGCCAACCCAACCCCTGAAAAACATCCCCCCACCATAACCCCCCCCCCCCCTCCACCAAACTTTACACTTGGCACAATGCAGTCAGGCAAGTACCATTCTCCTGGCCACCGCCAAACCCAGACATGTCCATCGGATTGCCAGACAGATAAGTGTGATTGGTCACTCCAGAGAACACGTCTCCCCTGCTCTAGAGTCCAGTGGCGGCGTGCTTTACACCACGGCATCCGACGATTTGCATTGCACTTGGTGATGGAAGGCTTGGATGCAGCTGCTCGGCCATGGAAACCCATTCCATGAAGCTCTCTACGCACTGTTGTTGGGCTCATCTGAAGGCCACACCAAGTTTGGAGGTCTTTAGCTATTGACTCTGCAGACAGTTGGTGACTTCTGCGCACTGTGCGCTTCAGCATGCGCTGACCCCGCCCTGTCATGTGACGTGGCCTACCACTTTGGTGGCTGAGTGGCTGTTGTTCCCAGTTGCTTCCACTTTGTTATAATCCCACTAACAGTTGAGCGTGGAATATTTAGTAGCCAGGAAATGTCACGGATGGACTTATTGCCCAGGTGGCCACCTATCACGGGACCACGCTTGGAGTCACTGAGCTCCTGAGAGAGACCCATTCTTTCACCAATGTTTGTAGAAGCCGTCTGCATGCCTAGGGGCTTGATTGTATACACCTGTGTCCATGGAGGGGATTGGAGCACCTGAATCACATGATATGGAGGGGATTGGAACACCTGAATCATATGATATGGAGGGGATTGGAACACCTGAATCATATGATATGGAGGGGATTGGAACCTGAATCACATGATTGGGAGGGGATTGGAACACCTGAATCATATGACTGGGAGGGGACTGAAACACTTGAATCACATGATTGGGAGGGGATTGAAACACCTGAATCACCTGAATGATATGGAGGGGATTGGAACACCTGAATCACATGACTGGGAGGGCGGGGCCAATACTTTTGGCAATATACTGTATGTGGAATCCTTGCACTTATTTGTTGTAAATGTAAATAAATGGCTGAAAGTGACAATACAAACCTGCAGACACGGGGAAGAGGCTTCCTTGTCACTGGACTACTGGAATGGGAGAGAGGTGACTTGGTGGTGAGGAAACATCTCGGGAACAGCAGTCCTTGTGATTGTCCCATTCTGCAGTCCTTAATGGTGCAAAACTAGAACCATCCAGAGACACTTTGCTAACAGGAGAGGTCGGAGGACGAAGGCTGTAGGGGGGATCACCAACACTGGATGACTGAAGGCTGTAGGGGGGATCACCAACACTGGATGACTGAAGGCTGTAGGGGGATCACCAACACTGGATGACTGAAGGCCATAGACTGAGGATCACCAACACTGGATGACTGAAGACTGTAGGGGGATCACCAACACTGGGTGACTGAAGGCTGTAGGGGGATCACCAACACTGGATGACTGAAAGCTGTAGGGGGATCACCAACACTGGGTGACTGAAGGCTGTAGGGGGGATCACCAACACTGGATGACTGAAGGCTGTAGGGGGGAATCACCAACACTGGATGACTGAAGGCTGTAGGGGGGGTCACCAACACTGGATGACTGAAGACTGTAGGGGGATCACCAACACTGGATGACTGAAGGCTGTATGGGGGATCACCAACACTGGGTGACTGAAGACTGTAGGGGGGATCACCAACACTGGATGACTGAAGGCTGTAGGGGGGGATCACCAACACTGGATGACTGAAGACTGTAGGGGGATCACCAACACTGGATGACTGAAGACTGTAGGGGGATCATCAACACTGGATGACTGAAGGCTGTATGGGGGATCACCAACACTGGATGACTGAAGACTCTAGGGGGGATCACCAGCACTGGATGACTGAAGGCTGTATGGGGGATCACCAACACTGGATGACTGAGGACTGTAGGGGGATCACCAACACTGGATGACTGAAGACTGTAGGGGGATCATTAACACTGGATGACTGAAGGCTGTATGGGGGATCACCAACACTGGATGACTGAAGACTGTAGGGGGGATCACCAGCACTGGATGACTGAAGGCTGTATGGGGGATCACCAACACTGGATGACTGAAGACTGTAGGGGGATCACCAACACTGGATGACTGAAGGCTGTAGGGGGATCACCAACACTGGATGACTGAAGACTGTAGGGGGATCACCAACACTGGATGACTGAAGACTGTAGGGGGATCACCAACACTGGATGACTGAAGGCTGTATGGGGGATCACCAACACTGGATGACTGAAGACTCTAGGGGGGATCACCAGCACTGGATGACTGAAGGCTGTATGGGGGATCACCAACACTGGATGACTGAAGACTCTAGGGGGGATCACCAACACTGGATGACTGAAGGCTGTAGGGGGGGATCACCAACACTGGATGACTGAAGACTGTAGGGGGATCACCAACACTGGATGACTGAAGGCTGTAGGGGGATCACCAACACTGGATGACTGAAGGCTGTAGGGGGGATCACCAACACTGGATGACTGAAGACTGTAGGGGGATCACCAACACTGGATGACTGAAGACTGTAGGGGGATCACCAACACTGGAAGACTGAAGGCTGTATGGGGGATCACCAACACTGGATGACTGAAGACTAGGGGGGAAGACTGACTGAAGGCTGTATGGGGGATCACCACACTGGATGACTGAAGACTCTAGGGGGGATCACCAGCACTGGATGACTGAAGGCTGTATGGGGGATCACCAACACTGGATGACTGAAGACTCTAGGGGGGATCACCAACACTGGATGACTGAAGGCTGTAGGGGGGGATCACCAACACTGGATGACTGAAGACTGTAGGGGGATCACCAACACTGGATGACTGAAGGCTGTAGGGGGATCACCAACACTGGATGACTGAAGGCTGTATGGGGGATCACCAACACTGGATGACTGAAGACTGTAGGGGGATCACCAACACTGGATGACTGAAGGCTGTAGGGGGGATCACCAACACTGGATGACTGAAGGCTGTAGGGGGATCAACACTGGATGACTGAAGGCTGTAGGGGGGATCACAAACACTGGATGACTGAAGGCTATAGGGGGATCACCAACACTGGATGACTGAAGGCTGTAGGGGGGATCACCAACACTGGATGACTGAAGGCTGTAGGGGGGATCACCAACACTGGGTGACTGAAGGCTGTAGGGGGGATCACCAACACTGGATGACTGAAGGCTGTAGGGGGGATCACCAACACTGGATGACTGAAGGCTGTAGGGGGGATCACCAACACTGGATGACTGAAGGCTGTAGGGGGGATCACCAAATGTGTTTTTATTTTGCCATTTTTACTCACTTTTAGATTTTTTGGGCGAGGAGGACTTTTTGGCCTTCTTCTTGCTGGGTGAGGCGTCCCTGGAGGTGGCTCCTCCTCCGTCCTGTGTATCCTGAGCCCGTTTCAAAGCCTCCATCTCCCTCTCCAGCCTCTCCCGATACGTCGCCTCCTCATCCTGCACCCAGTTTGAGATGGAGTCGGCCACCAACTCCAGATAATTTCTGCCAAAAAAAAAATCAGGTGGGTCAGTTCCCATTCATCGGGTGTCAAGGACAAGTCACAATAATCGATTGGGGTACACAGGGATCAACAACACCTCTTGGTTTAGGCCCGCCTCCCGATTCCCCGCCCCCTACTTCTCAGACCTGAGAGTTCCCATGTAAATTCTGCACTTTGAACAGACCGGCCTGATGAAGGGGTCCTGCGAGGCTCCGAAACGTTGCTCCTGCTGTAACTATGTGATCGCTGAATAAAGCTTTGGACCCGTATTAAAGTTTATAGTCCCTATGGGTCCCTATGGGCCTATTAGAGTGCGAAAATGAACAAATCATCATAAAATACACAAAAATCGTACTATTGGTGGTTAAAGTGGCTGTAAACCCAAATCAGTCAAATCTCATACAACCTTAATGTCGTGTTCTATAATCTGCAGCCTTCACTGAAAGGATTCCAGGAGATCCTGCCATGAAGGCATTTCCTGTTACAGGGTGACAACACTCCGCCCATGTCCTCCAATTGTGCTCCTGTGTTGTCACCCGCTCTTTTAATGGCCATTTCAACACAAATTACGTAGACAGGGTCCACTGTTGTCACCGTCAGGAAACTTGCCCTGAAAAATGTGTCTTTTCCTAGGTTCCATTTTTGCTCTTCCCAATAACTGGACATCAGGGGCGGACTGAACATTCGAGCACTCGGGCACTGCCCAAGGGCCCGGGGTCAGTAGGGGGCCCCATGAGATGCCTTTGATACTTTCACAGGCTTTTTTGGGTGTGGTTTGAGTGTTGGCTAGGACACAGGGGCCCCATGATTTCCTATTGCCCAGGGGACCCATGAGTTGTCAGTCTGCCCCTGCTGGACATTGTGGGTAAGAGCTGGAACCTACGACAGTTCTGTTGTTTGTGGGGTTGTTGGTTGATTTCTTAAATACTGCCAAAAAATGGAAGTTTGTATTAAAGGTGTTCTCATTCAGCTGATCCCTCGTGTCCAAATATGACCTCTGTGTGTACATCAGGTGAACGCATCCGGATATACTGTACATACACTACACTGCCGGAAGTATTGGCCCCGCCCTCCATATCATGTGATTCAGGGGTTCCAATCCCCTCCATATCATGTGATTCAGGTGTTCCAATCCCCTCCCAATCATGTGATTCAGGTGTTCCAATCCCCTCCATATCATGTGATTCAGGAGTTCCAATCCCCTCCATATCATGTGATTCAGGTGTCCCGATCCCCTCCATTTCATGTGATTCAGGTGTTCCGATCCCCTCCCAATCATGTGATTCAGGTGTTCCAATCCCCTCCCAATCATGTGATTCAGGTGTTCCAATCCCCTCCATATCATGTGATTCAGGTGTTCCAATCCCCTCCATATCATGTGATTCAGGTGTTCCAATCCCCTCCATATCATGTGATTCAGGTGTCCCGATCCCCTCCATATCATGTGATTCAGGTGTTCCGATCCCCTCCCAATCATGTGATTCAGGTGTTCCGATCCCCTCCCAATCATGTGATTCAGGTGTTCCGATCCCCTCCCAATCATGTGATTCAGGTGTTCCAATCCCCTCCATATCATGTGATTCAGGTGTTCCGATCCCCTCCCAATCATGTGATTCAGGTGTTTCGATCCCCTCCCAATCATGTGATTCAGGTGTTCCAAATCCCTCCCAATCATGTGATTCAGGTGTTCCAAATCCCTCCAAATCATGTGATTCAGGTGTTCCAATCCCCTCCCAATCATGTGATTCAGGTGTTCCGATCCCCTCCCAATCATGTGATTCAGGTGTTCCGATCCCCTCCCAATCATGTGATTCAGGTGTTCCAATCCCCTCCATATCATGTGATTCAGGTGTTCCGATCCCCTCCCAATCATGTGATTCAGGTGTTTCGATCCCCTCCCAATCATGTGATTCAGGTGTTCCAAATCCCTCCCAATCATGTGATTCAGGTGTTCCAAATCCCTCCAAATCATGTGATTCAGGTGTTCCAAATCCCTCCAAATCATGTGATTCAGGTGTTCCGATCCCCTCCATATCATGTGATTCAGGTGTTCCAATCCCCTCCCAATCATGTGATTCAGGTGTTCCAATCCCCTCCCAATCATGTGATTCAGGTGTTCCAATCCCCTCCCAATCATGTGATTCAGGTGTTCCAAATCCCAATCATGTGATTCAGGTGTTCCAATCCCCTCCCAATCATGTGATTCAGGTGTTCCAATCCCCTCCCAATCATGTGATTCAGGTGTTCCAATCCCCTCCCAATCATGTGATTCAGGTGTGCCAATCCCCTTTATATCATGTGATTCAGGTGTTCCAATCCCCTCCCAATCATGTGATTTAGGTGTTCGAATCCCCTCCATATCATGTGATTCAGGTGTTCCAATCCCCTCCCAATGATGTGATTCAGGTGTTCCAATCCCCTCCATATCATGTGATTCAGGCGTTCCAATCCCCTCCCAATCATGTGATTCAGGTGTTCCAATCCCCTCCCAATCATGTGATTCAGGCGTTCCAATCCCCTCCCAATCATGTGATTCAGGCGTTCCAATCCCCTCCATATCATGTGATTCAGGTGTTCCAATCCCCTCCCAATCATGTGATTCAGGTGTTCCAATCCCCCTCCCAATCATGTGATTCAGGTGTTCCAATCCCCTCCCAATCATGTGATTCAGGTGTTCCAATCCCCTCCATATCATGTGATTCAGGTGTTCCAATCCCCTCCATGGACACAGGTGTATACAATCAAGCCCCTAGGCATGCAGACGGCTTCTACAAACATTGGTGAAAGAATGGGTCGCTCTCAGGAGCTCAGTGACTCCAAGCGTGGTCCCGTGATAGGTGGCCACCTGGGCAATAAGTCCATCCGTGACATTTCCTGGCTACTAAATATTCCACGCTCAACTGTTTAGTGGGATTATAACAAAGTGGAAGCAACTGGGAACAACAGCCACTCAGCCACCAAGTGGTAGGCCACGTCACATGACAGGGCGGGGGTCAGCGCATGCTGAAGCGCACAGTGCGCAGAAGTCGCCAACTGTCTGCAGAGTCAATAGCTAAAGACCTCCAAACTTGGTGTGGCCTTCAGATGAGCCCAACAACAGTGCATAGAGAGCTTCATGGAATGGGTTTCCATGGCCGAGCAGCCGCATCCAAGCCTTCCATCACCAGGTGCAATGCAAAGCGTCGGATGCTGTGGTGTAAAGCACGCCGCCACTGGACTCTAGAGCAGTGGAGGTGTGTTCTCAGGAGTGACCAATCACGCTTCTCTGTCTGGCAATCCGATGGAAGTGTCTGGGTTTGGCGGTGGCCAGGAGAACGGTACTTGCCTGACTGCATTGTGCCAAGTGTAACGTTTGGTGGGGGGGGATTATGGCGTGGGGTTGTTTTTCAGGGGTTGGGCTTGGCCCCCTAGTCCCATTGAAGGGAACTCTTAAGGTGACATTTTGGACAATTTCATGCTCCCAACTTTGTGGGAAGAGTTTGGGGATGGCCCCTTCCTGTTCCAACATGACTGCCCACCAGTGCACAAAGCAAGGTCCATAAAGACATGGAGGAGCCAGTTTGGGGTGGAGGAACTTGACTGGCCTGCACAGAGTCCTGACCTCAACCCCATAGAACACCTTTGGGATGAATTAGAGCGGATACTGCGAGCCAGCCTCCTCCCCCGACATCAGTGCCTGACCTGACAAATGTGCTTCTGGAAGAATGGTCCAACCTTCCCATAGACACCCTCCTAAACCTTGTGGACGGCCTTCCCAGAAGAGTTGAAGCTGTTATAGCTGCAAAGGGCGGGGCCAACTCAATATTGACCCTACAGACCGAGACGAGGGGGGGACCATTAAAGGTCATGTGCGTGGAAAGGGCGGGGCCAACTCAATATTGACCCTACAGACCGAGACAGGGGGGGCCATTAAAGGTCATGTGCGTGGAAAGGGTGGGGCCAACTCAATATATTGACCCTACAGACCGAGACCATTAAAGGTCATGTGCGTGGAAAGGGTGGGCCAACTCAATATTGAACCCTGACTAAGACTGGGGGCCATTAAAGGTCATGTGCGTGGCAAGGGCGGGGTCAACTCAATATTGACCCTACAGACCGAGACTGGGGGGGCCATTAAAGGTCATGTGTGTGGGAAGGGCGGCCGACCAATACTTGGGGCAATGCAGTGTACATCTTTCTGCAGCTATTACAGTGACCAGGTTAATGTGAAGACTCATCTGACCGTCCATCCAACCACGCCTCAATCTGATACCGACAGCGAAGGAGAACAGGAATAATAGGAGGCCAACCTGAAGCTGACGTTGGAGTGGAGCGCCATGTCCCAGGATTCCTGGCTCTGACGGTACGGGTTTGCGGGGTTGTGGAGGACGATGAATAAGGAGTTGTCCTGGGTATGATAATAGGAGTCTATACATCTGTAGGACTCCGCCGCTTCCTGCAAGACCTGCAGAGAGGAAGGAACGGAGAATAAAGAAAATCAGAACAAGAATTACCGGATTACGCTTCACTGTAATATTATATGTTATTATGATTATTAGTAGTAATTGTAGTAGATCATTGCTAGGGGTATTATTAATATTATTTATACATAATTAATATAACAACATTAATGTAATCACTAGCAATATGATTTTTACTATTATTTATTATTATTATTGACTACTAAATTTTATTATTATTAATAATATTAATAGTAAAAAAAATTAATTATTTTAATATTATTGTTGTTATTATTAATATTAAATGTAAAAATAATAATTATTTTTATATTCTTAATAATAATAAAAATAATTATTTTTGCTATTAATGTTATTAATAATTATTATTATTATTATTATTATTATTATTATTATTAATAATAATAATAATAATAATAATAATAATAATAAATAATTAAATTTGTTTATCGCTATTATTATTATTATTATTATTAATAATAATAATAATAATAATAACATAATAATAATATAAAAATATTTATTTTTACTATTAATATTATTTGTATAATAATAAATAAAAATAATAATCATTTTTACTATTAATATTGTTATTAATAAATAAATAATAATAATAATAATATTAATATAAACAGTTATTTTTACTACTATTATTTTTTTATAATAAATAATAATTATTATTTTTACTATTAATATTATTTTGTATAATAATTAATATAAAAATAATAATCATTTTTACTATTAATATTGTTATATTATTATTATTAAATTATATTATATTATAATAATTATTATAAAAATATTAGTAATAGTAAAAATAATTATTTTTTTATTATTATTATTATTATTAATAATAATAATAATAATAATATAAAAATAATTATTTTTACTATTACTAATATTTTTATAATAAATAATAATTATTATTATTTTTTACTATTAATATTATTTGTATAATAATTAATATAAAAATAATCATTTTTACTTTTATTAGTTATTATTAATAATAATAATAATAATAATATAAAAATAATAATTTTTACTATTACTATTTTTTTTTATAATAAATAATATTTATTATTAATATTATTTTTACTATTAAATATTATTATTATATTTAATAATAATAAATAATTACTATCTTTACATTTGTTTATCACTATTATTGTTAATAACAATAATAATATTAATAGTAAATAATATAATAATAAAATAATAATAAGAATATAAAAATAATTATTTAATTTTTATATTAATATATATAATAATAAATAATAAATTTTATTATTATTATTATTTTTACTATTATTGTTATATTTAATAAAAATAAATCATTAATATATTTAAATTTGTTTATCTCTATTATTATTATTATTATTAACAATAATAATATTAATAGTAAATATAATTATTTTTAGATTATTATAATAAATAATATAAAAATAATTATTATTTTTACTATTATTATAATTATTATTAATAAGAATAAATTATTACTATATTTAAATTTGTTTATTGCTATTATTATTTTGATATTATTATTATTGATGTATAATCGAACACAATTTAAGATATTTTTTGTATTTCCCTTTATCCTTAATAACATCACTTCCCTCCAGCCATGATCTGTTTCACTGCATATAGAAACACTGAGGCCCAGTGATGACATCACTGGGTCTCAAATGAGTGATGTAATGAAAACAGAAAGGATGAATGTGAGCATTTCATTAGCAGTTGATGAGCGGGGGAGGGGGAACTAAGGAAGGCAGAACAAGCAGATGAGACTTCAGTCGGTATTATCGGCAGGAAGTGGAATGTATAACATGGGGGTCGATGTACCTGTATGAGAAGCATCGGGTGGAAGTTCTCTGAGTAGCACCAATCACTGAGACATCTCCTCCGAGTCCTCTGAATATCGGTGAGGTCGGTCTGCGGCGTCTCCCTTCCTCCACCATCCTGGGGGGTGACAAAGGACGTCATCATGAGGATACAGGACGGGACAGGATCCAACAGCACAATATGGGGGCCGGCAGACGATCGGTGAAATGCGGATCTTTCACATTTTTCTTTAATTTCTACTTTCTATTGTATCTTATTTTAAAACAAAAAAAATGATGACCACCATCTGCATGACGGAGAAAGTTGTGATATCCAACAGAAAATATACAGAAAAAAAAAATACAATCAGCAACAAAAAACCATGAAAAGAAGAAAACGTGTTCAGGAGAATTCATGACTCAGATAAGTCCCGTCTGGTACTCTCAGCCTCGTCCTATCTACAGTTGGAGTGAGGAGTTTGGACCGTGGAGTGAGGAGTGTGGACCGTAGGGGAGTGAGGAGTGTGGACCGTGGAGTGAGGAGTGTGGACCGTGGAGTGAGGAGTTTGGACCGTGGAGTGAGGAGTGTGGACCGTGGAGTGAGGAGTTTGGACCGTGGAGTGAGGGAGTGTGGACCGTGGAGTGAGGAGTATGGACCGTGGAGTGAGGAGTGTAGGAGTAGGGACCGTGGAGTGAGGAGTGAGGAGTAGGGACCGTGGAGTGAGGAGTGAGGAGTGTGGACCGTGGAGTGAGGAGTGTGGACTGTGGAGTGAGGAGTGTGGACCGTGGAGTGAGTGAGGAGTGAAGAGTAGGGACCGTGAGTGAGGACCATGGAGTGAGGCGTGAGGACCGTGGAGTGAGGCGTGTGGACCGTGGAGTGAGGCGTGTGGACCGTGGAGTGAGGCGTGAGGGACCGTGGAGTGAGGCGTGTGGACCGTGGAGTGAGGAGTGTGGACCGTGGAGTGAGGAGTGTGGACCGTGGGAGTGAGGAGTATGGACCGTGGGATGAGGAAGTGTGGACCGTGGAGTAAGGAGTGGACCGTGGAGTGAGGAGTGTGGACCGTGGAGTGAGGAGCGTAGGACCGTGGAGTGAGGAGCGTGGACCGCGGAGTGAGGAGCGTGGACCGCGGAGTGAGGAGCGTGGACCGCGGAGTGAGGAGCGTGGGACCGCGGAGTGAGGAGCGTGGACCGCGGAGTGTGGGAGGAGCGTGGACCGTGGAGTGAGGAGCGTGGACCGTGGAGTGAGGAGTGTGGACCGTGGAGTGAGGAGTGTGGACCGTGGAGTGAGGAGTGTGGACCGTGGAGGAGTGAGGTGGACCGTGGAGTGAGGAGTAGGGACCGTGGAGTGAGGAGTAGGGACCGTGGAGTGAGGAGTAGGGACCGTGGGAGTGAGGGTAGGGACCGTGGAGTGAGGAGTAGGGACCGTGGAGGTGAGGAGTAGGGACTCCGTGGGTTGGACAAGTGAGGAGAGGTAAAGTGTGGGACCGTGGAGTGTGGACCGTGGAGTGAGGAGTGTGGAACCGTGGAGTGAGGAGTGTGGACCGTGGAGTGTGGACCGTGGAGTGAGGAGTGTGGACCGTGGAGTGAGGAGTGTGGACCGTGGAGTGAGGAGTGTGGACCGTGGAGTGAGGAGTAGGGACCGTGGATGTGGGAGTGTGGTCACCGTGGATTGAGGAGTGTGGACCGTGGATTGAGGAGTGTGGACCGTGGAGTGAGGAGTGTGCAGAGTATTGTACATGATCACAGGTAATGCGCACTCCGTGTTCCAAACAAGCAGAAGTGAGAGGGAAAGGAGAGGTCTGGGGGCTCACAGAAGGTTTTACAAGGAGACAGAACAACACAGGAAGGGTTCATTCACATGCATTGCCGCCTTTGGCCCTCTACACAGAAATTTGGGCGGATCACTTTTCAGAGGCGACTTGTGTGCAGTGCAGCTGGTTGCAGCCCCGCCCCCCAAACCTTGAAGGGGTTATTTTTCAGTCATGCCAGCCGCATGGGACACACCGTTTCATTTTTGATGACAAATACAGCCGTGTGGGTGTGACATGTTCAGCCCAGTCTGCATGTCTGTGTATGGACATTGTTATACAGTGAAGGAAATGCGCATTTGCTCCCCGGCTGATGCTGAACATTCGCCCCTCACACAGAAATGATCGGTCTAACAATGGAATGTTCGCCCCTCACACAGAAATGATCGGTCTAACAATGGAATGTTCGCCCCTCACACAGAAATGATCGGTCTAACAATGGAATGTTCGCCCCTCACACAGAAATGATCGGTCTAACAATGGAATGTTCGCCCCTCACACAGAAATGATCGGTCTAACAATGGAATGTTCGCCCCTCACACAGAAACGATCGGTCTAACAATGGAATGTGTGCCCCTCACACAGAAACGATCGGTCTAACAATGGAATGTTCGCCCCTCACACAGAAATGATCGGTCTAACAATGGAATGTTCGCCCCTCACACAGAAACGATCGGTCTAACAATGGAATGTTCGGTGTAACACTGAGAGACAGAATACAACAACAAATTCAGCAGAAATGCGTCTAACAAATGATGACGGATCTGCATGTTCATGAGGGAAAGAAGGATTTGATGCCCTATCATTCAGCAGGATTTCTGGCTCCCAGGTGTCTCTCATACAGGTAACAAGCTGAGATTAGAAGCAGTCTCTTAAAGGGAGTGCTGCTAATCTCATTGTGTTACCTGTATAAAAGACACCTGTCCACAGGAGCCATCAAACCATCAGATTCCAAACTCTCCACCATGGCAAAGACCAAAGAGCTGTCCAAGGATGTCAGGGACAAGATGGTAGACCTACACAAGGCTGGACTGGGCTACCAAACTATGGCCAAGCAGCTTGGTGAGAAGGTGACAACAGTTGGTGCAATCATTCACAAATGGAAGAAACACAAAACAAGTGTCAGTCTCCCTAGGTCTGGTGCACCATGCAAGATCTCACCTCGTGGAGTGTCAATGATCATGAGAACAGTGAGGAATCATCCCAGAACTACACGTGAGGATCTTGTCAATGATCTCCAGGCAGCTGGGACCACAGTCACCAAGAAAACAATTGGTAACACACTACGCCGACAAGGACTGAAATCCTGCAGTGCCCGCACGGTCCCTCTGCTCAAGAAAGCCCATGTCCAGGCCCGTCTGAAGTCTGCCACTGAACATCTGAATGATGCAGAGGAGGACTGGTGGGAAGTGTTGTGGTCAGAGGAGACCAAAATCCAGCTCTTTGGCATCAACAACTCGCCGTGTTTGGAGGAGGAGGAATGCTGCCTATGACCCCAAGAACCCCATCCCAACTGTGAAACATGGTGGTGGAAACATTCTGCTTTGGGGGGGGGTTCTGCTAAGGGGACAGGACAACTGCACCGCATCAAAGGGACAATGGACGGGGCAATGTACCATCAAATCTTGGGTGAGAACCTTCTTCCCTCAGCCAGGGCATTGAAAATGGGTGGTGGATGGTGTGTTCCAGCATGACAATGACCCAAAACACACGGCCAAGGCAACAAAGGAGCGGCTCAAGAAGAAGCACATTAAGGTCCTGGAGTGGCCTAGCCAGTCTCCAGACCTTCATCCGATTGAAAATCTGTGGAGGAGCTGAAAGTTCGAGTTGCCAAATGTCAGCCACCAAACCTTAATGACTTGGAGAGGATCTGCCAAGAGGAGTGGGCCAAAATCCCTTCTGAGATGTGTGCGAACCTGGGGGCCAACTCCAGGAAACGTCTGACCTCTGTGATTGCCAACAAGGGATTGGCCACCAAGTACCAAGTCATGTTTTGTGAAGGGGATCAAATCCTTCTTTCCCTCATGAACATGCAAATCAGTGGATCATTTGTTAGACGCATTTCTGCTGAATTTGTTGTTGTATTCTGTCTCTCAGTGTTACACCGAACATTCCATTGTTAGACCGATCATTTCTGTGTGAGGGGCGAACATTCCATTGTTAGACCGATCATTTCTGTGTGAGGGGCGAACATTCCATTGTTAGACCGATCATTTCTATGTGAGGGGCGAACATTCCATTGTTTAGACCGATCATTTCTGTGTGAGGGGCGAACATTCCATTGTTAGACCGATCATTTCTGTGTGAGGGGCGAACATTCATGTGTTAGACCGATCATTTCTGTGTGAGGGGCGAACATTCCATTGTTAGACCGATCATTTCTGTGTGAGGGGCGAACATTCCATTGTTAGACCGATCATTTCTGTGTGAGGGGCGAACATTCCATTGTTAGACCGATCATTTCTGTGTGAGGGGCGAACATTCAGCATCAGGGAGCAAATACACATTTCCTTCACTGAAGGTCTCCTTCACATGAACAGTTGAGGAGCGGTAAAACACCAGAGTTGAGCCTCATTTTTACCTCCCCTCAATTGCTCCCCCTTTAGCTGCAAAGGCAGTTTCCTGGGGAGGGGGGGGTGGTACATGTGCAGCAGCTGCAAAGCACAGCAGGGATTATACCTCCTGTTGCATTTGGTAGATGTAGCACCTGCTGAGTGTGCCCCCAGCAACGAGGCTGCGACACGCTAGTGCAGGGGTCCCGGGGTTAAAGCAAGCGCACGACAACGCACCCCCAGCACATGACAAATGTTCTCTGAAGGGCGATCCAAATGCAGATCCTGTCAGGGGCTCTAACACCCGCTCCCATTCCATTCTCACCTGAACCAATCGGATGAGGCCAGGTGTATGGAGGTGAAAGATCTGCATCAATTCTTCCATCTGAAGTCTAATAGAAGAACACGTCGGGGGGGGGGGGGGGGGATTTTTGGATCAGACGGCAGTGATTGGTCCCCGGGGGGGGATGGGGAAATCGAGCCGGCATGTTGGCTGCAGCGGCCGCCCATCTGAACCAGTCCAGGTGAAGTGAGAGACAATCGATGGAAGCAGTTCCTGGACTCGGCGATGAGACACCCGGCCAAGAACACGTCGGAATAATGAGTGCGGCGCGCGGGAAGCGTCTCCTGACCTGATGGATGTTCTCATGTGGTGACTCCATGGCTCAGGCATGTGCGCCTTCCATGTCCGCCGTCACTTGGAATTACCAATAGCGAGCCGAGCGGAATGTACTAGAACCTCCGCTGAGGACACGCCGAACCCCCCGCCAAAGATTGTGTGCGGAGGGGTCACACCCGGTACAAGGGGAGGATACTGACCACAGCCGGACATTATACACCGTGACCCCCCACAGGGCAAATGTTACAGCACTGCCCACCTACCACCAGACACCTACCTATCTATGACCTACCTTGTATCCAACAGCCTTATCTATCTATTATCTATCTTTTTATCTATCTCTATCTATCTATCTATTATTATCTATCTAATATCTATCTATCTATCTATTATCTATTTATTATCTATTATTATCTATCTATCTTTTTTATCTATCTATTATCTTATCTATCTATTCTATCTATTTTATCTATCTATTATCTTTCTATCTATTTTCTATTTCTATCTATTATTATTATCTATCTATCTATTATTTTATCTATCTATCTTTTATTATTATTATTATCTATTTTTTTCTATTATTATCTATCTATTATTATTTATTATTTTTTTTTTATTTATTTTTTTATTTTATTTTTTTCTATTTTTTTTATTATTTTTTTTTATTTTTTATTATTATCTATTATCTTTCTATCTTATTTATTATCTTCTATCTATTATCTATCTTTCTATCTATTATTATCTATCTTTTATCTATCTTTCTTTTCTTTTTATTATTATTTCTATCTATTATTATTCTTTATTATCTATTTTATCTTTATTATCTATTATCTATTATTATTATCTATCTATCTATTATTATTCTATTATCTATTATCTATCTTTTTCTATCTATTTTCTATCTATTATTATTTATTATTATCTATCTATTTATTTATTATTATTATCTATTATCTATCCTATTATTATCTATTATTTATCTATCTATCTATTATCTATCTTTTCTATCTATTTTATCTATCTATCTATTATCTATTTTCTATCTATCTATCTATCTATTTATCTATTTTATTATCTATTATCTATCTATTATCTATCTATCTATCTATATCTTCTTATCTATTTTATTATCTATTTATCTATTATCTATCTATCTATCTATTATCTATCTATTATCTATCTATTATCTATCTATCTATTATCTATCTATCTATCTATCTATCTATTATTTATTATCTATCTATCTATCTTCTATTATCTATCTATCTAATTTATCTATCTATTATCTATCTATCTATCTATCTATCTATCTATCTATTATCTATCTATCTATCTATCTATCTATTATCTATTATCTATCTATCTATCTATTCTATTAATCTTTATCTATCTATCTATCTATCTATCTATCTATCTATCTATTATCTATCTATCTATCTATCTATCTATTATTTATTATCTTATCTATTTCTATTATATTATCTATCTATTATCTATCTATTATCTATCTTCATTATCTATTATCTATCTATCTATCTATCTATATCTATCTATCTATCTATTATCTATCTATCTATCTATCTATATATCTATTATCTATTTTCTATCTATCTATCTATCTATCTATCTATCTATCTATTATCTATCTATTATCTATCTATCTATCTATTATCTATCTATCTATCTATCTATCTATCTATCTTATCTATCTATCTAATATCTATCTATCTATTATCTATCTATATCTTTTATCTATCTATCTGCAGAAATGATTGGTGTCAGCTGAAATTCAGTGGTTCCCCTCCCCCAATTATTTTTTCGTCTTCTGTACACTAGGTGGCGCTCACAATATTCTGTCCTCTCCTCTTGTGCTGTGCACAGTTTGTCTCTGAACTGTCATTGGATGAAAACGCAAGTGACAGTTTGTTATTAGGAGTCCTTACATCAGAAAGTTCAATTTCTGGAAGGATAGAAGTGGGGTGGGGGTGAGGGTAGGGGTGTAACAGTGGGGGTAGGGGTGAGGGTGAGGGGGGGGGGGAGGGTAGGGGGTGACGGTGGGGGTGAGGGGTAGGGTTGACAGTGGGGGTAGGGGTGAAAGTGAGGGGGGGGGGGAAGAGGGTAGGGGTGATGAGGGTGGGGGTGATGAGGGTGGGGGTGAGGGTGGGGGTGAGGCTAGGGGAGAGGGTGAGGGTAGGGGAGAGGGTGGGGGTGAGGGTAGGGGAGAGGGGTGGGGTGAGGGGGGGTGAGGGGGTGGGGGTGAGGATAGGGGTGAGGGTGGGGTGGGGATGAGGGTGGGAGGGGCAGAGGTTGGTAGATCGATCACCTCTCTCTCAGTTAAAGTCATTATGGAGTCAGTATGAAGGTGATAATGGAAGTAAGGGGTTAACCATTGGAGTTGATTCGATGGGCGATAACAAAAACACCCGAAAATATGACACTTTTTTTTTTTTTTTTGCGCATATTGGCAACATCTATCTCTGTGCTGAACCGCTGCATACTAGATGAAAGTTCACATCAGGCTTGCTGTGGAAGCTGTGGAAGCTGTGGAAGCGTCTACTTTGTCATTTCAATGGTCTCATTGATGAGAGAGTTCCCATTGGGTGACACCAGCGTGAGGATGGCGGCAGGCAGAGGGGCGGAGTTTAGAGACAGATGTCCGTGTGATGGCAGTTTCTTTTCGGTGCTTTCTGCAGAGCGAATGTAACATTTCCTGATATTCATTCTTCGTTTTATACGTTTATTACAAAGTTTTAAGAAATAATATACAAAGTGTACAGAGAGGCCACTGCAGCCTAAAGGACAGTACAAATACAACGATATAAAAAGTCTTCACGCCCCCTGATAAAATGTTAGGTTTCTGCGATGTAAAAAAAAAAGGAATCATTTTCAGAACTTTCTCCACCTTTAATGTGATCTTTAAACTGTACAACTCAGCCGAACAACAAACTGAAATCTTTTAGGTGGAGGGAAGTAACTCAAATAAAAAACTAAAATAATACGGTTGCATAAGTGTTCACACCCTTACACTAATCCTTTGTTGAACCCCCTTTTGATGTGATTCCGGCACTCTGTCTTTTTTGGGGGAGGAGTCTATCAGCACGGGCACATCCTGACTCAGCAATATTTGCCCGCTCTTCCCAAATCTGTCAGATTACGAGGGGCATCTCCTCTTCAGATCCCCCACAGATCTTCCATGGGATTCAGGTCTGGGCTCTGGCTGGGACATTCCAACACCTTCATCTTCTTCTGGTGAAGCCGTTCCTTTGTGGATTTCGATGGACGCTTTGGGTGGTTGTCATGCTAAAAGATAAAGTTCCTCGTCATGTTCAGCTTTCTAGTAGAAGCCTCTGAAGGTTTTGTGCCGATACTGACCGGGATTTGGACCTGGGGCCTTAGTCCAGGCAGAGGGAATGATGCCTGGACTAAGGCCCCAGTTCCAGCTGAAGAAAAATATAGCCCCAAAGCATGATACTGCCACCACCATGCTTCACAGTGGGTATGGTGTTCTTTTGGTGATGTGCAAGGTTGTTTTTGGAATTATGGCCAAAAAGTTCCACTTGGTTCCATCAGACCAGAACACATTTCCCCACATGCTGTTGGGAGACTTCAGATGTGTCTTTGCAGAATGTAGCCGGGCTTGGATGGTTTTTGTGGTAAGAAAAGTCTTCCGTCTTCCACTCCACCCCATAGACCAGACATATGAAAAACACGGGAGATTGGTGTCACATGGACCACACAGCCAGGACTTGCCAGATATTCCTGCAGCTCCTTTCATTGTTGCTGTAGGCCTCTTGGCCGCCTCCCAGACCAGTTTTCTTCTCATCTTTTCATCCATTTTGGGAGGGACGTCCAGTTCTTGGTGATGTCACTGTTGGTGATGTCACTGTTGGTGATGTCACTGTTGATGATGTCACTCTTGGTGGTGACTCTTGGTTTGATGTTACTGTCTTGGTGGTGTTACACTTGGTGATGTTACTCTTGGTGTGATGTCACTCTTGGGTGATGTCACACTCTTGGTGATGTTACTCTTGGATGATGTCACTCTTGGTGGTGTTACTCTTGATGACGTCACTCTTGGTGATGTCACTGCTGGTGATGTTACTCTTGGTGATGTCACTGTT
Source organism: Staurois parvus (assembly GCA_951230385.1). Lineage (NCBI taxonomy): Eukaryota > Metazoa > Chordata > Amphibia > Anura > Ranidae > Staurois > Staurois parvus. The sequence continues at coordinate 89,466 of CATNWA010019423.1, forward strand.
GGTGATGTTACTCTTGGTGGTGTTACTCTTGGTGATGTTACTCTTGGTGGTGTTACTCTTGGTGATCGTTCACACTTGGTGGTGTTACTCTTGATGACGTCACTCTTGGTGATGTTACTCTTGATGACGTCACTCTTGGTGATGTCACTGCTGGTGATGTTACTCTTGGTGATGTCACTGTTGGTGATGTTACTCTTGGTGGTGTTACTCTTGGTGATGTTACTCTTGGTGGTGTTACTCTTGGTGATGTCACACTTGGTGATGTTACTCTTGGTGATGTTAATCTTGGTGATGTCACAATGTTGGTGATGTCACTCTTGGTGCTGTTACACTTGGTGATGTCACACTTGGTGATGTCACTGTTGCGCCATATTGTCTCCACTTGATGATGATGGTCTTCACTGTGTTCCATGGTATATCTAAATGCCTTGGAAATTCTTTTGTCCCCTTCTCCTGAACAATACCTTTCAACAATGAGATCCCTCTGATGCTTTGGAAACTCTCTGCGGACCATGGCTGTAGGATGCGACTAAGAAAATGTCAGGAAAGGCCTACTAGAACAGCTGAACTTTATTTGGGGTTAATCAGAGGCCCTTTAAATGATGGCGGGTGTGTACTGACTCCTATGTAACATGATTGTGAATGTGATTGCATCATTCTGAACACAGCTACATCCCCAGTTATAAGAGGGTGTGCACACTTATGCAACCACATTATTTTAGTTTTTTATGCCTTTTACTCCCCCCCCCTAAAAGATTTCAGTTTGTTGTTCAGCTGACGTGTACAGTATATAGGTCACATTAAAGGTGGAAAAAGGTCTGAAATTATTTATCTTTGTCCATTTTATTACATACCAGAAACCTGACATTTTAACAGGGGTGTGAAGACTTTTTTTATATCCACTGTAAATCCAGATCTCACCGCAACATACGGTGGGGAAAATAATGATTTTACCCCCTGCAGATTTTTTACGTTCACCCACTTACACAGAAATGAGGGTCTATATTTTTTTTTTATCATAGGTGTATTTTAAATGATAAAGACAGAATATCAACCAAAAATCCAGAAAAAACACGATACAAATTGAGTTGCAGATCAGTGAGTACAATAAGTGTTTGATCCCCTACCAACCAACAATGATTCTGGCTCCACAGACTGGCTCTGCACTCATGTGGTACACAGATCAGTCCTGTCAGAAGGTTCTCCTAACGACAACTCGTTATGTGTTTAAAGGACACCTGTCCACAGAATCTCTTCCATCCAAACCTCACCACACCACCACCATGGGCAAGACCCCAAAAGAGCTGTCAGAGGACGTCAGGGACAGGATTGCAGACCTGCACAAGGCTGGAATGGGCTACAAGACCCATCAGCCAGAAGCTTGGTGAGGAGACAACTGTTGGAGCGATTATTCACAAATGGATGACATACAAAATAACCATCAATCGTCCTCCTCGGTCTGCAGCTCCATGGAAGATTTCACCTCATGGGGGTAAGGATGATCGTGAGAAAAGTGAGGGAGGGATCAGCCCAGAACTACACGGCGTAAGGAGCTTGTGAATAATCTCCAGGCAGTGGGGACCACAGTCACCAACAAACCATTGGTAACACAATACGCCACCATGGACTGAAATCCCTGCAAGGTCCTCCTCCTCAAGAAGGCACATGTCCAGGCCCGTCTGAAAGTTTGCCAATGAACATCTAAATGATTCGGAGAAGGATTGGGAGGAAGTGTTGTGGTCAGATGGAGACCAAAAATTGAGCTCTCTTTGGCATTAACTCGACTCGCCGTGTTTGGAGGAAGAAAAATACTGACTATGACCCTAAGAACACCATCCCTACAGTCAAGCACGGAGGTGGAGACATTATGCTTTGGGGTTGTTTCTCTGCTAAAGGTACAGGCCAACATTGCCACATTGAGGGGCCAATGGACGGGGCCATGTATTGTAGAATCTTGGATAAGAACCTTCTCCCCCTCAGCCAGAACACTGAAGATGGGTCATGGATGGGTCTTCCAGCATGACAATGACCCAAAACATACCGCCAAGGCAACAAAGGAGTGGATCAACAAGAAGCACAGTAAGGTCATGGAGTGGCCTAGCCAGTCTCCAGACCTATAGAACATTTATGAAGCGAGCGGAAACTTTGAGTTGCCAAGCAACAGCCAAGAATCCTTAAGGATTTAGAGAAGATCTGTAAAGAAGAGTGGACCAAAATGCCTCCTGAGATGTCTACAGACCTGGGAACCAACTACAGGAAACGTCTGACCTCTGTGCTTCCCAACAAGGGTTCCTCCACCGAGTACTAAGTCATGTTTTGCTTGGGGATCAAATGCGTTTTTACTCACTGAACTGCAACTCCATTTATAACATTTGTAACTTGTGTTCTTTCTGGATTTTTGGTTGATATTTTGTCTCTACCAGTTAAAATACACCCATGATGAAAATTGTAGACCCTTCATTTCTTTGTAAGTGGGCAAACGTACAAAATCTGAAGGGGATCAAATCATTATTTTCCCAACTGTACAGAAAAAAAAAATAGCCATCAAGTCATAGTAGAGTACAGCATGAAGTACTGGGGTTGGACAAAATTATGGAAACACCAAGTAAAAGAACAAAATTGTTACCTAATATGGTGTTGGACCGCCTTTGGCATCCAAGACGGCCTGTATTCTCCTGGGAATTGACAAATATAAGTCTTGGATGGGGAATAATGGAATTTTCATACAAAAAAAGCATTCCAGTTCGCGCAGAGATGCCAGAGGCGGAAAACGAGCCCCAACCTTGTTCTCCAAAATTGACCATAGTGGCTCCATGATATTGAGGTCCGGTGACTGCGGCGCCCAGGGAAGGTGCAAGACTTCATCTGCAAGGTCGTCAATCCACGATTTGACAACGCCAGCTGTGTGAATCGGAGCATTGTCCCCTTGGTAAATGGTGCTGTCTTTGGGAAACAGTGTCTGCACCATGAGGTGCACACGATCAGCCAAAATCTATAGTCGATGGCAATGACTCTACCTTCCAAGGTGATGATTGGGCCTGCATAATACCAAGATATGTCTGCCCAAATCATGATTGTGCCACCACCATGCTTTACTGTTGGCACAAGACAGTCCTGGTTGTAAGCCTGGGGCGATGTTCCCCACACATCAACGTGTCCGGTGGTTGGGAACAATGTGAAGGTCCATTCATTGGACCATATTACAGTCTTCCATTGATTGATAGTCCACAACTTATGGGTGTTGCTCCACTCTCTCCTCTTCTCAGTATTAATATCGCTCGTGAGTGTCTTGCTTATGGAGTCCCTCCGCACAGTTTTCGTCGACACGGACTTTGAAAGACCGAGACTGAGCACTGCACACTGATAGGTAAAAACCTATCTGACTGTCACTTTTGCAGCAGTTGTTTTTTTCTGGGTCAAAATCCTGCACAATGTCCTTTTGTCTCTTTCGGTCAGTTGACTGTGTTGACCGCGCTTATGCTTATCAGACGTTTCCTGGAAACTGTATACAGTGCAGGAAATGCGTATTTGCTCCCGGCTGATGCTGAATGTTCGCCCCTCACACAGAAATGATCGGTCTAACAATGGAATGTTCCCCCCCTCACACAGAAAATGCCCCTCGGTCTAACAAATGGATGGAATGTTCGCCCCTCACACAGAAAATGATCGGTCTAACAATGGAATGTTCGGTGTAACACTGAGAGACAGAATACAACAACAAATTCAGCAGAAATGCGTCTAACAAATGATGACTGATCTGCATGTTCATGAGGGAAAGAAGGATTTGATCCCCTTCACAAAACATGACTTAGTACTTGGTGGCCAATCCCTTGTTGGCAATCACAGAGGTCAGACGTTACCTGGAGTTGGCCCCCAGGTTCGCACACATCTCAGGAGGGATTTTGGCCCACTCCTCTTAAGTCATTAAGGTTTGGTGGCTGACGTTTGGCAACTCGAACTTTCAGCTCCTCCACAGATTTTCAATCGGATGAAGGTGTGGAGACTGGCTAGGCCACTCCAGGACCTTAATGTGCTTCTTCTTGAGCCGCTCCTTTGTTGCCTTGGCCGTGTGTTTTGGGTCATTGTCATGCTGGAACACCCATCCACCATCCGTTTTCAATGCCCTGGCTGAGGGAAGAAGGTTCTCACCCAAGATTTGATGGTACATTGCCCCGTCCATCGTCCCTTTGATGCGGTGCAGTTGTCCAGTCCCCTTAGCAGAAAAACACCCCCAAAGCAGAATGTTTCCACCACCATGTTTCACAGATGGGATGGGGTTCTTGGGGTCATAGGCAGCATTCCTCCTCCTCCTCCAAACATGGCGAGTTGAGTTGATGCCAAAGAGCTGGATTTTGGTCTCCTCTGACCACAACACTTCCCACCAGTCCTCCTCGGCATCATTCAGATGTTCAGTGGCAGACTTCAGACGGGCTGGACATGGGCTTTCTTGAGCAGAGGGACCGTGCGGGCACTGCAGGATTTCAGTCCTTGTCGGCGTAGTGTGTTACCAATTGTTTTCTTGGTGACTGTGGTCCCAGCTGCCTGGAGATCATTGACAAGATCCTCACGTGTAGTTCTGGGATGATTCCTCACTGTTCTCATGATCATTGACACCCCACGAGGTGAGATCTTGCATGGTGCACCAGACCTAGGGAGACTGACACTTGTTTTGTGTTTCTTCCATTTGTGAATGATTGCACCAACTGTTGTCACCTTCTCACCAAGCTGCTTGGCCATAGTTTGGTAGCCCAGTCCAGCCTTGTGTAGGTCTACCATCTTGTCCCTGACATCCTTGGACAGCTCTTTGGTCTTTGCCATGGTGGAGAGTTTGGAATCTGATGGTTTGATGGCTCCTGTGGACAGGTGTCTTTTATACAGGTAACACAATGAGATTAGCAGCACTCCCTTTAAGAGACTGCTTCTAATCTCAGCTTCTTACCTGTATGAGAGACACCTGGGAGCCAGAAATCCTGCTGAGTGATAGGGGATCAAATCCTTCTTTCCCTCATGAACATGCAGATCCGTCATCATTTGTTAGATGCATTTCTGCTGAATTTGTTGTTGTATTCTGTCTCTCAGTGTTACACCGAACATTCCATTGTTAGACCGATCATTTCTGTGTGAGGGGCGAACATTCCATTGTTAGACCGATCGTTTCTGTGTGAGGGGCGAACATTCCATTGTTAGACCGATCATTTCTGTGTGAGGGGCGAACATTCCATTGTTAGACCGATCATTTCTGTGTGAGGGGCGAACATTCCATTGTTAGACCGATCATTTCTGTGTGAGGGGCGAACATTCCATTGTTAGACCGATCATTTCTTTGTGAGGGGCGAACATTCAGCATCAGGGGGGAGCAAATACGCATTTCCTTCACTGTATGTCGTCATAACCTTTGATACTGGACCTCACGACAAGGAGAATAAATTGGTGACTTCAGTGACAGAGGCACCAGCTAAGCGGCACCAACAATTTGCGCTCTTTGAAGCTCAGTAAGCTCTGACATGACTCCGTATTGCTATCAGTGCACGCAGCGAATGAAGAAAGTGAGGCTTTCCACCTGTTAGCTAGGTGTCTCATCACACAGCGGAAGCAAAAGAATGTTGCTTTTAATGCAAAACATGTCTTCAATTGCACACCTGCAAATCATGCGGTGTTTCCATATTTTTGTCCGACCCCTTTATGTGTTTGATAAACAAATGCGCAAATATCACATGACATAAAAAAACTGCAACTGCTACTATTATATTTTCCAGGACATCTGCTTTCAGAAATTACAATGATTGTTTTAGGGTTTATAAAGGAGGGAGGGTGAAGTAGTAAAAGGAGCCAATCAATGCATGTTCCAACAAGGAGCATGCTGGTAAAAGGAGAGAGCAGAATGAAAGCGATGGGCTCATCACTTGCTGCTTCTCCTTCACTGCCGAAAAACACAGGTTGGGGGCTCGTCCGGGATGACCTGGGCATAAAAATAGGTGTCTGATAAACAGTTGCACAAATATCCGGTGACAGAAAAAAATTGCAACTGCTGCTATTTTGTTTTATTAGGTTTTAGAAAAAAAACAAAAATCGCTTTGGATCTAAAGTGCAGATGGTAACAAGTGCAAAAATTTAAAAAAAAAGTAAAGTGTTGAAGTGGTAAAAAAGTAAATTCACCTCACTTAGTTATTCTTTTATTTTTATTTCCTCAATTGTTCTTCAGTAAAAATGCACATAATCCCAACCACGGCACCACCTGCCTGAAATTTGCATGTTCTCCCTGTGCCTGCGTGGGTTTCCTCCGGGTACTCCGGTTTCCTCCCATACTCCAAACACATGCTGGTAGGTTAATTGGATCCTGTCTAAATTGGCCCTAGTATGTGTATGTATGAATACGAGTTAGGGACCTTAGATTGTACGCTCCTCGGGGGCGGGGACTGATGTGAATGTACAATATATATGTAAAGCGCTGCGTAAATTGACAGAGTACCTGTAATAAATAAATAATAAATGCTACTACTCCATGGAGCACAGCGTTGTCTTCCTTCCTGCCTATTATTCCTCTGTGTGCTGTGTTTTCCATACCGAGATCTTGGCCCGAAATGCTGCATATGCACAGACATGCTGCACGGCTCTGCCAGCCCACATGAAAGAAAAATATATTTTTAAAATATTCTTCTCAAATATATTGATATATATTTGAAATGCTACAATTTTGGCCGTATTCAATATATTAAAAAAAAAAATTAAAAAAAAAATATATATATATGTGTGTGTATATATATATACAGTTGCAAGAAAAAGTATGTGAACCCCTTGGGATTACGTGGAGTTTTGCATGAATTGGACATAAAATGTGCTCTGAACGTCATCTAAGTCACAACAATAGAAGAACACAGTCTGCTGAACATAATACTACACAAACATTAGATGTTGCCATGGTTTAATTGCACATAACATGTAAACATTCACAGTGCGGGGAGGAAAAAGTATGTGAGGCCCTAGCTTAATGACTTCTCCCAGAGCTAATTGGAGCCAGGAGTGAGCCAACCTTGACTCCAATCAGTGTGATGATATTGGATGTGTTGCTGACACCTGTTTGTTTTGGGTTTACTGGTTTCAAGAAGCACTGTCTGATGTGAACCATGCCTCGCAGAAAAGAGCTCTCAGAAGACCTACGATCAAGAATTGTTGACTTGCATGAAGCTGGAAAGGGTTACAAAAGTATCTCCTTGAGCCTTGATGTTCCTGTGTCCACGGTAAGACAGACTGTCTACAAATGGAGAAAGTTTAGCACTGCTGCTACTCTCCCTAGGCGTGGTCGTCCTATAAAAATGACTGCAAGAGCACAGCGCAGAATGCTGCATGAGGTAAAGAAGAATCCCAGAGTGTCAGCTAAAGACCTACAGAAATCTCTGGCACATGCTAACATTTTTTGTTGACACATCTACAATCAGGAAAACATTAAACAAGAATGGAGTACATGGGAGGACACCACGGAGGAAGCCATTGCGGTCCAAAAAGAAGATTGCAGCACGTTTGAAGTTTGCAAAAGAGCACCTGGATGTTCCACAGCACTACTGGCAGAATATACTGTGGACAGATGAAACCAAGATTGAGTTGTTTGGGAAGAACACACAACACTATGTGTGGAGAAAAAAAGGCACAGCACACCAACATCAAAACCTCATCCCCACTGTGAAACATGGCGGAGGGAGCATCATGGTTTGGGGCTGCTTTGCTGCCTCAGGGCTGGACGGATTGTTGTCATTGATGGGAAAATGAATTCCAGAGTTTATCAAGACATTTTGCAGGAAAACGTACGACCATCTGTCCAACTGAAGCTCCGCAGAGGATGGGTGATGCAACAGGACAATGACCCAAAGCATACAAGTCATTCAACAAAACAATGGCTGCAACAGCACAGAATACGCCTTCTGGAGTGGCCCAGTCAGAGTCCTGACCTCAACCCCATTGAAATGCTGTGGCATGACCTTAAGAGAGCGATTCACACCAGACATCCCAAGAATATTACTACACTGAAACAGTTTTGTGAAGAGGAGTGGTCCAAAATGACTCCAGATCGTTGTGCAGGTCTGATCTGCAACTACAGGAAACGTTTGGTTGAGGTTATTGCTGCCAAAGGAGGGTCAACCAGTTATTAAGTCCAAAGGTTCACATACTTTTTCCTCCCTGCACTGTGAATGTTTACATGTTATGTGCAATTAAACCATGGCAACATCTAATGTTTGTGTAGTATTATGTTCAGCAGACTGTGTTCTTCTATTGTTGTGACTTAGATGACGTTCAGAGCACATTTTATGCCCAATTCATGCAAAACTCCACGTAATCCCAAGGGGTTCACATACTTTTTCTTGCAACTGTATGTGTATGTATATATATATATATGCGTTTTTTAGATATAAAAATATATGACAAATATTTTTTAAATATATTTTTCTGATTTTTTTTAACACATAAAAAAGTAATCTTAACATATATATTAAATATATTTGTAAAAGCATTCCAAAAATCTATATTTGTATTTTTAAAGACATACAGTATATTTGAAATGTATTTTTACAAATATTTTTCATATATTTTGTAATAAAAACGCATTTAACATACAGTGTATATATATATATATATCATTATTGAAATATATTGAATACGGCCAAAATAGTGTCATTTCAAATATATCTTTCTGCCATATGGGAGCTGCTGGGTTGTTTTATTGTTGTTTGGTTTGGTGGGGGGGGGGGTATTTTTTTTACAGAGGGTCTATTGTTGCAGGGGATCTATTGTTTGCCTGGGGTCTTTTGTGGCCGGTGTGGGATTTATTGTTGCTGGGAGGGATCCACTGTTGGAGGGAGGGGGGTTGATGGATGCTGGCTGCTGGGAGGTCTGTTATTGCTGGCAGGGGTCTGTTTTGCTGGGGTTGATTTATTGCTGCTGGGTGGGTGGTATTTTGTTGCAGGGGGTCTATTGTTTGCCTGTGGAATCTATTGTTGCTGGGGGGGGGTCAACTGCTGCTGGGAGGAATCCATTGTTGAGGGAGGGGGTTCTCTTGATGCTGGCTGCTGGAAGGTCTGTTGGTGCTGGCAGGGGTCTGTTGCTGCTGGGGTTGATTTATTGTTGCTGGGGGGGGTATTTTGCTGCAGAGGGTCTATTGTTGCAGGGGATCTATTGTTTGCATTGGGGTCTATTGTGGCTGGGGGATCCACTGTTGAGGGAGGGGGGGTTGATTGATGCTGGCTGCTGGGAGGTTTGTGTTGCTGGCAGGGGTCTGTTGCTGCTGGGGTTGATTTATTGTTGCTGGTGGGGGTAGTATTTTGTTGCAGATGATCGGGAACAATAGAACAATTTACTGCCTTTCTTGTTATCAGTAACAAATTATACAAATTCCTTAGGCTGACAAAATTATACTTCTGTATTTTCTAAAGTGGGCGGTAATGGGAGGTGGGTAGGGGGCAGAACCAGATGGTGCTCAGAGGTGGGTTGGGGGTGGAGACAAGGGGAGGGGGAGAAGGAGGGAGTACCTGAACCTATTCAATGAGAAAAAGGTGGGTGGGGGTGGGACCAAGGGATGGTGCTCAGAGGTGGGTTGGGGGTGGAGACAAGGGGAGGGGGAGAAGGAGGGAGTACCTGAACCTATTCAATGAGAAAAAGGTGGGTGGGGGTGGGACCAAGGGATGGTGCTCAGAGGTGGGTTGGGGGTGGAGACAAGGGGAGGGGGAGAAGGAGGGAGTACCTGAACCTATTCAATGAGAAAAAGGTGGGTGGGGGTGGGACCAAGGGATGGTGCTCAGAGGTGGGTTGGGGGTGGAGACAAGGGGAGGGGGGAGAAGGAGGTAGTACCAGTGCCTATTCAATGAGAAAAAGGTGGGTAGGGGGTGGAACCAAGGGATGGTGCTCAGAGGTGGACTCGGGGTGGAGACAAAGGGGGGGGGGGGGGGAGAGGAGGGAGTATCTGAACCTATTCAATGAGAAAAAGGTGGGTAGGGGGTGGGACCAAGGGATGGTGCTCAGAGGTGGGTTGGGGGTGGAGACAAGGGGAGGGGGGAGAAGGAGGAAGTACCTACATCTATTCAATGAGAAAAAAAAGCCCTGCTTGTAAGACCAACCACCATCCATTCACAGTATGATTCGTCTTTATTGATGTCTCAGGATTGCATATTTTTATCTGTCAATTATCTGGACTTCCTTTACTGTAATGCTGTATAATTGTACCTGTATGCCATTGGCCAAACATTGCAGCCTTTTAATCGTCAACTGCATGACCCCCCCCTGCTTTCTCCTCATTGGCACACTGGCTGTGATTGACAGCCAATGGCTTCTGCTGCTGTCTCAGCCAATGAGGAGGGAGAGACCTGGGGGAGCCGTGTGCTCTCATGCACATCACTGGATTGAGAGGGGGCTCAGGTAAGTATGGAGGGGGGGGGGGGCTGCACACAGAATTCCATGCATAAAATGAATGAAGGTAAAAAAAAAGAACTTTAAAAACAAGCACTTTAAATAAAATTAATGTGACAGAAAGATGATCAGACATGGACCCCCGCTCCGCCCCCCCCCCCCCCCAAAAGAAAGAAAGAAAGAAAGAAAGAAAGAAAAAGAAAAAAAAAACCAAAATATATATATACATACACACACTATATTGCCAAAAGTATTGGCCCCACCCTCCAAAATCATGTGATTCAGGTGTCCCAATTCCATATCATGTGATTCAGGTGTTCCAATCCCCTCCCAATCATGTGATTCAGGTGTTCCAATCATGTGATTCAGGTGTTCCAATCCCCTCCATATCATGTGATTCAGGTGTTCCAATCCCCTCCATGGACACAGGTGTATACAATCAAGCCCCTAGGCATGCAGACGGCTTCTACAAACATTGGTGAAAGAATGGGTCGCTCTCAGGAGCTCAGTGACTCCAAGCGTGGTCCCGTGATAGGTGGCCACCTGGGCAATAAGTCCATCCGTGACATTTCCTGGCTACTAAATATTCCACGCTCAACTGTTAGTGGGATTATAACAAAGTGGAAGCACTGGGAACAACAGCCACTCAGCCACCAAGTGGTAGGCCACGTCACATGACAGGACGCGGGGTCAGCGCATGCTGAAGCGCACAGTGCGCAGAAGTCGCCAACTGTCTGCAGAGTCAATAGCTAAAGACTCTCCAAACTTGGTGTGGCCTTCAGATGAGCCCAACAACAGTGCGTAGAGAGCTTCATGGAATGGGTTTCCATGGCCGAGCAGCTGCATCCAAGCCTTCCATCACCAAGTGCAATGCAAAGCGTCGGGTGCCGTGGTGTAAAGCACGCCGCCACTGGACTCTAGAGCAGAAGAGACGTGTTCTCTGGAGTAACCAATCACGCTTCTCTGTGTGGCAATCTGATGGACATGTCTGGGTTTGGCGGTGGCCAGGAGAACGGTACTTGCCTGACTGCATTGTGCCAAGTGTAAAGTTTAGTGGAGGGGGGGGGTTATGGTGTGGGGGTGTTTTTCAGGGGTTGGGCTTGGCCCCCTAGTTCCAGTGAAGGGAACTCTTAAGGCAAGATTTTGGACAATTTCATGCCCCCAACTTTGTCAGAGGAGTTTGGGGATGGCCCCTTCCTGTTCCAACATGACTGCCCCCCAGTGCACAAAGCAAAGTCCATAAAGACATGGATGAGTGAGTTTGGGTGAATGTCCCTTACATTGGTCAGTGGGAAGAATGTCCCTTACATTGGGGGTCAGTGGGAAGAATGTCCCTTACATTGGGGGTCAGTGGGAAGAATGTCCCTTACATTGGGGGTCAGTGGGAAGAATGTCCCTTACATTGGGGGTTGGGGCCCCTTCATTGTGGGATCAGTGGGAATGTCCCTTACATTGGGGTCAGTGGGAAGGTCCCTTACATTGGGGGGTCAAGAATGTCCCTTACATTGGTCAGGTCAGTGGGGAAGAATGTCCCTTACATTGGGGGTCAGTGGGAAGAATGTCCCTTACATTGGGGGTCAGTGGGAAGAATGTCCCTTACATTGGGGGTCAGTGGGAAGAATGTCCCTTACATTGGGGGTCAGTGGGAAGAATGTCCCTTACATTCACATTGTCAGTGGGAAGAATGTCCCTTACATTGGGGGTCAGTGGGAAGAATGTCCCTTACATTGGGGGGGTCAGTGGGAAGAATGTCCCTTACAGCGCCGGGGGGGGTCAGTGGGAAGAATGTCCCTTACATTGGGGGGTCAGTGGGAAGAATGTCAATTGGGGGTCAGTGGGAATTTCCCTTCACATTGGTAGTTATCATAGGAGGAACGTCAATCTGTCATTGCTCACCCCTCAAGGGGCCCCTAGAAACAACTGAAGTCTGCATGAGGGCCACGTTCACTCCAGCTCCACCCAGAGTCACCCTTCAATATCGGCACAATCTGCTGGTAATTGTGGTCCTGCAGATGCCGGACTGTACCCACCAATCACATTGTGCCTTTTATACTCTCACTTCAGGACACAAAATGAAAGAAAGGCTCTGATTGGCTTCTGCAGATCTCAAAATCAAGGCTGTAATGGGTGTACAGCGCCATGGGGGGATGCGTGCTCAGTCCTGCCGTGGTGACCACAGGCCGGAGATACCCCCCCCCTCTCGGAGGTCACGTGTGGTCACTTTGTAGTTGGCTTTTCTCATTGCTGATTGAAGGTTGTAAGAGAGAGAAAAAGCTGTTCTGGGGCTCTTTCCACCGCTGGCTCCATCCATCACCAGATCAGTCAGGACGGGGCATACTCCCGGCCCGCTCCTCTCCCCCCATCCAAGATTATATTGCTAGCAGCTGGGAGACGCTCTCGCTGCACCAATCGGCTGCCAAGCAGACTCATCCCTTTCAGTTGTTTTTTATGGTTCCCATAATCTGAATATTTGTATTGTTAGGTTATTCCTCTCTGCGTTCTGCTACTAATTACATGCGGCCTGCGCGGGTCCGCGTCCAAACCGCCGCAAAGACCGAGCGTCCCCGGCAGGAGGAGTGACAGGTGCTCACCAGGAGGGCGATTCCCAGAGGAGCGACGGAAAACCTCAGATATGCAATGTACAATGAGGGAGATACGGAGTACCCAGAGGGGGTGCTGGGGGGAGGGGTGAGAGCTATACAAATGTATCATAATAATAGTGTGTGACTGCACCAGAGGAGCTTACACTCTAATGTCCCCTCCCCCACGGTCCATCAGTCTCTGCTGCACCAGAGGAGCTTACACTCTAATGTCCCCTCCCCCACAGTCACTTCAGTCTCTGCACCAGAGGAGCTTACACTCTAATGTCCCCTCCCCCACGGTCCATCAATCTCTGCACCAGAGGAGCTTACGCTCTAATGTCCCCTCCCCCACAGTCACATCAGTCTCTGTACTAGAGGAGCTTACGCTCTAATGTCCCCTCCCCCACAGTCACATCAGTCTCTGTACAGAGGAGCTTACACTCTAATGTCCCCTCCCCCACAGTCACATCAGTCTCTGTACCAGAGGAGCTTACACTCTAATGTCCCCTCCCCCACAGTCACATCAGTCTCTGTACTAGAGGAGCTTACACTCTAATGTCCCCTCCCCCACAGTCACATCAGTCTCTGTACTAGAGGAGCTTACGCTCTAATGTCCCCTCCCCCACAGTCCCATCGGTCTCTGTAACAGAGGAGCTTACGCTCTAATGTAAGCTCCCCTCCCTCACAGAGCTATATAAATGTATAATAATAGTGTGTGACTGTGGGGGAGGGGACATTAGAGCGTAAGCTCCTCTGGTGCAGAGACTGATGGGACTGTGGGGGAGGGGACATTAGAGCGTAAGCTCCTCTGGTGCAGAGACTGATGGGTCAGACTATGGAATATATCAGAGTTATATAAATATATATTATAGTAAAATATAATTTTTATGTCGATATAAAAAGTCTTAAACAAGAACAAACTTACCGCGATGCTCACATCTTGTACTTCGGCGTCCCCTATAGGTAAAAAATGAGAATTGCAGTCAGATCTTTAAAAAATTACTTGTGTGTCAACTTATATATTTTTGAAAAAATCCAACAAACTCCACCCCCCCCCCAAGATCCAACCCCCCCCCCCAAGATACAATCCTCTCCTCCCCCAAGATACAATCCGCCCCCCCAAGATACAATCCCCCCCCCCCAAGATACGAGGGGCGTTCAAGTCAAACCGGGACTTTTGATTTTATATATTAGAAGAGTAATGGTTGAACTGGATGGACTTTTCCTTTTTTCAGCCAGACTATGTAACACATTTCAAGGAGCGGAAACTGCATTTATTTTCTGTCATCCTCCCCTGCTACATTTCTGCACGTCTCCCAGCCACTAATGCCTGGAAAGCTCCGGCATAGAAAGATTTGTCGGGACGTCTGACCCATCCTGGGACGGCCGGCTTCACTTCCTCCTCGTTGTGTTCACCGTTCCCACAGAAAGATTCGTCTCCTGTGTGACGTCACGATCGATGATCCAGGATCAGGCGTTCCACGCGCTGAATGTTCACAGGAATGACTGCTGTGGGCTGGGAACCGCCACGGCCGGGATCGGCATTGACAGACGGACGGCCATATTTGAGATGGTTCCACCATTGACACGTCTCACTGCGGCTGAGCGTCTTATCGCCGTACCGCGCTGGAAGTCTTCTGTAGATATCGGCGGGTTTCACACCTTCGTTCACAAGAAACGTCATCACCGCGCACTGCTCCATGCACGCACCAAAACTGCTGTCCGCCATCTTGACTACCGGTCTCTGGACTGGCCCGTGACATATGCGCCCCCTATCAGTAATAGGACATGCCTTCCACTTACTACTACGTGTTGTACCGCCATGCTAGCGTTCCTTTTTATACCAGGAAAATGGAAAGTCCCCGCTTGACCTGAACGACCCTCGTACATCTGGACTGGATGGACAGAAAGGCAGCTAAAGCAGGTCTTATACAGTTGTGCCCCAAAGTCTCCCTCCCCTGGCAGAAATGGTGAAATTTTGGCATTGATATTGAAAGTCTGACTCATCGTGCCGAACAAATGTCTTTTATTGAAGGACGATGATCGTATGAAGCCATTTATTGTCAAATAGTTGTTTGGCTCCTTTCTAAATGCTAATGATACAAATATGATCAGAAGTCTCCACCCCCTGGAATGTTCGGCCTTAGTACAGACACACAAGATGACAAGAAAGATACTAAGCCAAGGTCAGGTAGACCAAGAAAGATACCTAGCCAAGGTCAGGTAGACCAAGAAAGATACCAAGCCAAGGTCAGGTAGACCAAGAAAGATACCAAGCCAAGGTCAGGTAGACCAAGAAAGATACCAAGCCAAGGTCAGGTAGACCAAGAATGATACCAAGCCAAGGTCAGGTAGACCTAAGAAAGATACCAAGCCAAGGTCAGGTAGACAAGAAAGATACCAAGCCAAGGTCAGGTAGACCAAGTGATACCAAGCCAAGGTCAGGTAGACCAAGAAAGATACCAAGCCAAGGTCAGGTAGACCAAGAAAGATACCAAGCCAAGGTCAGGTAGACCAAGTAAGATACCAAGCCAAGGTCAGGTAGACTAAGAAAGATACCAAGCCAAGGTCAGGTAGACTAAGAAAGATACCAAGCCAAGGTCAGGTAGACCAAGAAAGATACCAAGCCAAGGTCAGGTAGACCAAGAAAGATACCTATCCAAGGTCAGGTAGACCAAGAAAGATACCAAGCCAAGGTCAGGTAGACCAAGAAAGATACCAAGCCAAGGTCAGGTAGACCAAGAAAGATACCAAGCCAAGGTCAGGTAGACCAAGAAAGATACCAAGCCAAGGTCAGGTAGACCAAGAAAGATACCAAGCCAAGGTCAGGTAGACCAAGAAAGATACCAAGCCAAGGTCAGGTAGACCAAGAATGATACCAAGCCAAGGTCAGGTAGACCAAGAATGATACCAAGCCAAAGTCAGGTAGATCAAGAAAGATACCAAGCCAAGGTCAGGTAGACCAAGAAAAATACCAAGCCAAGGTCAGGTAGACCAAGAAAGATACCAAGCCAAGGTCAGGTAGACCAAGAAAGATACCAAGCCAAGGTCAGGTAGACTAAGAAAGATACCAAGCCAAGGTCAGGTAGACTAAGAAAGATACCAAGCCAAGGTCATTTAGACCAAGAAAGATACCAAGCCAAGGTCAGGTAGACCAAGAAAGATACCAAGCCAAGGTCAGGTAGACCAAGAAAGATACCAAGCCAAGGTCAGGTAGACCAAGAAAGATACCAAGCCAAGGTCAGGTAGACCAAGAATGATACCAAGCCAAGGTCAGGTAGACCAAGAATGATACCAAGCCAAGGTCAGGTAGACCAAGAATGATACCAAGCCAAGGTCAGGTAGATCAAGAAAGATACCAAGCCAAGGTCATTTAGACCAAGAAAGATACCAAGCCAAGGTCAGGTAGACTAAGAAAGATACCAAGCCAAGGTCAGGTAGACAAGAAAGATACCAAGCCAAGGTCATTTAGACCAAGAAAGATACCAAGCCAAGGTCAGGTAGACCAAGAAAGATACCAAGCCAAGGTCAGGTAGACCAAGAAAGATACCAAGCCAAGGCCAGGTAGACCAAGAAAGATACCAAGCCAAGGTCAGGTAGACTAAGAAAGATACCAAGCCAAGGTCAGGTAGACTAAGAAAGATACCAAGCCAAGGTCAGGTAGACCAAGAAAGATACCAAGCCAAGGTCAGGTAGACTAAGAAAGATACCAAGCCAAGGTCAGGTAGACTAAGAAAGAAATACCAAGCCAAGGTCAGGTAGACCAAGAAAGATACCAAGCCAAGGTCAGGTAGACCAAGAAAGATACCAAGCCAAGGTCAGGTAGACCAAGAAAGATACCAAGCCAAGGTCAGGTAGACTAAGAAAGATACCAAGCCAAGGTCAGGTAGACTAAGAAAGATACCAAGCCAAGGTCAGGTAGACTAAGAAAGATACAAACGCAAGCCAAGGTCAGGTAGACTAAGAAAGATACCAAGCCAAGGTCAGGTAGACTAAGAAAGATACCAAGCCAAGGTCAGGTAGACCAAGCAAGATACCAAGCCAAGGTCAGGTAGACCAAGAAAGAGATCAAGCCAAGGTCAGGTAGACTAAGAAAGAAACCAAGCCAAGGTCAGGTAGACCAAGAAAGATACCAAGCCAAGGTCAGGTAACCAAGAAAGATAGCCAAGGTCAGGTAGACCAAAAGATACCTAGCCAAGGTCAGGTAGACCAAGAAAGATACCAAGCCAAGGTCAGGTAGACCAAGAAAGGTACCTAGCCAAGGTCAGGTAGACGAAGAAAAAACCACGCCAAGGTCAGGTAGACCAAGAAAGATACCAAGCCAAGGTCAGGCAGACCAGGAAAGATACCAAGCCAAGGTCAGTTAGACTAAGACAGATTGAAGCCACAGCTGCCAGAAGAATTGTTCGGGATAAAAAGAAAACCCCACAGGAGAAATACAGGCTGCTCTGGAAAAAGATGCTGTGGTTGTTTCAAGGAGCACAAAACAACAATACTTGAAGAAAAATGAGCAGCATACTCAAGTTGCCAGAAAGAAGCCTTTACTGCGCCAAAGACACAAAAAAGCCCAGTTACAATATGCCTGGCAACACCTTGACATGCCTCTTGGTTTCCGGAGCACTGTAATCTAGAGTTACGAGACCAAAATAGAGCTCTATGGTCAAAACCCTAAGCGCTATGTTTGGAGAGGGGTCAACAGGTCTATAGCGACATGAATATCATCCCCACTGTGAAGCATGGTGGCGGCTCACTGATGTTTTGGGGGGGGGGGGGGGTTGAGCTTTAAAAGGCACCGGGAATCCTGTGAAACATGATGGCAAGATGAATGCGCCATGTTTTCAGAAAATACTAGCAGACAATTTGCATTCTTCTGTAGGAAAGCTGCGCATGGGGCGCTCTTGGACCTTCCAGCACAACAATGACCCTAAGCACAAGGCCCAGCTGACCCTCCAGTGCTCACAGCTGAAAAAGGTGAAGGTTCTGGAGAGGCCATCACAGTCTCCTGACCTTGATATCATCGAGCCACTCTGAGGAGATCTCAAACGTGCCGTTCATGCAAGACGACCCAAGACTTGGCATAGCCTGGAGGCATTTTGCCGAGACGAATGGGCGGCTCTCCCACCTGCAAGAATTCGGGGGCCTCATAGACAACTATTACAGAAGACGGCACAGTGGGGGCAATACACAGGATGAAGAACAAAGGGGGTGCAGACTTTTGAACAGGAGGCATTTCATTGGTTTACTTGTTGCCGTCCCACATGAGAGAAAAATATATTTTAAACATATTCAAAAAATATTCTTCCCAAATATATTGACATATAATTGAAAAAACTACAATTTTTGGCCGTATTCATATATTTCAATAAATAAATAAATAAATATATATATATATATATATATATATATATACATACACTATGTTGAAATGTTTTTATTATAAAATATATTAAAAATATTTTTAAAAAATATACTGTACATCATTAAAAATACTTTAATCTACATTTTGGAATGCATGTACAAAATTATGTAAATGAAAAAAAAAAAAAAAAAAATATATATATATATATATATATAGTATGTTGAAATATATATTGGAATATATATATATATATACTATATTATATTTTATATATATATATATATATATATATATATATATCGGTATAGATATATATATATTATTTATATATATTATATATATATATATATATATAATGTTGAAATGCGTTTTTATTTATTTTGCTACATGTTAAAAAAAAGAAAATCTGAACAATATATTTTAAAAAAAATATATTTTTAAAAAATTTTTCATATATTTTGTAATATAAAAAAAACTGCATTTCAACATGCAATATATATATATATACGCACACTGTTATGTTGAAGAAATGTGTGTTTATTACAAAATATATGAAAACCTCAAATATTTTTAAAAATACATTTTCAAATATACCGTACGTCTTTAAATATACATTTTTGGAACGCATTACATAGTAAATTATATGTGATGACTAAATGACTTACTTTAAATGGCTTTTTTTATATGTTTAAAAAAAAATCAGAAGAATATATTTAAAAAAAAAAAAGTTGTTTTCACTCATTTTTCCCTTCCTGCTGTCGGCCGGCATGCAGAACGTCATATCCACATTACAATGAATGGGAAAATGTCATAGAATAGGGTGGTCCGGCTGACCCCCGGCCCATCAAAGGGTTGGCCTTCTCGTAGCATCTTCCTGACGCTAGGACATTCGAAAAACCTTTTTTCTCGTGAAAACGCCGCTGGATCGTCCTCAGGGGAAGTTGATGGTCGTCCCCGATCTTCTTTCCCGTGCCGTCCAGTCACCGAAACTCATCGAACCCCGATCAGGGTCAGGCTCTCGAATGTCAGGAGCTGAAACGCCCCGCGTCACCCCTTCCCAGGATTGGTGAAATCTGTCAGAAAACACGGGAAGAAAACTTGTGACGCATCAAACAATAATGTGCACGACATCCACCCAAACTTTGTGAAGCATCGCGCGATAATGTGCGAAAGTCCACTCAACCTTTGTGATGCATCTGCACGACAAATTGTCCCGACGACTCCACCCAAAATTTGTGACGCATTCGCGCGATAATGTGCGACATCCACCCAAACTTTGTGATGCATACATTGCACGATAATGTGTGACATCCACCCAAACTTGTGTGAAGCATCGCATAATAATATCAACATCCACCCAAACTTTGTGACGCATCGCACGATAATATGCAGCAATCCACCAAAGTTTTGTGACGCATCGCACGATAAGTGTGCGACATCCACCCAGATGCTTTGTGACGCATCGCACGATAATATGCAAAGATCCACCCAAACTTTGTGACGCATCGCACGATAATGTGCGACATCCACCCAAACTTTGTGACGCATCGCACGATAAATGTGCGACATCTCCCAAATTTTGTGACGGCATCATCGCATGATAATAGTGTGACATCCACCCAAACTTTGTGACGCATTTTGAACGATAATGTGCCGGACTTACGACATCCAAACCCTTTGTGACGCATCAAACAAATAATGTGCGACATCCCACCCAAACTTTGTGACGCATCGCTCAATAATGTGAAAAAAATCCACCCAAACTTTGTGACGCATCGCACGAGAAAATGTGCTACATCCACCAAAACTTTGTGACGACAAACATCGCCACTAATAATAATGTGCAATCTACCCACAAACTTTGTGACGCATCGCACAATGATGTGCGACATCCACCCAAACTTTTGACACATCGCACGATAAAGTGCGACATGCACCCAAACTTTGTGACGCATCGCACGATAATGTAGGTGATACCCTAATCCATCCAAAGCTACATCCACCCAAACTTTGTGACGCATCGCACGATGATGTGCTACATCCACCCAAAGTACTACATCCACCCAAACTTGTGATGCATCGCACAATAATGGCAACATCCCCCAAACTTTGTGACGCATTGCACGATGAATGTGCAACATCCACCCAAAACCTTTGATGCATCGACAACCAATAATGTGGCAATCATCCACCAAACTTTGTGACAGCATAGGCACGGGATTGAATGCGACATCCACTCAAACCTTGTGACGCATCGCACGATAATGTGACATCCACCCACAACTTTGATGCACATCGCATACGATAATGTTGACATCCACCCCAAACTTTGTGACGCATTGCACGATGATGTGCGTAACATGACCACCCAATACTGTGAATTAAAGATGCATCGAACGATAATGTGCAACATCCACCCAAACTTTGTGACGCATTGAATGATAATGTGCACATCTCACCATCTGTTGCAGTAGTGCATTGAGCTCGTGGATCTGCGCCAGCCTTCGGGAGTCGATCTCGGGGGTCGGCTGCTGGAAGACGATGCGTTGCGCTATCGGGAGTTTTCTCAGCATCGTTTCCTCCACCCAGTTTGGACTCAAAATCTTTTGGGAGCTGAAATAAAAGCACAAAATGGGCAGCATGGGGGCTTATTGGTTAGCATGTCTCTGCCCTGCAGCACTGGGGGCCTTGGGCCTGGACACTGTCTGCATGGAGTTTGCATGTTCTCCCTGTACTTGTATGGGTTTCCCTCCCACACTATAAGGACATGCTGGCAGGGTAATTAGCTCTGGTCTTGGTATGTGTATGTATGTGAGTTGGGACTTTAGACTGCAAGCTTCTTGAGGGGAGACGGGTCAGCAAGGCGGAGGACAGGGGTCACTGCTGGCAGGGCATCAGGGCAGGAGTCATATTTGGCAGAGCAGAGGACAAGGAATCACAACTGGCAGGGTAGAGGACAGTGGACCACTTTTGATTAGGCAGGGCAGAGGAACAGGGACCACTGGCAAAGGGCAGAGGACAGGGACCACTTTTGGCAGGGCAGAGGTCAGGGACCACTTTTGGCAGGGCAGAGGACAGCCGATCACTGCTGACAGGGCACTGGACAGGGGTCACTGCTGGTGGGGCAGACGGACAGCAGGGTCACTGACTTGGTCGGGGGCAGAGGACAGGGGTCCCTCTGCTGGCAGGGCAGAGGGAACAAGGGTCACTGCTGGCAGGGCAAAGGACAGAGGTTTTTCCCTGCTAGCAGGGTAGATGACTGGGGTCCCTCTGGCAGGGCAAAAGACAGGGGCCACATTTGTCAGGGCAGAGGACAGAGGTCACTGCTGGCAGGGCAAGAACAGGGGTCACTGCTGCAGAGGAGAAGAACAGGGTCTCTGCTGCTGGCAGGAGACAGAACAGGGGTCCACTGCTGGCAGGGAGAAGAACAGGGGTCTCTGCTGGCTGGGCAGAAGACAGGGGTCACACTTGCTGGTAGGGCAGAGGACAAGGGTAACTGCTGGCAGGGCAGAGGACAGGGGTCCTGCTGGTGAGGCAGAGGACAGGGGTCACTGCTGGCAGGGCAGAGGACAGGGGTAACAGCTGGCAGGTCAGAGGACAAAGGTCACAGCTGGCAAGGCAGAGGACAGGGGTCACTGCTGATGAGGCAGAGGACAGGGGTCACTGCTGGATGAAAGAAGAGGTCACTCTTGGCAGGGCAAAAGACAGGGGTTACTGCTGGCAGGGCAGAGGACAGGGGTCATATTTGGCAGAGCAAAGGACAAGGATCACAACTGGCAGGGCAGAGGACAGGGGTCACTGCTCGTGGGCAGAGGACAGGGGTCACTGCTCGTGGGGCAGAGGACAGGGGTCACTGCTGGCAGGCAAAGAACAGGGGTCACTGTTGGCGGGGCAGAGGACAGGGGTCTCTGCTGGCAGGGCAAAGAACAGGGGTCACTGCTGGCAGGGTAGATGACTGGGGTCCCTTCTGGCAGGGCAAAAGACAGGGGCCACTTTTGTCAGGGCAGAGGACAGGGGTCACTGCTGGCAGGGAGGAGAACAGGGGTCACTGCTGGTAGATACTCAGCCATGCTCCTCCTCCCCAAACAGACAGCTTTGGCTTGGGGGGGCAACTAAAATCTGGGGGGCCCACCCCAGCACCCCCCTATATCCAGCCATGAGGTCTCCTCACCTGCACCTGGTAGATTCTCTCACTGGTCTTGTCATGGAAGCAGAGTAGATGCGGTCCTGTAGATGGCGCTCTCGTCTCACTGTCTTGTCCAATGAAGGAGTTATACAGATTCTGACCAATGAGAAGGTGTGTGGAGGTTAATCGCGTTGCAACCATTGGACCAATCTCATCAGAAATGACCATTTCTCTGCCCCTCATTGATTGACATTGCTTGATGATAATAAAGTGACCCACAAAGGTGAAACTAAACCTCCTACATAAGTTGTACCTGTGTATCTGCAGTCCTACAAGTGCTGAAGTTATACAGCTTGTCTGAGGGTTCAGAAAGAAAGGGGGCGGAGAGCTGAAACTACACTTTGGAGAGCTCAGCGAGGAGAGCTCTGAGAGCTCATTGGATGGAAGAGACACACCCGCCTCCATACAGCACAAAGGAACAGAGCTGAGGCTGTCAATCACAGGCTGTGTGTTGGAGCTCCTCCCCTGACACCCTTCTTCTCTTGGTGTCAGGAAAACTTGTCAGAGGTGCTGATAGCAGAGGAAGGAGGCAGCGAACTTAATGCCGATATAAACCTCCCGCATAGAGGGTATGGAAGACGATCGATCGCACAACACCCCAACAGGACGATGCAATTGTAAAGTCCGTAAATGTGAGCTTTATAATATCAACGATCCTTCATCCCACAGATTTTGGCCGGCCATACAAAATTCGACCGGACCTAAGAATAATCGGCCGATTTCACTCTGTTAGTGGGGTCAATGACACCGGACGATTTTTGCTCTGTTAGTGGGGTCAATGACACCGGACGATTTTCACTCTGTTAGTCGGGTCAATGACACCGGACGATTTTCGCTCTGTTAGTGGGGTCAATGACACCGGACGATTTTCACTCTGTTAGTGGGGTCAATGACACCGGACGATTTTCACTCTGTTAGTGCAGTCAATAACACGGACAATTTTCGCTCTGTTAGTGGGGTCAATGACACCGGACAATTTTCGCTGTTAGTGGGGTCAATGACACCGGACGATTTTCACTCTGTTAGTGGGGTCAATGACACCGGACGATTTTCGCTCTGTTAGTGGGGTCAATGACACCGGACGATTTTCGCTCTGTTAGTGGGGTCAATGACACCAGACGATTTTCGCTCTGTTAGTGGGGTCAATGACACCGGACGATTTTCGCTCTGTTAGTGGGGTCAATGACACCGGACGATTTTCACTCTGTTAGTGCAGTAAATGACACCGGGCGATTTTCGCTCTGTTAGTGGGGTCAATGACACCGGACGATTTTCGCTCTGTTAGTGGGGTCAATGACACCGGACAATTTTCGCTGTTAGTGGGGTCAATGACACTGGACGATTTTGCTCTGTTAGTGGGGTCAATGACACCGGACGATTTTGCTCTGTTAGTGGGGTCAATGGCACCAGACGATTTTCGCTCTGTTAGTGGGGTCAATGACACCGGACGATTTTCGCTCTGTTAGTGGGGTCAATGACACCAGATGATTTTTGCTGTTAGTGGGGTCAGTGACACCGGACGATTTTCGCTCTGTTAGTGGGATCAATGACACCGGACGATTTTCGCTCTGTTAGTGGGGTCAATGGCACCGGACGATTTTTGCTCTGTTAGTGGGGTCAATGACACCGGACGATTTTTGCTCTGTTAGTGGGGTCAGTGACACCGGACGATTTTCGCTCTGTTAGTGGGGTCAATGGCACCGGACGATTTTTGCTGTTAGTGGGGTCAATGGCACCGGGACGATTTTTTTGCTCTGTTAGTGGGGTCAATGACACCGGACGATTTTTGCTGTTAGTGGGTCAATGGCACCGGACGATTTTCGCTCTGTTAGTGGGGTCAGTGACACCGGACGATTTTCGCTCTGTTAGTGGGGTCAATGGCACCGGACGATTTTTGCTGTTAGTGGGTCAATGGCACCGGACGATTTTTGCTGTTAGTGGGGTCAATGGCACCGGACGATTTTTGCTCTGTTAGTGGGGTCAATGACACCGGACGATTTTTGCTGTTAGTGGGTCAATGGCACCGGACGATTTTTGCTCTGTTAGTGGGATCAATGACACCGGACGATTTTCGCTCTGTTAGTGGGGTCAATGACACCGGACGATTTTCGTGGTTCCTCTCCTTTTCGGTGATCGGGCATGTTGGAAAATTTGTGAAAAACGACCGATTTTCGACTCCATGATGGTCAAATCGTACGATCGTTTATCGCCATGAGCCGCGACCTGGAAGGAACAGAAGTTTCGCCTGTTATATGGGGCGAACTCTATGACTCGGTCGGCCGATTTTCGAAATCATTGATGGCGTAAAGAAATGATTTCCTTTCTCAGGCCTTGTGACATTTCTCTTCTATGTGGTGTCATTGCTGACAGCATAAAAATGGGCGGGGTTTTCTTTGTTTGGTAACGCCCCTTTACAATCACCAGTCTGCTGGACACCTGTTTAATGAAGAATTAGACTCACCTGGGAGACGAATTCTTGTTCATTAGGATTTTGTTGTCTAACATTTAAAACTTTCACTGGGGTGTGTTCATTTTTGCAGCACGGTCTGGGATGAATTTGTTAGGAAAAATACTTTTTTTTTTCGTGTGCGCAAATGAACAAATCTTGTGTGCAATCAATGGCCGGCATTGGTGGGAGGAGTTTGTAGTACAGCGTCTCATAGAAAATGTGGATACTGGAAGGAAAGGAACGTTTCTTTGACAGATCTGTTGGGGTGGAGTCATGTATGCTGAGCACCGTCACTTCTCAGGTCGGCCTTCATACCCACGTGGAAGAAAAATATATATGAAATACTACGATTTTGGCCGTATTCAATATTTAAAAAAAAAAATATATATATATATATATATATATATATACACTGCATGTTGAAATGCATTTTTATTACAAAATGTATGAAAAATATTTTAAATATACATTTCAAATATACTGTACATTTTTGGAATGCATTTACAAATATCTGTAAAAATATATATTTTGTAAATATGTTCTTCAGATTTTTTTTTTTAACATAAAAAATCATTTTAATATATATATATATTTATTTATTGAAATATATTTTGAAATCTATTGAATGTGGCCAAAATTGTAGTATTTCAAATATATGTCAATATATTAGCAAAGAATTTTGGCCGTATTCAATATATTTCAATAAATTATATATATATACTCTGTATGTTGAAATGCGGTTTTATTACAAAATATATGAAAAATATTTTTAAAAAAATACATTTTCAAATATACACGTACGTCTTCAAAATATACAAATCTACATTTTTGGAATGCATTTACAAATATACGTAAAAAATATATATTTTGTAAATATGTTCTTCAGATTTTTTTTTTAACATAAAAAAAAAATCATTTTAAATATAATATATAATTTTTAATATATATATTTTAATATAATTTAATAATAATTTATAATTTAATATATATTTTAATATATATATTTATTTATTTAAATATATTTTGAAATATATTGAATGCGGCCAAAATTGTAGTATTTCAAATATATGTCAATATATTAGCAAAGAATTTTGGCCGTATTCAATATAATTTCAATAAATTATATATATATACTCTGTATGTTGAAATGCGGTTTTATTTACAAAATATATGAAAAATATTTTTGTAAAAATACATTTTCAAATATACCGTACGTCTTCAAAATATACAAATCTACATTTTTTGGAATGCATTTACAAATATACGTAAAAATATATATTTTGTAAATATGTTCTTCAGATTTTTTTTTAACATAAAAAAATAATCATTTTAATATATATATATATTTTTAATATATATTTTTTTATATATATAATTTAATAATAATTTATAATTTTAATATATATTTTAATATATATATATATATTTATTTATTTAAATATATTTTGAAATATATATTGAATACGGCCAAAATTGTAGTATTTCAAATATATGTCAATATATTAGCAAAGCATTTTGGCCGTATTCAATATTATTTCAATAAATTATATATATATACTGTATGTTGAAATGCGTTTTCATTACAAAATATATGACAAATATTTTAAATATACTTTTCAAATATACTGCACGTCTTTAAAAACAAATCTACATTTTTGGAATGCATTTACAAATATATGTAAAAATATATATTTTTGTAAATATGTTCTTCAGATTTTTTTTTTAACATAAAAAAAAAATCATTTTAATATATATATATATTTTTAATATATATTTTATATATAATTTTAATAATAAATTTTATAATTTAATATATATTTTAATATATGTTTTTTATTTATTTATTTATTTAAATATATTCTGAAATATATTGAATACGGCCAAAATTGTAGTATTTCAAATATATGTCAATATATTAGCAAAGAATTTTGGCCGTTATTCAATATATTTCAATAAAATTATATATATACTGTATGTTGAAAATGGCGTTTTCATTACAAAATATATGACAAATATTTTAAATATACTTTTCAAATATACTGCACGTCTTTAAAAACAAATCTACATTTTTGGAATGCATTTACAAATATATGTAAAAATATATATTTTGTAAATATGTTCTTCAGATTTTTTTTTTAACATAAAAAAAAAATCATTTTAATATATATATATATTTTTAATATATATTTTATATATAATTTAATAATAATTTATAATTTAATATATATTTTAATATATTTATTTATTTATTTATTTATTTATTTAAATATATTCTGAAATATATTGAATACGGCCAAAATTGTAGTATTTCAAATATATGTCAATATATTAGCAAAGAATTTTGGCCGTATTCAATATATTTCAATAAATTATATATATACTGTATGTTGAAATGCGTTTTCATTACAAAATATATGACAAATTTTTAAATATACTTTTCAAATATACTGCACGTCTTTAAAAACAAATCTACATTTTTGGAATGCATTTACAAATATATGTAAAAATATATATTTTGTAAATATGTTCTTCAGATTTTTTTTTTAACATAAAAAAAAAATCATTTTAATATATATATATATTTTTATAATATATATTTTATATATAATTTAATAATAATTTATAATTTTAATATATATTTTAATATATTTATTTTATTTATTTATTTATTTAAATATATTTTGAAATATATTGAACGGCCAAAATTGTAGTATTTCAAATATATGTTCAATATATTAGCAAAGAATGTTGGGCCGTATTCAATATATTTCAATAAATTATATATATACTGTATGTTGAAATGCGTTTTCATTACAAAATATATGACAAATATTTTAAATATACTTTTCAATAATATACTGCACGTCTTTAAAAACAAATCTACATTTTTGGAATGCATTTACAAATATATGTAAAAATATATATTTTGATAAATATGTTCTTTTTAGATTTTTTTTTTAACATATAAAAAAATAATTTTAACATATATTTTTTCATATATATATATTTTATTGAAATATATTGAATAGACGGCCGAAATTGTGAAGTATTTCAAAATATAGCTTCAATATATTAGCAAAGAATGTTGGCCGTATTTCAATATATTCAATCAATTATATATATATATATACTCTGTATGTTGAAATGCGGTTTTATTACAAAATAAGTAAAAATATTTTTAGAAATACATATTTCAAATATACCGTACGTCCTTAAAATATACAAATCTACATTTTTGGAACGCATTTACAAATATATGTCAATATATCTGGAAGAATTTTGGCCGTATTTAATATATTTCAATAAATCTATATCTATCGATCTATATTATATATATATGAATATACTGCATGTTGAAATGTTTTTATTCTAAAATATATGACAAAAATGTTTCAAAATACATTTCTAATATTCTGCACGTCTTTAAAAATACAAATCTACATTTCTGGAACGCATTTTACCAATATATGTTAAAATGACTTTTCTTTATAGGTTATAAAAAAAAAAAAATCTGAAGAATATTACTTCAAAAATATATTCTTTTTAAAAATATTTTACAAATATTTTGTAATATATAAAAAAAAAACGCATTTCAACATGCACAGTATATACATAAAGATTTATTGGACATTTTGATATTTTGTAATATATTGAATTCGGCAAAAATTGTAGCATTTCTAATAGATGTCATTATATTTGGGAAGAATATTTGTTAGAAATAGTTTTTTTCTTCAATGTGGAATTTTTTATTTTCTTATGCTAGTAATGGCGGCGACCAGCGACTTTAGTGGGACTGCGGTGGGCATTCCTGACACTGGGGGGGGGGGGGACGACTACAACTTGGTGTCCACTGAGATCCCCTGTGACACCAATTACAGTGATCAGTGCTAATACAAAAGCCCTGACGCTGTACTAATGGCACTGGGCAGGAAGGGGTTAACGTGAGGGGCGATCAAAGGGTTAACTGTGTGCTGGGAGACATGCTGTGCAGAGATACAAAGCAGCATGTCCTCGCAGAAGAGGAGAGATCCGTGTTGGTTACACACAGGTCTCTCCCAAGTCAGCTTTGCCGATGATCAACGAGTCCCAGCCTTGGGGAATCGGGGGCTGGAACCCTGTGACTGACATCCCTGAAGCAACCAATAGCGGCGCGGGTAGGAGCAGCGCACGCACGCCTCCCTACCCGGAGATGCAAATCACAAATATATAAATATATATATACATGTGATTTTGCACAGCCCTGCCGCCCCCGTAGCAGTACTTCTTCTATAGGGCGGAGGGCAAGCGGTTCCCTAACATACAATTCTTTATTTTTTCTTTTTCATCCTTTCATCATCTCAGTCCTGCTGATTCCTCCAACCTCTTTCATCCACTTCCTGTCTACATGCTGGCTGGACTGATGGTGACAACAGTGGACCCCGCCTAAGCAAGGTGTGTCAGCACCCCCACCAGGGGCGCATGCAGGGGCGGACTGACAACTCATGGGGCCCCCGGGCAATAGGGGATCATGGGGCCCCCACGCAATAGGGGATCATGGGGCCCCTGTGTCCTTGCCAAAACTCAAAAAAAGCCTATGAAAAAGGTACCAGGGGTATTTCATGGGGCCCCCTACTGACCCCGGGCCCTTGGGCAGTTGCCCGAGTTTCCAAATGGTCAGTTCGCCCCTGGGCGCATGTGACAAGGTGACAACACATGAGAACAGTCAGGAGACCGTTGTCACCTTCTAAAATGAAATGCCTCACCCCAGGTTCACACCTGCGCAATTTTCCTGCCGCGTTTTGTAGAAACGCAGTGCAGTCCATTTCACACGATTTCCTATGGGACACGTTCACATCTCCGCATTTTCACCCGCTGCGTTTTCTGGAAAGGGGCGGGGACTTTTGTGAACGCAGAACGTTTGAGTTTTTGGTTCTATAGACTTCAGTGGGAATGCTGCAGAAAAGCCTGTATTGTGTTTTGTGTTTGAAATCTGCCTAGCAACAAAAGAATAAAAAAAAAAAGAAAAAAAAAACGCATCAAAAACGTGGCAAAAAACGCAATGCAGAAACGACGCAAACACAACAGGTGTGACCTTAGCCTCAGGCTTTCGCCACGTTTTTGATGCGTTTTTTTTCTTGTTGCTAGGCAGATTTTAAATGCAAAACGCAGTAAGTGCTTTTCTGCAGCGTTCCTCTTGAACTCTATAGAACAGAAAACGCAACGTTTTGCTTTGAAGAAAGTCCCTGAACCCGGACAGAATTGGGGGGCGTCACAATCGCGCCTCGTTCATTGCGAACCGCTGCGGGTGTGAATGTTAACGACACCCCAACATCGGTCCGCAAAACGCAGTGCGATGTGCAGAATCGGATGGCGTGGGTGTGAATACCCGTGTGATCCGATTCTGGTGCGGACCAAAAAAAAGGGTCCTGCGTGTTTTGGTGCGAATGTGGTGTGATATGAGCCATACAAAATGTACGACTCCAATCACGTCGCACAGGCATGCAGACATCGCATGTGATTTGCGCAGGAATGCAGCCCCCCCCCCCTCCCCCCTCTACTACATAATAATTACATTTAAAAAACCCTTTATTCATAACCTACCTTACTTTAGCCCCAATGATGTCTTTACTGGGTCTCTGTGTTTCTCTATGCAATGCAGGCAGATTATGGCTTGTGGGAGGGGCAGGCAAAGGGCTGTACATAGCCTCCCAAAAATATCACAGCACCCTGCCTCAGTACTCCTCTCAAGGGTCTGTGGCCATTTTGAAAGCCGTGGGAGGAGTTCTGCAAATATCAAACTGACTTGATAGGTGGGTGTCAGTCTGGAGGAGTGGGCGTTCCTAGGCAGGCTGTATTTGCATTACTAACACCCACATGTGATTGATTGACAGAACTGAAGTCCAATTAAAAAAAGGGGAGGGGCCGGGAACAGTCAGGATGGGGAAGGAAAGAGCTGGACGTCCCCCAACTAGAAAATGAGGCGGAGCTCTACCTGACTGGCACACCTGTACAAGACTGAAGGGGAGGAGCTGGTACACCTGTGCAAGACTAAAGGGGAGGAGCCAGTACACCTGTGCAAAACTAACACCTGTGCACCTCACTGGAGGGACACCTGGAGGGCAGCCAATACACCTGTGCAAGACTGGAGGGGGGAGGAGCCAATACACCTGTGCAAGACTGGAGAGGGGAGGAGCCAATACACCTGTGCAAGACTGGAGGGGAGCCGGAGCCAATACACCTGTGCAAGACTGGAGGGGAGGAGCAGTACACCTGACTGCAAGACTTGAGGGGAGGAGCAGGTACACCTGTACAAGACTGAAGGGGAGGAGCCGGTACACCTGTACAAGACTGAAGGGGAGGAGCCGGTACACCTATGCAAGACTGAAGGGGGGAGAGGAGCAGATACACCTGTGCAAGACTGGAGGGGAGGAGCCGGTACACCTGTACAAGCCTGGAGGGGAGGAGCCGGTACACCTGTGCAAGACTGGAGGGGAGGAGCAGGTAAACCTGTGCAAGACTGAAGGGGAGGAGCCGGTACACCTGTAGAAGACTGAAGGGGAGGAGCCGTGGGGTACACCTATGCAAGACTGAAGGGGAGGAGCAGATACACCTGTGCAAGACTGGAGGGGAGGAGCCAGTACACCTGTGCAAGACTGGAGGGGAGGAGCTGGTACACCTGTGCAAGACTGAAGGGGAGGAGCCGGTACACCTGTACAAGACCTGTGCAAGAGGGGAGGAGCCAGGTACACCTGTGCAAGACTGGAGGGGAGGAGTCAGTACACCTGTGCAAGACTGAAGGGGAGGAGCCGGTAGACCTGTGCAAGACTGGAGGGGAGGTCGGAGGGAGGATTTAAAGGATTTTACCTTCTTCTCCTTTTCTGAGAGGGACAGAGATTGGAGGACGGAGACCAGGTGACCAGCGATGGTGGGGTCCAGGCTGTCTGCTCGAGGGTCTGGTGTCATCTCACTCGGCGATACCACAGCTTTCTCTGCTGCAACAACCTGAGATGAGAAGATGGAGCTCACATGACACAGAGTACCGAAACAAAGCATCAACCGCACCTACCCCTCCTACCTACCTGTACAGTCCCCGCCCCCATAATACAATCATGTCTACTATGGCTGGTGGTGGACAGGGGCACCAAAGGAACCAACTTCGGGCCCCACAAACAGCTACTGTCCCCAATATCAACCTATTCCCTGTATAAGGACAGCTAGATAGAAGCAGCCCATGCCCACTATGAGGGGTTCCCACCATCCCTGTGCCGAGTTCCCAGGTCTGTACACCCGCTGTGCCCATTATGAGGGGTTCCCACCATCCCTGTGCTGAGTTCCCGGGTCTGTACACCCGTGCCCTGTGCCCATTATGAGGGGTTACACACCCGCTGTGCCCACCATCCCTGTCTGCTCATTATGAGTTCCCGGGTCTGTACACCCGAGGATCCCACCATCCCTGTGCTGTACATTATGAGGGGTCCCTTCCCACCATCCCTGTGCCCATTATGAGGGGTTCCCACCATCCCTGTGCCCATTATGAGGGGTTCCCACCATCCCTGTGCTGAATTCCCCACCCCGGGCCCTGTACCCCCCGCTGTCTGTACCCCCATTGTGAGGGGTTCCCTCATATTTTATATGACAGAAGACATAACAGGAGAAGCCGTAGCACACAAAGAAGGGTGCAAACCCCCCCACGGTGGGTGGGGACCCCTAGTGGACAGTAGGTAGTATCTCACCTGCTCCAGCATGCTGTACATTATGACGGGGACAGTCAGGAGTTCCTCGGGGGCGTCACTCAGAAGGTCATTATAGAATCTCATTATCCACGTCTGCAGTCAGTATGGGGCTCTCCACCTCCACTACACGGGTAGAAGAGACGCAATGACGTCATCATACAACACAACCAGTTTATTAGTCTGATTTTTGGACTTTTTAATTCAGTTAAAAGTTTTATAAAGAATCGTCGGCTCAGAAATTCGGATTCAGAAATGTGGAGAAAGTGGTTGTGAACCTCAGACATGAAATATGGACAAAGCACATCCCTCTATAGTGTGTCCTTGTTTCAGTCCAGAGCACTGAGTGTCATTTCTGCTTGCTGCTTCCTTCCTCTGCTATCAGCACCAGTCACTTCTGACAAGCTTTCCTGACACCAAGAGATAAAATGGTGACAGGGATGGGAGCTCCAGCACACAGCCTGTGATGGACAGCCTCAGCTCTGCTCCTGTGTGCCGTGTGAAGGAGAGTGCTTCCTCTTTCCTTCCAATCAGCTCTCATCTCTGCTCACCGATTGTAACTTCAGCTCCCTGCCCCCTGCTTTCTGAAAGCTCAGAGGGGCTGTATAAATTCTGCACTTTGAATAGCTGTAGAGGAGAAACGGCGAGATAAGATAAACAGGTACAACTTATGTGTGTCGCCTGAGGCCAAAGGGTTTACATCTACTTTAAGCCCAGGTCCACACGATGCGGTGCGGAATTCGCCGCATTTTCTGTGCGTACTCCGCACCGCATCACCCCGTTCACGCGGACCACTGCGGGTGTGTATGTTAAGATAACAACACCCCGAAATCGGTCCGCAAAACGCGGTGCGATGTGCAGAATCGGATCGCATAGGCCCCTGACCTTCTCACCAAACTCGTGACCGAAGGACTAACCAATCTGAAGCCGTGATGTCACGTGCGTAACAATGCCACGCCCAGCTGCACAATGATTTTCCAGCTAATGGACCACAGATCGATGTACCGGCAGCCTGAATGCATTTGATACTGGGTCAGGTTAATTATGCAATTAACCCTTCACACTGCCACCACCTCCTTTTTGTACAGAGAAAGAGGAAACTCGGCAATATCAGCTGTAACACTATAATGATTGGATAATCATCTGTATAACACGGTCACCGCAGACAGGTTATACAGAGGGTTAAACAAACACAGTAGCGCTCTTTTAGAGGCCGGAATTCGTAAGTTGCGTTAACGAGCTATAGAAACAGTTCAACACTTTCAGAAAGAAAGATTTATTACTAAAAGGTCAAACAGGTGCAATAAAAATATTTACAGAAAAAGATGTAACCAATATATATATAAATATACAGAGACAACAGCACAGCAAAGAGGTAACAGAAAGGAGGTTAAAGGGTTAAAGTACTTGCCAATCAGCCTTGGGTTAAGCAGATCAAGTTTCAGAGCAAAGGGCTGTCTACCAGTTGGTTCTGATGTTAAACGGGAGAATTCTTCAACTCCTACTCTTAGGCCTGACAGCCTATTTCGTAGTCCCCCAGCAGGGGGTGTCTCTGAAGCCAAGGACCAATGCCTCATTTGGGGAGGGATTGTCTGGGTGGAGACCCAAACTAGAACCGAAGTCTCTCATAGCTCATATTTTGGCTCATTAACTTTCTTAGGCACAAGTACCATCCCACTCACGGGTAGATTAATATGCAGACGCATCTGAGGAACGGTTACATATGAAATACATACTTGCATGGTTCAAGAGATGTAATTTTCTGCTTTCCCAGGTATTCCAGTCTGGGACTGTGACCTATCAAACGATTTGTCTAATCGTGGGCCATCTGAAGATAGGCCTGGTTTTTATGTAAGTCTCTCATATTCCAAGATATGAGACATAGGGGGAAAAATGGATTTTAAAAGTGTTATCTAGTCTCTTACCCCTCTGGAATGTCTTTGAACTCAGGGGAAGGCTTGGGTTATCTTTTTACGAGGTGCCAGACTGCTCAGCTTCCCAGCCCCGTCCGGCACCCAGCTCAAAGATGGTTTATAGCTCGGAGCTTTCTGCTGTGCCCTGGCCTGCCGTGACACTTCCAACACACACACACCGACCAAATGTTCACTGTGACTCTCAGAGGGGGAGAATGAGGGGAGATATGTTTGTTCAAGATGGATGATCCTTTGTCAAGATGGAGGTTGGAGCCAAAATGGCTGAACCGCGTCCATCTCTGTTGGCATGATTGCGTGAATACCCGTGCAATCCGATTCTAGTGCGGACCTTTCTGGTGTGTGGATGCGGTGCGATTTGAGCTCAACCCGCACTGCACAGAATTCGCATGCGATTTGCGCAGGAATGCAATGCTGGTTCCTGTGCGAATCACGATATGCTGCACCGCACAAGCCTGAACCGGGCTGAATCTGAACTCCAGGCAGACATCTACATACTCAGATATGGGAGCGGTCCTCTCTGCCAAAAGGTTTGTGTTGGTGTCCATCCAGTCCTGAGATTTACACAGCTCTGCCTATAGACCACTCAGGGATCCCCCTCCCCCCCAGGAAATGTGCCCGCCGTTCTCACCCTGAGTCGGGGTTGGCGATGAGGATGCAGCGTGACCCTCCTCCACTTGTCCTTTCCTTCTCCCCATCGGACTGGACGGAACCGCTGCAGCCGGAGCCTAACAGAGCAAAGGAGAAAAGATCGAATTCCTACTGAAAGATTCGTCATATCAGGAAGATTTCCTCTAAATCCGACCCCATTTGTCAGCCTATACATCAGAAATCTGTAAGATGTACACCTCCTTACATGACGACAGGAGGAGAATCAATGGTGTCACTGCTCATTGGTAACAGAGGGATCCTCCCAGTTTTGGGCGGAGCAGTGACACATGGTAAAGGACACTCCCACAGTGAATGAAGCCATGCGACTCACCTCTGCCACTGAGGGCGGTGTCTCGGCAGCCCTGTCCTTCCCCGCGGCCGGGATTCGGATGATCCGCATATTATCCAGGTAGTGCTGGTATTGTCGCCTCCAGTCCAGGCAATCGTACATCAGACAGGCGACGCTCTCAAACGCCTCCGCTGAGTATTTCAGCTACAAGAGTATAAAGGAGATAAGAAAATAGGACACTAAAGGTGGTCGTAAAGACAAATTGTCTGGGGCCAGTGTAGCAGCTGAGCTTCCGCTTCTTCCAGTGTTCCTCTCAGACACAGTCCCTTACTGCAAGCTGGCTGGCGGCTGCTGATCACTGTGGAGTTCCAGCCCTTCTCTTCCCATTCATCAGCGGAGGAGGGTAATGTCTGACTCTGATGTCTCGTGTCTGTGTGAGTGTGACCCGGCCGGCCATCCATGACATGTGCAATGTGAGTGATGACATCATCACCATCCCACAGCCTGCTCTTCTAGTGGCTGCTGATCTGTGTCAGTGTGTTGTGTTCGATCTGTCACTGTGTGGGATGGGCTGCCTGCTGTCACAGCGTTTTACCTCCCCCCCCCATTGCCTGGGGAATCCCAGCCTGGGATCTATCAGAGTGAGTGGATCCATCATCCTCCACTCACTGCAACTGTCACCCGGCCACTGCCAGCCACAGATACAGTCCATCCGTGACACCGATTGTTGCTGCTGGTGGCATCTTATGGCACTAATTTTTTGCAAATTAAAAGAAACTTAGAAGTTTTGTGTTTTTTACTGTTTTTAAATGTATTTATTTATTTGGGGGGGTGGGCACACAAGTAGCGTGGTCCTTGCCTAGTCGCACAAAATAGTATAGCACCGGCCCCAGGTGATAGGTGGCCACTGGGCAATAAGTCCATCCGTGACATTTCCTGGCTACTAATATTCCACGCTCAACTGTTTAGTGGGATTATAACAAAGTGGAAGCCAACTGGAACAACAGCCACTCAGCCATCCAAGTGGTAAGGCCACGTCACATGAAGGGCGTGGGGTCAGCGCATGCTGAAGCGCACAGTGCGCAGAAGTCGCCAACTGTCTGCAGAGTCAATAGCTAAAAGAGAAATGGAAAGGACAGAAGAGAGGGAAGGGAGAGGAACTGGAAGGTGGGAGAGAGGAGGGAAGGGGGAAGAAAAAGAGAGAGGGATGAAATGAAAGAGGGAGAGAGTGAATGAAGGGAGGGAAAGAGAGAGAGGAAGAATAGAAAAGGGGGAGAGGGAGGAAGGAAAGAGCGGGAAGGGGGAAGAAGAAAGGGAAGGCAGGGATGAAAAGGGTTAGAGAAGAGTGGGGGAATGAAAGAATGGCCGACAAGAGGGGGAGAGAGAGAGAGGTAGGAAGGGGGGAGTGAGATGAGAGGTGAGGAGAGAGGGAAAGAGAGAGGGAGAGAGAGGGAGGGAGGGGAGGGAGAGAGAGGGAGGGGGGGGGGAGAGAGAGGGGGTGGAAGAGAGAGGGGGAGGGATAGAGAGAGGGGGGAGGGTGGGGGGACGAGAAAGAGGGAGGGGCGGGAGAAAGGGAGAGAGAGAAGGAGAGAGGGAGGGATAGAGATGGAGGGTGGGAAAGGGAGAGAGAGAAGGGGGGGGGGGGAAGCGGCAGGGAGAGAGGAAGGGGACGGGAGAAGAGATGGTAGGGTGGGGGAGAGAGAGAGAGAGGGGGGATGGAGAGAAGAGAAGGGGGAAGGGATGAAGAGATATCACAAGAGAAGGGGGGGAGAAGAGAAGGGGCGGAGAGAGAGTAAGGGGGGGGGAGAAGAGAAGGGGGGGGGGCAGAAGAGAAGGGGGGGGGGAGAGAGAAGGGAGAGAGGGAGGAAAGGGAGAAAGGGGTATGAGAGCGAGGGAAGAGAAGTGGGGGGGTAGAGAGAGAGAAGAATGGAAAACAGGGAGGAAAAGGGTGTGGAATAGTAGATAGGGGAAAGGAGGGGAAAGGGAGGAAAAGAATAGAAGGGAAGGAGAAGAGAAACGAAGGGAAAAGGGGAGGGAGTGGAAGGCGGAGGCAAGTGGAAGTGGGGGTGTCGGGGATGGAAGGGGAGGGGAGGCAAAGGGAGGGGAGGAAGGGAAGGGGAGGCAAAAGCGAGTGCCAAAGGGGAGGGGAGGGAAGTACTAAACAAGGGGAGGCAAGGGCTACGGGCAAACAGGGAAGGGCGAACGGGGAAGGGTAAGGGAAAAGGCATAAAATTAGGGGAGGGAACACAAAGGAAGGAAAGTGAAAGGCCCGGGGGGAGAGGCAAGGTGAAGAGGAAGGGAAGAGGGAGAAGCTAGGGAAAGGGAAGGGAAGAAGGGAAGGGAATGGGAGGAAGAAGGGAAAAGGGGATAAGAAGGGAAGAGGAAGGGGAGGCCAAGGGAAGGCGGGGAAGGGAGGCAAAGGAAAGGGTGAGGGGAAAGGAAGGCGAGGCAAGGAAAGCGGGAGGGGAAAGGGAAGGGAAGGGGAGGGGAAGGGAAGGAGAGGGGAGGGAGGAAAAGGGAAGGGAAGGCGAAGAGAGGGCGGGAGAGGACTCGTTAAGGATAGGGAGGGGATGGGATAGGGAAGGGAAGGCGAAAGTAAGGGATGGGAAGAAGGGATAGAAGCGAGGGAGGGAAGCAAGGGAGAGGACGGGAAAGGAAGGAAGAATGACGAAAGGGGAAGAGAAGGGATAAAGGGTAAGAGAAGGGATATATAGGTAAGGAAGGGAGAGGGAGACAGGGAAAGGAAGGGGAGGGAAGAGAGGGACGGAAAGAGGAGGGAACGAAGGTGGAAGGAGGGGAAGGAAGGAGGAAGGAAGGGAGAGGGGGAAAGGAAGGGAAGGAAGGGGAAAGGGAGGAAAATGGAAGGAAAAGGGGAACAAAAGAAACAAAGAAAACGTACGAAAAAGTACCTTATAAACGTGGAGGAAGGGAGGAAGAAAGGCCTAGAGGGATAGGAAGAAACGGAAGGGAAGGAAGAAAGGGACGGGAAAGGGCCGGGAAGGGCAGGGAGGGAAGGAGGGAAGGAAAAGGACAGCCGAGGGGAAGGAGTGGGAGAGAAGGAAGGGAGGAAACGCGTGCCTGCCGGGAATGGGCGCGAAAGAAACGGCTAGGGAAAGGAACCCGAAGTGAAGGAAGAGATCCGCGCGAGGTAGGAAGGCAGAGTGGGAAGGGGAGGAGTGTCGCGGAGGGAGGGAGGAGAGAAGGGAGGGGGCAGGGGAGGTCGGAAGAAAGGACTTGGGGGTAGAAAATGGGCGCCAATGGCCAGGTGTCCATATGGTTGTCAGTCCACAGGACTCCACTCACCTGCGATGCAAAGAAGCATCCAGGCCAGTCTGTGGGCATAAAAAGAAGAGTTTCTTTTCACCAAGTGATTGCAGTCGGTTGCGATAGGCCATAACGGCGATCACGCTCTGTTCCCACTCTCCAGGATCGGTTCCACAGTAACTTCCAGAACACTTCCAGGGATAATTTGCATGGACAGCCGTTTTCTCCTCTGTATTCTCGGCCTCTACAGCTGGAGTAATGAAGAAAAGGATACTTAACGTCCACAGAGCAGTAGAAGAAGGCAGACTATAAGAAGACTGACAAAGACATGATGGATCGATTCCACGAAGTACATAAAAAAATTGCAATAAAGAAATTTTTGTATTGGTAGAAGTGTATAAAAATAATACATATATGGAAGTAAGCTTGTGTATGAAAAAAAATTATCTGTTTTTATTTCTATTGGTTCACCCACATGATTGTTCCCAATTGCCCCAACCTCCATCACTGTCCCTTGGTTTTTACTGGACAGCATGGCCTACATAAAAATATTTATAGCAAATGCATATGAAATAATGAAAATGTATTTTTATATATAATTTTCAATTTTTTAATTTTTTCTAATAATATTATTCAGTTAATGTGATCCCCAATAATGATCAGTGAGAAAAGTGAGTTAAAGCTGAAAATCCATTTCAATAGCTTTTATTTCCATCCACACAAATGCATTGAGAACACGTCACAGAATTCTATTCCAAATCCACAATGAAGAAAAATACATCAAATTGTGTGTAGTTCCTCTAGAAAAAATGGAAAAAAGTGAATATTAGGACGGATTCAAAAAAAAATCCGTGTTTGTAATTCTTCTTTACACAACTCCAACATTCACTATATAAGACTTGAGAAATGTTTCACAAACTCAGCTAGATTTTGCTTTCCTTTTGAATGACTTCATGAATATGTTAAAAAAGCGGTCCCTTGTTGTTGTAGTCGCACTGTTTCTGAGAACTGCTGAGAATCTGTGTTGCATGGAGTCCCCAAAAACTTCTGGCCCCTGTGATCAGGTATTCCAGCCCAGGATGATTGGACCACATTCCACAGTTCTTCTCGATTTCTTGGTTTGGCCTCAGAAACGGCATTTTTTGATGTCACCCCACAAGTTTTCTATTGGATGAAGATCCGGGGGGGATTGGGCTGGCCACTCCATAACGTCCATCTTGTTGGTCGGGAACCAAGATGTTGCACCTTTACTGGTGTGTTTGGGGTCGTTGTCTTGTTGGAACCCCCATTTCAAGGGCATTTCCTCTTCAGCATAAGGCAGCATGACCTCTTCAAGTATTCTGATGGATTCAAACTGATCCATGATCCCTGGTATGCGATTAAATAGCCCAACACCGTAGTATGAGAAAACATCCCCATATCATGATGCTTGCACCACCATGCTTCAACGGTCTTCACAGTGTACTGTGGCTTGAATTCCGTGTTGGGGGTCGTCTGACAAACTGTCTCTCCGCCCACTAGACCCAAAAAGAACAATCTTACTTCCATCAGTCCACAAAATGTTGCACCATTTCTCTTTAGGCCGGTCAATGTGCTCTTTGGCAGATTGTAACCTCTTCAGCACGTCTTTTTCCCAACAGTGGGACTTTGCGGGGACTTCTTGCAGATAGCTTGGCTTCACATCGGCGTCTTCTAATTGTAACAGTCCTCACAGGGAACGTCACACCTTCTTTCATCTTCCTGGAGCTGATTGTTGGCTGAGTCCTCACAGGGAACGTCACAACATCTTCCTCTGATTTTCATCCTTCATCTTCCTGGAGCTGATTGTTGGCTGAGTCCGCCCCATGTTGGCTATTCTTCTATCCATTCCAATGGTAGTTTTTCGCTTTCTTCCGCGTCTTTCAGGTTTTGGTTGCCATTTTAAAGCATTTGCGATCATTTTAGCTGAGCAGCCGATCATTTTTCTGCACTTCTTTATATGTTTTCCCCTCCAATCAACTTTGTAATCAAGGTACGCTGTTCTTCTGAACAATGTCTGGAACGACCCATTTTCCTCAGAATTTCAGAGAGAAATGCACTGTAACCAGCATGTCCAACATTTGCTGCCTTCCTTCCTTAAGTAAGGGCAATAATTGCCACCTGTTTATCAAAGAATGAATGACCTCACTAATAGAACTCCACACGGCTATTATTGTGAACACGCCCCTTTCAATGAGTGATTCAATGACACAGAATCAGCAGCATGCATGTCATGACTGTCGGGTCTGTTGGATTTCTATGACTCTACTACACCTGCTAGGAAATTATCTGCCATGTAGAAATATCATTTCCCACCAAAAACAGTGATTGATCCGGTAAGTGATGTCTGACGGCTAGTATTTTCAACACAACTGTATATATCTCCCATAGACTGTAGATTCTATATCTTTTTGAGCAAAACCAATCAATATACATTTATTTTTTTTTTTAATTGGATATGTTTTACAAACAGAAGGTATAATATATATATATATATATAATATATAATAAAAGCCCCAGTGGTGATCAAATACCAAAAGGAAAAAATATACAAAAATGTAAAATTTATATATATATATAAAATTTCATTTGGCACAATGTTGTATGACCTGCACAATTGCCACTTAAAGTAGCGTAGTGCTGAATGGCAAAAAAATGATGGGGTAAAACCTTTGTGGAGCTCAAGTGGTTAAACATGTTGTTCTGCACTGAAGTCCCAAGCAGTGCTGTCAGTCCTGCCCAGTTTTCCTCTGTGGACTACAGAACACCTCTCACGTGGTGCAAGGAGATGAGGAGGAGGAAGCGTTTTGTAGTCCAGGAGAAGTGAATTCAGACAACACTGTTTGTGGTTTCACTGACATGCTTAACCCCGTCTGCCCAATCATGTGACCACGGTGATTCACATGATTGGGGGCCCCAGTGGCCCCAGACGGTTCCTGATTATCAGTACAAACTGGGAGCTGTCGGTCTTTGTACTGCAGGTGTGCAGTTAGTGAAACCTGTGCCACTCACAGACACGTGTGTGGCGTGTGGCCGTTAAAGCCGACCCGCTTTGCCGCCACACATACATATTACATGGATGGAAAGAAGTTGAGATGCTGCCGACCCCCCCACACCCCCGCAAGACTTAATAATTATGATCTACCTTCTGGCTCCGCCTCCCCCTGCGCCGGATCCGCTGGCAGGCTGCTGTAGTTCTGAGACGATATCCTGATGACGCTGGACACGTGGACGCCCAGATCGGCCAGCAGGGCGAGGATCTGTGGCTGGTAGACTCCGAGAACGATGATGTAGTGCTGGGCTCCATCATCTGGCTCATCATCTGTGGAAATGACAACGTGGGAGACATACATCAACCTCTGAGAGCCAAAGCTCCGCCCAGAATCGGGGATCGGTTATGGCTGGGGTTTGGTGTCGCTGACCCTGACCAAGTCCATAGATAGGACCAGACCACAGAGAAGAGGACTGACTTGTCCCCCATATTCTGTTTACTTGTTCCAGGTCTATGACCAGGCAGGGCAGCCAGGCAGATGGTATTTTCAGAGGCCCCCCCCCCCCCCCCCCGTATTTGTCTCCTGACAGGTGTTCTTTGAGACTCATTCACATGAGCGGCACTCTCCACCACCCCTAAAAAAAGGGATTCACGGTGGATCACTCTTCAGTGGACAGTAGAGCATTGGCTGCCAGGCATTCAGAAGGTGACACTGGGCCACACTAAATGCAATTCCTTTTTCTCAGTTGGGAGGGATTCTCTATTGAAAGAGCGGATCTTGCAGTTGCTGTTCCCTGGAATGAGCTGCATTTGGTGGGGGTGCTGCCTGCAGAAAGTGACCTGTTGTAGAAACATAACCAGGCAGTGAGTGCCGACCAGCCGTGTATTCTAGTATTGTGCTGCCCTGGGCAAGACTAACATCGGGCGCCCCCACCATCTACATTTGTTCCCACCCCCTTCCTGTTTAAGACCCACCCCTTCATCTGTAAACTCCACCCCTTCCTCTTTAGGCTTCACCTCATCTCTGGGGGAAGAGAGGGAGGGTGAGAGAGAGAGGGGGTGCGGGGGGTGAGAGAAGGATGAAAGAGAGAGAGGGGAGGTGAATGAGAGAGGGGAATGAGAGGGGGGTGAGAGAGAGGGGGGGGGGGTAAGGCAAAGAAGGGGGGGAGGGGGGAGAGAGGGGGTGTTGGGGGTGAGAGAGGGAGAGAGAGACGTGGGTGTGGGTGAGAGAAAGGTGAAAGAGAGGGGGAGTGCGGGGGGTGAGACAGAGAGGAGAGGTGAGAGAGGGGGGTTGAGACAGAGGAGAGGTGGGGGGGTGAGAGAGAGAGAGGGGAGGTGAGAGAGCGTGGGTGAGATAGAGAGGGAGAGGAGGAGAAAGAGAGGTGAGAGAGAGAGAGGGGGGGGCGCGAGAGAGAGGATGGGTGAGAGAGAGGGGAGGTGAGAGAGAGAAGGTGGGTGGGTGTGGGGGTGAGACAGAGGGGGGATGAGAAAGGAGGGTGGAGGGGTGAGAGAGGGGAGAGAGAGGGAGGGTAGGGGGTGAGAGGGGAGAGAGACAGAGGAGGGTGAGAGAGAAGGGGATAGGGGGGTGAAAGAGAGGGGGATAGGGGGGTGAGAGAGAAAGGGAAGCAGGGGGGTAAGAGAGGGATCCTGACATGGCTGCTGGCCATGTTAACTTGTCCACTTTGCAGTCAGGTGGTGGTAACAATGGGGCCTAAGCACCTATTTTACTGCCCCCCGGCCCACCCATGTAAATGAGGCCATGTGCTCCTGTTAGTAGAACAGCCAGAAAAAGTGGAAGAAGGGGAGGAGCTGGGAACATTGTTCCTCCATGTTCTCGCAGAGTTCCTGAAATCTGAGACACACAGAGGATGCTGATTGGTCTACACTGTGGGTTGTGGCAGTGGGCGTGTCCCTCAGCTTTGGCGTGGAGCAAAGTCGATTTTCTGGGCTCACTGAGAACACAGAATAGGAACCTTCGTCAGGCAGCTGTGCCGACTGGCGACAACCGATGTCTGTCTGTATTCCGTCAGGGCAGGAGGTGGAAAAACTACACCCGAGGGACCCTTTTTCCCCCCCATGGACCCTGAGCGCCCCCTTTTTCCCCCCCATGGACCCAGAGCGCCCCCTTTTTCCCCCCCATGGACCCTGAGCGCCCCCTGTTTCCCCCCCATGGACCCTGAGCGCCCCCTGTTTTTCAGACATGCCAACGCATTTATTACCTATATATAAGCGTTGGCGTCATCTTCCTCTCCCCGCCTTTTCAGGGCGGTCTCTTTCTTCACAGGGGGCGGAGTCTCGGAGACTTTTCCTTTGCCTTTTCCTTTGGCTGAACCCTTGGCACTGGATGGCTTGGCCTTGGCCCCCTTGGCTGCCTTTTGCTTCGGTTTGTCCTCCGCAGACTGAAATATTGAAACGTAAATTCTGTTATGAGCGGCAAAACTGGTAGAACTTTCAACTTAAATCCGCTAAACGCATTCCAGGTGCAGAGAGACCGCTGCTTCCTTCCTCTGTGTGGGGGAGTCTCCCTACAGAGATCCTCCCTAATGGGTCAGAGCTACAGCCCTCCTCTCCGATCAGCAGGGGGCGCCAGCTTTGCTGACTCAGCAAGGGATGTGCCTGCCCTTTGCAGAGAGACCACTGCTTCCACCCCTTGCACATGGGCCCAGCTGCCGGGACTGGCCCAGAGGGGATTTGCTGCCTCCCACATGCCTGTTTCAACAGAGACGTCTATTAGACAACAATGTGTATGAGGCTGTCCCTGACACCCACATCGGTACAGACTCACCTGGCTGTTGCTGACCCGGCCTGTCCCTGACACCCACATCGGTACAGACTCACCTGGCTGTTGCTGACCCGGCCTGTCCCTGACACCCACATCGGTACAG
The DNA here is from genome assembly GCA_951230385.1 of Staurois parvus. Classification (NCBI taxonomy): domain Eukaryota; kingdom Metazoa; phylum Chordata; class Amphibia; order Anura; family Ranidae; genus Staurois; species Staurois parvus. The sequence continues at coordinate 134,173 of CATNWA010019423.1, forward strand.
ACTCACCTGGCTGTTGCTGACCCGGCCTGTCCCTGACACCCACATCGGTACAAACTCACCTGGCTGTTGCTGACCTGGCCTGTCCCTGCCTTCCATATTGGTACAGACTCACCTGGCTGTTGCTGACCCGACCTGTCCCTGACACCCACATCGGTACAGACTCACCTGGCTGTTGCTGACCTGGCCTGTCCCTGCCTTCCATATTGGTACAGACTCACCTGGCTGTTGCTGACCCGGCCTGTCCCCTGACACCCACATCGGTTACCTGGCTGTTGCTGACCTGCCTTCCATATTGGTACTGTCTTCTCCAGCTGTTTCTAATCCAGCCTTTCCCTGCCTTCCCTACCTTCCATCCCTGCCTTCCATATTGGTAGTCTCGCCCACCTGTTGCTGACCCAGCATGTCCCTGCCTGCCATATTGGTACACTCGACTGTTGTATTGGCACTCACTCGACTGTTGCTGATCTGGCCTGTCCCTGACTTCCATATCAGTATTGTCTCCCCTAGCTGTTGCTGACCCAGCTGGTCCCAGCCTTCCATATTATTACAGTCTCCCCTGGATGTTGCTGACCCGGACTGTCCCTGCTTTCCATATTGGTATTGTCTCCTCCAGCTGTTTCTAATCCAGCCTTTCACTGCCTTCCATATCATTTCTCCCCGCTGTTGCTGACCCAACCTGTCCCTGCTTTCCATATATGGGTGCCGCCTCACCTGCCTGTTGCTGACCCACCTGCCTTCCATATTGGTACATCTCATCTGCTTGTTGCTCACCCTGCCTGTCCCCCGCCTTCCATATTGGTATGGTTTCACCAATCTGATGCTGAACTGGCATGTCCCCGCCCCGCCTTCCATATCAGCACCATCTTGCCCGGCTGTTGCTGACCCCAGCTTGTCCCCGCCTGCCATATTGGTACAGTCTCTCCTGGATGTTGCTGACCCCTCGTCTGTCCCTGCCTGCCATATTGGTACAGTCTCTCCGGGATGTTGCTGACACCCGCCTGTCCCTGCCTGCCATATTGGTACAGTCTCTTCCGGATGTTGCTGACCCCGCCTGTCCCCTGCCTGCCATATTGGTACAGTCTCTCCCGGATGTTGCTGACCCCCCTGTCCCCGCCTGCCATATTGGTACAGTCTGTCCCGAATGTTGCTGACCTCACCTGTCCCTGCCTGCCATATTGGTACAGTCTCTCCCGGATGTTGCTGACCCCGCCTGTCCCTGCCTGCCATATTGGTACAGTTTCTCCCGGATGTTGCTGACCCTCACCTGTCCCTGCCTGACATATTGGTACAGTCTCTCTCGGATGTTGCTGACCCCGCCTGTCCCCTGCCTGCCATATTGGTACAGTCTCTCCCGGATGTTGCTGACCCCGCCTGTCCCCGCCTGCCATATTGGTACAGTCTCTCCTGGATGTTGCTGACCCTGCCTGTCCCCGCCTGCCATATTGGTACAGTCTCTCCCGGGATGTTGCTGACCCTGCCTGTCCCTGACTGCCATATTGGTACAGTCTCTCCGGATGTTGCTGACACCTCGCCTGTCCCTGCCTGACATATTGGTACAGTCTCTCCTGGATGTTGCTGACCCTCCCCTGTCCCTGCCTGCCATATTGGTACAGTCTCTCCCGGATGTTGCTGACCTCAGCCTGTCCCTGCCTGACATATTGGTACAGTCTCTCCGGGATGTTGCTGACCCCACCTGTCCCTGCCTGCCATATTGGTACAGTCTCTCCGGGATGTTGCTGACCCCGCCTGTCCCTGCCTGACATATTGGTACAGTCTCTCCCGGATGTTGCTGACCCCGCCTGTCCCTGCCTGACATATTGGTACAGTCTGTCCCGGATGTTGCTGACCCCGCCTGTCCCTGCCTGACATATTGGTACAGTCTCTCCCGGATGTTGCTGACCCTGCCTGTCCCTGCCTGACATATTGGTACAGTCTCTCCCGGATGTTGCTGACCCCGCCTGTCCCCGCCTGACATATTGGTACAGTCTCTCCCGGATGTTGCTGACCTCGCCTGTCCCCGCCTGCCATATTGGTACAGTCTCTCTCCCGGATGTTGCTGACCCTGCCTGTCCCCGCCTGCCATATTGGTACAGTCTCTCCCGGATGTTGCTGACCCTGCCTGTCCCCTGCCTGCCATATTGGTACAGTCTCTCCCGGATGTTGCTGACCCCGCCTGTCCCTGCCTGACATATTGGTACAGTCTCTCTCCGGATGTTGCTGACCTCCCCCCTGTCCCTGCCTGCCATATTGGTACAGTCTCTCCCGGATGTTGCTGACCTCCCGCCTGTCCCCGCCTGACATATTGGTACAGTCTCTCCTGGATGTTGCTGACCCCACCTGTCCCCGCCTGCCATATTGGTACAGTCTCTCCGGGATGTTGCTGACCCCCCGCCTGCCATATTGGTACAGTCTCTCCGGGATGTTGCTGACCCCGCCTGTCCCCCGCCTGCCCATATTGGTACAGTCTCTCTCCCGGATGTTGCTGACCCCGCCTGCCATATTGGTACAGTCTCTCCCTGGCTTGTTCCCTTTTTCTCCCCTCATTGGTGAACAGCAACTTCAGTCACCTCCAGCCATGTCATGACAGCACTGACAATGACACCCACCAGCACCCATGTCACTCATTCATCCCCAAGCTATGTCCAGCTACCCAGGGGCCCTTGGACTGGAGCAGTGAGAGGGGCCCCCCTTGCCATCTTCAGGTATGTGATGGGATCAAAAAGGATACAAAAACCCTTCATAATAAACGATCAGTTTAATTGAAAAGACATTTAGTAGTTGGTCGATGACCCGTGTGTGGCCACTTCAGGAACAATGTGGTTCACTCAACCAATAAGTCAAGGTCAATGGGAGCCACATGTGACTCCCAAGCCACTGGATAAGGACCCACCAGTCAGAGGCTGAGCAGTTCTATCACAGACGTCAGACGTGTTTCTTGTAGATGAATTGTGGGCGACGTCTCCCGTCTGTGTTACGTCTCCTCTAATTCCTCCATACATGTAATATTATCCAGATCACACGGCTGTGTTTATCCTCAGACCTCCGACAAATCCCAACCTGACAGCGAGCAGCTACCGAACATCTGACAGTGAGCAGCTACCGAACATCTGACAGCGAGCAGCTACCGAACGTCTGACAGTGAGCAGCTACCGAACGTCTGACAGTGAGCAGCTACCGAACATCTGACAGTGAGCAGCTACCGAACGTCTGACAGTGAGCAGCTACCGAACGTCTGACAGCGAGCAGCTACCGAACGTCTGACAGCGAGCAGCTCCCGAACGTCTGACAGCGAGCAGCTCCCGACGTCTGACAGTGAGCAGCTCCCGACCGTCTGACAGCGAGCATCTACCGAACGTCTGACAGTGAGCAGCTACCGACCTGACAGTGAGCAGCTACCGAACGTCTGACAGTGAGCAGCTCCCGACCCGACAGTGAGCAGCTACCGAACGTCTGACAGCGAGCAGCTCCCGACCCGACAGTGAGCAGCTACCGAACGTCTGACAGCGAGCAGCTACCGAACGTCTGACAGCGAGCAGCTACCGAACGTCTGACAGCGAGCAGCTACCGAACGTCTGACAGCGAGAAGCTACCGAACGTCTGACAGCGAGCAGCTCCCGACCCGACAGTGAGCAGCTACCGAACATCTGACAGTGAGCAGCTCCCGAACGTCTGACAGTGAGCAGCTACCGAACGTCTGACAGCGAGCAGCTACCGAACGTCTGACAGCGAGCAGCTACCGACCCGACAGTGAGCAGCTACCGAACATCTGACAGTGAGCAGCTCCCGACCCGACAGTGAGCAGCTACCGAACGTCTGACAGCGAGCAGCTCCCGACCTGACAGTGAGCAGCTACCGAACGTCTGACAGCGAGCAGCTCCCGAACCTGACAGTGAGAAGCTACCGAACGTCTGACAGCGAGCAGCTACCGAACGTCTGACAGCGAGCAGCTACCGAACGTCTGACAGCGAGCAGCTACCGAACGTCTGACAGTGAGAAGCTACCGAACGTCTGACAGCGAGAAGCTACCGAACGTCTGACAGCGAGAAGCTACCGAACGTCTGACAGCGAGCAGCTCCCGACCCGACAGTGAGCAGCTACCGAACGTCTGACAGTGAGCAGCTACCAAACGTCTGACAGCGAGCAGCTACCGAACGTCTGACAGCGAGCAGCTACCGAACGTCTGACAGCGAGCAGCTACCGAACGTCTGACAGCGAGCAGCTACCGAACGTCTGACAGCGAGCAGCTACCGAACGTCTGACAGCGAGCAGCTACCGAACGTCTGACAGCGAGCGGCTACCGAACGTCTGACAGCGAGCAGCTACCGAACGTCTGACAGCGAGCAGCTACCGAACGTCTGACAGCGAGCAGCTACAAACGTCTGACAGCGAGCAGCTACCGAACGTCTGACAGCGAGCGGCTACCGAACGTCTGACAGCGAGGCTACCGAACGTCTGACAGCGAGCGGCTACCGAACGTCTGACAGCGAGAGCAGCTACCGAACGTCTGACAGCGAGAGGCTACCGAACGTCTGACAGCGAGCAGCTACCGAACGTCTGACAGCGAGCAGCTACCGAATGTCTGACAGCGAGCAGCTACCGAACGTCTGACAGTGAGCAGCTACCGAACGTCTGACAGCGAGCAGCTCCCGACCCGACAGTGAGCAGGTACCGAACGTCCGACAGCGAGCAGCTCCCGACCCGACAGTGAGCAGCTACCGAACGTCTGACAGCGAGCAGCTCCCGACCCGACAGTGAGCAGGTACCGAACGTCCAACAGCGAGCAGCTCCCGACCCGACAGTGAGCAGCTACCGAATGTCTGACAGTGAGCAGCTACCGAACGTCTGACAGCGAGCAGGCTACCGAACGTCTGACAGCGAGAAGCTACCGAACGTCTGACAGCGAGCAGCTCCCGAATGTCTGACAGTGAGCAGCTACCAAACGTCTGACAGTGAGCAGCTACCGAACGTCTGACAGCGAGCAGCTCCCGACCCGACCCGACAGTGAGCAGGTACCGAACGTCTGACAGCGAGCAGCTCCCGACCCGACAGTGAGCAGCTACCGAATGTCTGACAGTGAGCAGCTACCGAACCTCTGACAGCGAGAAGCTACCGAACGTCTGACAGTGAGCAGTTACCGAACGTCTGACAGTGAGCAGCTACCGAACGTCTGACAGTGAGCAGCTCCCGACGTCTGACAGTGAGCAGCTACCGAACGTCTGACAGTGAGCAGCTCCCGACCCGACAGTGAGCAGCTACCAAACATCTGACAGTGAGCAGCTACCGAACGTTTGACAGCGAGCAGCTACCGAACGTCTGACAGCGAGCAGCTACCGAACGTTTGACAGCGAGCAGCTACCGAACGTTTGACAGCGAGCAGCTACCGAACATCTGACAGCGAGCAGCTACCGAACGTCTGGCAGCGAGCAGCTACCGAACGTCTGGCAGCGAGCAGCTACCGAACATCTGACAGCGGGCAGCTAGCGAACGTCTGACAGCGAGCAGCTACCGAACGTCTGACGGCGGAGCAGCTACCGACCCGACAGTGAACAGGCCCTCTGCTGCTACTGCCAACCACACGGAACAAGACGGGCGCTCACATCGACCAATCAGCTGTAATCTAATCGGCATTGGGTTGTGAAAAGATCAAATCTGATTGGCTGCTGCAGGTATAGATACTCAGGGGCCCCTAAGATTCCTGGTCTCTCTGCAGGCTGGAAATATTCTAGTATTTGGGATGATTCCTCAGTATGGACAACACAACGAATCCGGCCTGACTCTTCATCATAGAGGATGTGTGCACAAATGTCTGACACAGATCAGCCCCCTGCTGCAGCCTCTCACCCTGTGATTTACTACAAAGTTACAATGTACAGTCTGATCTCCGGGCTCCTCCTACAAAGTTATAATGTACAGTCTGATCTCCGGGCTCCTCCTACAAAGTTACAATGTACAGTCTGATCTCTGGGCTCCTCCTACAAAGTTACAATGTACAGTCTGATCTCTGGGCTCCTCCTACAAAGTTACAATGTACAGTCTGATCTCAGGGCTCCCTCTACAAAGTTACAATGTACAGTCTGATCTCTGGGCTCCTTCTACAAAGTTACAATGTACAGTCTGATCTCTGGGGTCCTCCTACAAAGTTACAATGTACAGTCTGATCTCCGGGCTCCTCCTACAAAGTTACAATGTACAGTCTGATCTCCGGGCTCCTCCTACAAAGTTACAATGTACAGTCTGATCTCTGGGCTCCTCCTACAAAGTTACAATGTACAGTCTGATCTCTGGGCTCCTCCTACAAAGTTACAATGTACAGTCTGATCTCCGGGCTCCTCCTACAAAGTTACAATGTGCAGTCTGATCTCCGGGCTTCCTCTACAAAGTTACAATGTACAGTCTGATCTCCGGGCTCCTCCTACAAAGTTACAATGTACAGTCTGATCTCCGGGCTCCTCCTACAAAGTTACAATGTACAGTCTGATCTCTGGGCTCCTCCTACAAAGTTACAATGTACAGTCTGATCTCGGGCTCCTCCTACAAGTTACAATGTACAGTCTGATCTCCGGGCTCCTCCTACAAAGTTACAATGTACAGTCTGATCTCCGGGCTCCTCCTACAAAGTTACAATGTACAGTCTGATCTCTGGGCTCCTCCTACAAAGTTACAATGTACAGTCTGATCTCGGGCTCCTCCTACAAAGTTACAATGTACAGTCTGATCTCTGGGCTCCTCCTACAAAGTTACAATGTACAGTCTGATCTCTGGGCTCCTCCTACAAAGTTACAATGTACAGTCTGATCTCCGGGCTCCTCCTACAAAGTTACAATGTACAGTCTGATCTCCGGGCTCCTCCTACAAAGTTACAATGTACAGTCTGATCTCTGGGCTCCTCCTACAAAGTTACAATGTACAGTCTGATCTCTGGGCTCCTTCTACAATGTTACAATGTACAGTCTGATCTCCGGGCTCCTTCTACAATGTTACAATGTACAGTCTGATCTCTGGGGTCCTCCTACTGTTACAATGTACAGTCTGATCTCTGGGCTCCTCCTACAAAGTTACAATGTACAGTCTGATTTCCAGGCTCCCTCTACAAAGTTACAATGTACAGTCTGATCTCCGGCTCCTCCTACAATGTTACAATGTGCAGTCTGATCTCGGGCTCCTCCTACAAAGTTACAATGTACAGTCTGATCTCCGGGCTCCTTCTACAATGTTACAATGTACAGTCTGATCTCCGGGCTCCTTCTACAATGTTACAATGTACAGTCTGATCTCTGGGGTCCTCCTACAAAGTTACAATGTACAGTCTGATCTCTGGGCTCCTCCTACAAAGTTACAATGTACGGTCTGATCTCCAGGCTCCTCCTACAAAGGGCGTAGGGACTTTTCTAGGGGAGGTTTTCTAGGAGTAGTGATTTGGGGGGATTTTGGGGGTTGGTGCTATGGGGGGGGGGGATTTGTGCTAGGAGGGAAAGGTGTGTGGATGTGTAGATGGGGGAATTGGATGGTTTTCCCGCTCAGCCAGCTGGGGAAGGTGTGTGGGGGCCGCGCTCCTACATGGGACTCTATGGGGGAACAGCAATACTTCAGTCAGGTGACAACCCCGGAGCGGACTATTGGAGCTGAACTCCAGACAGGAATAGAGAACACAAATGAATTCAGCTCTGGGGTCACTATATCATCATTCAATGTTTTCTATTTTAATGCAAGCAGTACCTGAACTTGACCTGGTATCAACCTCCTGCGGTCCCTGTACAGCAGAGCACAGACTGGGGGGTAAAAAGGCAGCAAAAGCCCCCAATCACCTGTGTTTCAGGGCTCACAAAGAGCATGCTGAGAGGAGGATAGAGCAGAGTGACAGAGATGAGCTCATTGGTATTCTTCACTGACCAATCCCAGGTTGGGGGCTCGTCCGGGATGGCACAGGCTCAGTGGGCGGAATAAGCAGCATGCTGATAGGAGGAAGAGCAGAGAAAGATAGTGATAGAGATGAACTCCTCAGTACACTGCTTATCCTTTCACTGTCCAATCACAGGCTCAGGCAAGGACAAGCAGGGTTTACAAAGAGCATGCTGAGAGGAGGATAGAGCAGAGTGACAGAGATGAGCTCATTGGTATTCTTCACTGACCAATCCCAGGTTGGGGGCTCGTCCGGGATGGCACAGGCTCAGTGGGCGGAATAAGCAGCATGCTGATAGGAGGAAGAGCAGAGAAAGATAGTGATAGAGATGAACTCCTCAGTACACTGCTTATCCTTTCACTGTCCAATCACAGGCTCAGGCAAGGACAAGCAGGGTTTACAAAGAGCATGCTGAGAGGAGGATAGAGCAGAGTGACAAAGATGAGCTCATTGGTATTCTTCACTGACCAATCACAGGCTTGGGGAGGGAGAAGACCTGTAAATATTACAGTAGAGAACAGTCCTCCTGCCAGACAGGGCCATGCTGTGTAGCAGAGCAGTGTGACATCAGAACTGGATGGACAGGTAAAACCTCTCCCCTGTATGTATTTGGCGGTGGTCAGCGCTCACCTTCTGCTCCGCTTCCCTCCTCTGCTGGTCTCTCTGTTTGATGTTCAGGAACTGGAACTTCAGCAGTTTGGCGATGAGGGGAAGAGGTAAGTTCTCTCCGCTGTCCAGGAGGGACTTTGCTGCTTCTGTGACCTGCGGGGTACAGATACAATGACGTCATTACGTACCAGATACTAAAAGAAGACCACCGGACTCCATACTAAGGGTGCTGATGTGGGAGGGGCCACCATTTCAGCGTCATTCAGGGTCAGGGTACTAATCCCCGCAATTCGCCTGATAGGTTTATTTCCTGTGACTGACAACGCCATCTAGTGGCCATAATGAGGCATCAACATAATTCACATTTCCTATGACCTTCAGCTCCATCTAGTGGTCATGATGAGGCATCAACATAATTCACATTTCCTATGATCGTCAGCTCCATCTAGTGGTCATGATGAGGCATCAACGTAATTCACATTTCCTATGATCGTCAGCTCCATCTAGTGGTCATGATGAGGCATCAACGTAATTCACATTTCCTATGACCGTCAGCTCCATCTAGTGGTCATGATGAGGCACCAACGTAATTCACATTTCCTATGATCGTCAGCTCCATCTAGTGGTCATAATGCGGTATTGTCCTAAAATATCTGAATCAGGAGAATACTGCATTATGGCCACTAGATGGAGGTGATGATCATAGGAAAGAAATCTCTGGTGATGGCAGAGAGATACTGTTACCAGCCCATGCAGGGGAACCAGACAATACATCTGGATAGCCCACCCCCTGCAGGGTGTACATTCCCATCTGTGCTCCTCGGCTGCCTCCTCAGTCCATGGAAGCCTTCTGGGTAAGCAGGAGCATGTGATCGCCCCCATGTGCCAGTGCTTGGATGTGGGTGGTCAGTCCCCAGGGCTGAACACGGTAATCTGGAGGTGGGGCCATTGACATCATCCACTTGGGTAAGTCCTGACACCATTTTTGTGGGTAATTCCTGACACCATATTGTCCTGACACCATGTTACAGATAAGTCCTGACACCATATTTTGTCCTGACACCATATTCTGGGTAAGTCCTGACACCATGTTGTCCTGATACCATGTGTTACAGATAAGTCCTGACACCACGTTACAGGTAAGATAAGCCCTGACACCATGTTACAGATAAGCCCTGACACCATGTAACAGGTAAGTCCTGACACCATGGTAAGCCCTGACATGTTGTTGAGCCCTGACACCATGGGTAGGTCCTGAACATGTTACAGGTAAGTCCTGACACCATGTTGTGGGTAAGTCCTGACACCATGTTGTGGGTAGGTCCTGACACCATGTTTAGGGTAAGTCCTGACACCATATGTACAGGTAAGTCCTGACACCATGTTGTGGGTAAGTCCTGACACCATGTTTGTGGGTAGGTCCTGACACCATATTACAGGTAAGTCCTGACACCATGTTGTGGGTAAGTCCTGACACCATGTTTACGGGTAAGTCCTGACACCATGTTACAGGTAAGTCCTGACATCATGTTACGGGTAAGTCCTGACACCATGTTACAGGTAAGTCCTGACACCATGTTGTGGGTAAGTCCTGACACCATGTTGTGGGTAAGTCCTGACACCATGTTACAGGTAAGTCCTGACACCATGTTACAGGTAAGTCCTGACACCATGTTATGGGTAAGTCCTGACACCATGGTGTGAAGGAAGTGTGGATTGGTGAGTATATCTTGCTAGGCTGAGGGGGGGATGGGGGGGTTCATGGTCACTTGGCTGTGCAGGTGACAGGGTCTCTTCATGTGAACACACAATGGTTTTGGGTCGTTATTATATTTTTGTATCATTTTCTACATTTGAATGTTTTGTTTCTTCTGTTCTCTGTGTCATCATTCTGCCTCCGCCCACCGATTCTGCCTCCGCCCACCGATCTCTGCCTCCGCCCACCGATCTCTGCTCTGCCCACCGATCTCGCCCACCGATTCTGCCTCCGCCCACCGATCTCTGCCTCCGCCCACGATCTCTGCCCCACCGATCCGCCTCCCCCCACCGATCTCTGCTTCCCCCCACCAATCTCTGCTTCCGCCCACCGATTCTGCCTCCGCCCACCGATCTCTGCCTCCGCTTCCCCCCACCGATCTCTGCCTCCGCCCACCGATCTCTGCCTCCGCCCACCGATCTCTGCCTCCGCCCACCGATCTCTGCGCACATTCCTGGTGGAAGGAGAAAGTCATGAACAGAGCAGACGGCTCCCCCTGCTGGCGGCATAAAAGTCTGCAGAACGTTCACCTACAATATTTCACATTCATTTCCAGACAGGAAGTGAGAGGAAATCTCCTCCTTGGGGACACATACTCCAACAAAGGGGTAAGAACAGAGAGCTCCAGCCGGGTAGATAATCTCCCAATCGAATTTATGATCCCAAATACAGGCGACGCGTTTCAGATGAATTCCCCTTCATCAGAGAGTCTGGGACTGGTCTATGTCTCTTCCAATCGCGGAGACTCAGCATCAAATGTGGGTGTTACTATGCAAAGTACATCTTGCCTTGAACCCCCCCCCCCCCCCCCCCCCCCCGACTGATACCCACCCCTCAAGTCATTTTGATATTTGCGTAACTCCTCCCAAAAGCCAGCCCACTGCTTCCATGAGGGCTGAGGGCTCTTGAGATGAGTACTGAGGCAGGGTGCTGTGAAGACCCTGCTAGCCCCTTCCACCAGACATGATCTCCTTGCATCGCATAGAGAAGCACAGAGATTCAGTGATGACATCACCGAGTTTTATTTTTTATGTTGACGGGGGGAACCCAGGGAAGAGAAAAACAACGCTCGGTATAAATGACTCCACCCCTTTTGAAAAGTAAGATTTGAATCGATATCTCCATGAACACAAAATCGATTTCCATCGGAGTTTTATCGAACGTTTGTTCGGCTCATTACCTGGAAGGAAGGTTCATAATAGAACTTCAATGACAAAATCTTCCGGTTTATTCCAATGAGTTGATGCAAAAATGAATCCCCCCCACAAGAACCCCTCCATCTAGTATTCTATAGGACCTCCATGATTGGTAAGGACGGCGCCGAGTCTTCTAGGTGTGGAATGAACGAGTTGGCGACATATTGTGACATCGATCTTTTTTCCACTCTTCAAGAACGATCTCTTTTAGAACCTGAATGCTGGATGGAGAGCGATGCTCAGCTTGTCTCTTCAGAATTCCCCGTAGGGGTTGGATTGGGTTCGGATCAGGAGACATATTTGGCCCCGGAATCCCTTCCCCCGGTTCTTCTTCAGAAATGCATCAGTGGCCTTCGATGTGTATTTTGGACACCAGCAGCCCCACAGAAGGACACTGCCACCACCATGTCTCACAGTAGGCACCGTGCATTTTTCTTTGTACTCCTTACCTTTGTGACACCATACAGTTTTGAAGCCATCAGTTCCAAAAACATTTATCTCCGTCTCATCACTCCAGAGTCCCAGTAGTCTTCTTATTTTCCAGCATGGGTCCCTGGCAGATTCTAGGCAGGATTTTTTGTGCACGGGCTTTAGGAGAGGCTTCCTTCATGGACGACACCCATGCATGTCATTCCTCTGCCGTGCACACCAGATTGTGTCATGGAAAACAATCAGCCCAGTTTGGCTTTCTACTTCTTTAGCTTACTGCAGTGAACTTGCGATTTTCTTCAACCCTTCTCATCAGAAGACGCTCCTGTCGAGTTGTCAACTTCTGTGGATGGCCTGGACGTCTCTGTGAGATGGTTGCAGTTACATTTTTTATGCTCCAGTATTCTGACTGATAAGTAAAGCTTTGCTGATCTTCTTGTAGCCTTCACCTTTCTTGTGTAAAGAAATGATTTTCTTTCTCAGGCCTTGTGACATTTTTCTTCCATGTGGTGCCATTGCTGACATAATGAAATGGGCGGGGGGTTTTCTTTGTTAGGTAACGCCCGTTTTATGTTCACCTGTCTGCTTTTATGTTACAAACAAAATTTAACGGGGGCTCTAACCCACTATTGCCCTATTCAAAGTAGAAGAAAGCTCTGGAGCAGTAATAGGAGCAAAGATGGAGTCTTGCCATCAATATGGTGGCCCAGGCCAGTGGGCATTCCCCTTTCTTGGGGTTCGGGCAGTAATAGGAGCAAAGATGGAATCTTGCCATCAATATGGTGGCCCAGGCCAGTGGGCATTGCCCTTTTTTGGGGTGCAGGGCAATAATAGGAGCAGGAAAGGAGTCTTGCTATCAATATTATGGTGGTCCAGGCCAGTGGGCATTCCCCTTTCTTGGAGAGCAGGGCAGTAATAGGAGCAGGGAAGGAATCTCGCCATCAATATGGTGGCCCAGGCCAGTGGGCATTGCCCTTTTTTGGGGTGCAGGGCAATAATAGGAGCAAAGATGGAGTCTTGCCAGCAATATAGCAGCCCAGATCAGTGGGAGTTCCCCTTTCTTGGGGAGCAGGGCAGTAGTAGGAGCAGGGAAGGAGTCTTGCCATCAATATGGTGGCTAGGCTAGTGGGCATTCCCCTTTCTTGGGGAGCAGGGCAGTAACAGGAGCAAAGATGGAGTCTCACCATCAATATGGCGGCCCAGGCCAGCGGGCATTCCCCTTTCTTGGGGTACAGGACAGTAATAGGAGCAAGGATGGAGTCTCACCATCAATATAGCGGCCCAGGCCAGCGGGCATTCCCCTTTCTTGGGGTGCAGGGCAGTAATAGGAGCAAGGATGGAGTCTCGCCATCAATATGGTGGCCCAGGCAAGTGGGCATTCCCTTTCTTGGGGTTCAGGCATTAATAGGAGCAAAGATGGAGTCTTGCCAGCAATATAGCAGCCCAAGCCAGTGGGAATTTCCCTTTCTTGGGGTGCAGGGCAGTAATAGGAACAAAGATGGAGTCTCACCAGCAATATGGCAGGCCAACCCAGTGGGCATTCCCCCCTTTCTTGGGGTTCAGGGCAGTAACAGGAGCAAAGATGGAGTCTCACCATCAATATGGCGGCCCAGGCCAGTGGGCATTCCCTTTTCTTGGGGTACAGGGCAGTAATAGGAGCAAGGATGGAGTCTCACCATCAATATAGCGGCCCAGGCCAGCGGGCATTCCCCTTTCTTGGGGTTCAGGCATTAATAGGAGCAAAGATGGAGTCTTGCCAGCAATATAGCAGCCCGAGCCAGTGGGAATTTCCCTTTCTTGGGGTTCAGGGCAGTAATAGGAGCAAAGATGGAGTCTCACCAGCAATATGGCAGGCCAACCCAGTGGGCATTCCCTTTCTTGGGGTTCAGGGCAGTAATAGGAACAAAGATGGAGTCTCACCAGCAATATGGCAGGCCAACCCAGTGGGCATTCCCCTTTCTTGGGGTTCAGGGCAGTAATAGGAGCAAAGATGGAGTCTTGCCAGCAATATGGCAGTCCAGTGGGCATTCCCCTTTCTTGGGGTTCAGGGCAATAATACGTGGAAGGAAGGAGTCTCGCCAGCAATATGGTGGCCCAGGCCAGAGGGGGGCCCCTGTCCTCCGCCATAAAGGGGGCCCAATTAAGCTTCCCAAAGGCAGAGCAGCCTGGCCGGGGTCCGCGCTCCAACTCCTAATTGGGGTGAAATCAGGGTATTGAGTTTCCTGCGAGTGACGACAGCTGCCTCTCCAGATGTGTGGCACGGAACCGGCCCTCCAAATATTTCACTTTTTTTTTACAGCTGAGGTTTTACTTTTTTCTTTCTTTTTTTTTTTTTTTTTTTTTTTTACAGCTTGTTTCCACCAAATTTCATACAACTTGCTAACATCTGGCTCCTTCTCCGCAGAGTCCTGTATTCACTTTATTTACTGTGAAATGAATAAAATAATAAAAAAAAAAAGACCCATAAAACTTGCTTATGGCTGCGTTTGCCACGGGCGCTGGGAAGGGGGGGTCTCTCCTCCAGGGGGGGCCGCTAAGAAGCCCAGAAAAACGTTCTCTAATCTCATCCTAAGACCCGCCGACCTTTGTTGCTGTTTTATATTCTTGGACCGAGTTTGGGGTTTATTTATAAACGAAGGAAAAATGAGGTGATGTGAATATTCTGACAGCCCCCCCCCCCCCCCCAGTTCCCCTTCTCCCCCCCCCCCCCCCCCCCCCATTCCCCCTACTCCCTCTCCAGCCCCATCTTCCCATCCTTGTAGCAATTAGACCCGGGCCGCATGTGGTGTCAATTTCTGGAGAGACGGAGGCTGCGCGGTGCGTCCGAGGTCTGCAGCTGCCAGGGGTCGGCGGTATAATCGACCATTTATGTATTAGCGCGGTTGCCAAACTGCAATCACGCTTGTTTTTCGACGCTTCCAGGTGACTTTAGACACGTCCGAGCGAACAGCTGGCGGTACGGCGGCCATATGGGTAACGGAGGCTCGCTCTGGAATGTTACGCTAATGGTGGAAACCGAAGCGAACGGCGCAGATTATGAATCCGGGGGGGGGGGGGACATATGTTAATATGGCAAGGAGTAGACATAAAAAAAAACATTAAAAGTCAATCTAAATCCAACGCTTTTTTTTTTTATTCCAGATAGAGAGAGTGGAATAATAGAATGGCTAAAACTCTTTTTTTTTTTTTTTTACTGTGTCTCCCATTAGGGAGACTTTCCATAACTTCCTGTCTTGTAGACAAAGCAGGAAGTGAGCAAAAAGAACTACTGGTAGTGGCACGTAAAACATGGCGGCGCGGGTCTGAGCCCTTCCAGGAGAGAAGAGGATCTCAGCTGGACGATGCTGGATCCGCTTGGTGGGCGAGTAGATGAAATGTGCTGAATACCACCAGGTAGGTGGTTGTTTAAAAAAAAAAAAAAAAAACGGGGGTGGGGCCCCTGAGAGCCCAGTGGAAGATCCTACCGAGGGCCGGACTTTAATTCCTGGTGCAGAATTGCCCAATTTTGGTTTGCCAAGAAGGAGCCGCGGTGACCCAGTGGCCAGAACGGCGGAAGTGTCTATATCAGAACCATGGAGTAAAACGGTCAATTTTTCGGCTTTAGTCCTATCAAGCCCGGTGAGCTCGGATGGCAGGATGGCAAATCGAAAAGACATTGGCTGGAGTGCGATTCACAGCCATCAATGCTCCAGCACTACAACTCCAAAGGATCCCATAATTCCCCCGAGCCCAAGCACTGCGCATGGAGGGGAGAGCGGCACATGGAGGGGAGGGCGGCACATGGAGGGGAGGGCGGCACATAGAGGGGAGGGTGGCACATGGAGGGGAGGGCGGCACATGGAGGGGAGGGTGGCACATGGAGGGGAGGGTGGCACATGGAGGGGACGGCAGGGTGGCACATGGAGGGGGAGGGTGGCACATAGAGGGGAGGGGGCACATGGAGGGGAGGGCGGCACATGGAGGGGAGGGCGGCACATGGAGGGGAGGACGGCACATGGAGGGGAGGGTGGCACATGGAGGGGAGGGCGGCACATGGAGAGGGAGGGCACATGGAGGGGAGGGCAGCACATGGAGGGCGGGGGAGGGTGGCACATGGAGGGAGGGATGGCACATGGAGGGGAGGGTGGCACATGGAGGGAGGGACGGCACATGGAGGGGGACGGCACATGGAGGGGAGGGCGGCACATGGAGGGGAGGACGGCACATGGAGGGGGGAGGGCGGCACATGGAGGGGAGGCACATGGAGGGGAGGGTGGCATGGACACATGGAGGGGAGGACGGCACATGGAGGGGAGGGAGGGGAGGGCGGCACATAGAGGGGAGCACATGGAGGGGAGGACGGCACGGCACAAACTTCACAAACAAGAAACAATTTGCTCACAAATGTGTTTTCAATTTTCCGCTTTGTTTTTTTTTTTTTTGAGCAACCAGCAGAAGGACAATTTGTCTCCACAAACAGTTTTCATCCCTCCGCCAGAAAATCATTTCTTTGTAGACTGTAATGGAGTAAACTGTCAATCCAGCAGAACGCAGGTCACAGACTAGATCATAACTGCCATTTTCCCATACTGGATATTATCCGACACATTATTATTATTATTATTATACAGTATTTATAAAGTGCCGATAGTTCGCTCAGCGCTGTACATTACAAGGGGGACAGAACATGTGACAGAACAATACCAATACAATGCAAAACATGAGGGGATCGAGGGCCCTGCTCCTTGGAGCTTACAATCTAGGAGGGAGGGGGGGTTGGTGGTACAGGAGGAGATAGCTGTGGGGGATGGGGTGGTAGGAAGAGTGGAGGAGGTCGGCAAGTTAGCAGGGGGTGGGGTAGGCTTCCCTGAAGAGGTGGGTTTTCAGGGTGCGCCTAAAGGTGAGTAGAGCAGGTGATAGTCTGATGGACCAGGGTAGTGAGTTCCAGAGGATGGGTGACACCCTGGAGAAGTCCTAGAGGTGGGCATGGGAGGAGGAGACCAGGGAACTAGAGAGAAGGAGGTCTTGTGAGGAGCGGAGTGTGCGTGTTGGGCGGTACTTGGATATTAGGTCAGTGATGTAGTTCGGGGCAGTATGGTGGACGGCTTTGTACGTCAGTGTTAGGATTTTGAATTTGATCCATTGCGCAATCGGAAGCCAGTGGAGGGATTGGCAGAGGGGGTGGAGGACACTGAGTGGAGGCCAGTGGAGGGATTGGCAGAGGGGGGTGGAGGACACTGAGTGGAGGCCAGTGGAGGGATTGGCAGAGGGGGGTGGAGGACACTGAGTGGAGGCCAGTGGAGGGATTGGCAGAGGGGGGGTGGAGGACACTGAGTGGAGGCCAGTGGAGGGATTGGCAGAGGGGGGTGGAGGACACTGAGTGGAGGCCAGTGGAGGGATTGGCAGAGGGGGGTGGAGGACACTGAGTGGAGGCCAGTGGAGGGATTGGCAGAGGGGGGTGGAGGACACTGAGTGGAGGCCAGTGGAGGGATTGGCAGAGGGGGGTGGAGGACACTGAGTGGAGGCCAGTGGAGGGATTGGCAGAGGGGGGTGGAGGACACTGAGTGGAGGCCAGTGGAGGGATTGGCAGAGGGGGGTGGAGGACACTGAGTGGAGGCCAGTGGAGGGATTGGCAGAGAGGGGGTGGAGGACACTGAGTGGAGGCCAGTGGAGGGATTGGCAGAGGGGGTGGAGGACACTGAGTGGAGGTCAGTGGAGGGATTGGCAGAGAGGGGTGGAGGACACTGAGTGGAGGACCAGTGGAGGGATTGGCAGAGAGGGGTGGAGGACACTGAGTGGAGGACACTGAGTGGAGGGATTGGCAGAGGGGGGTGGAGGACACTGAATGGAGGCCAGTGGAGGGATTGGCAGAGGGGGGTGGAGGACACTGAGTGGAGGACACTGAGTGGAGGATTGGCAGAGGGGGGTGGAGGACACTGAATGGAGGTGCCAGTCTGGAGGGTATTGGATGGACTGAGGGGGGTGGCGGAGATGAGGAGCGGTTGGAAAGGTGAATGAGTCTGGCAGCCGTACCTGAGATTATCAGGATGGATGAAGCGGGCACCTCCTCCTAGCCTGTGATTATCCCACCTGCAGTGAGGACCTGGGATTATCCCAGTACCTGCACCTCCTCCGTGATACCTGAGATTATCACATGTACCTACCTCCTTATACCTGAGATTATCCCATACCTGCACCTCCTCCTATACCTGAGATTATCCCATACCTGCACCTCCTCCTATACCTGAGATTATCCCATACCTGTTGCTATGCCTGGGATGGTTCTCTACCTCCTCCCATGTTTGCTGCTACGGCTGCGATAGTTTGTTGAGGAAATACCGCCACATCCGCGATCAGAGAAGAAGCGGGAAATAAGACGGCCATGTTGGAGTAAATTGTGTTGAAGTGAAAAAATCTGTCCGAGACGAAATTCTGTCCAAGGCAATTCTGCAAAAGATTCCGACACACCTCACTGACAGCCAAACCAATCTGTGGCAAATCGCGCCATTTGTCAATCGGACAGAATACAGATCCGGCGTCTTCGCCACATTTTCTGAATCCCCGGAATCTAAGGAATTCAGTACTAATACTGTGATGGGTTTTTGTATCTTTGTTATATCTTGTAGGTGACAGAACACTTCATTCTACAAATACACAAAGCTGTAAAGCTGGAGGAATGAACTTCCATATACAAAAGGACAATTTAAAGTATATTTTATATATATAAAAAATATCCGAGAGCTATTCGTCCTGTAAGACCGCATGTACATTCGTTTTGTGAATGGCGGCAAAGTCGCATGTTACTAGGATATTTACTTTACATATCAAATATTATTTATTTCATACAGAATAGAGTGACTCAGGAATACACTGGATATAGGTAATGCTCATAGGAAATCAATACTTATTTCCTATGATCATCAGCTCCATCTAGTGGCCAGAAAGCTGTATTTTCCAATAACTCTCTATTTTATATTACAAAATAACATTTGACACCTCCTAGTGATGGTATCCTGGTCTGACTGTGTGCAACATTGTATCACACTCAGTGCTATGGTAACATTGTATCACACTCTGTGCTATGGTAACATTGTATCACACATTGTATCACACTCTGTGCTATGGTAACATTGTATCACACTCTATACTATGGTAACATTGTATCACACTCTGTGCTATGGTAACATTGTATCTTTGGTGGAGACAGATCACAATGTAACGGCTAGCTTTACATTATACACATAATTGCCGGGTGTCATTATCTGCCCTCATTCTGTATGTATGGACTCTGCACAGTATCCCACTTCTCCTGTCCTGGATGCCGGGTGTCATTCTTGGTATCTGTCCCCATTCTGTATTGTATGGACTCTGCACAGTCCCACTTCTCCTGTATCCTGGATGCCGGGTATGGTAACATTCTCGGTATTTGTCCCCATTCTGTATGTATGGACTCTGCACAGTCCCACTTCTCCTGTCCGGATGCCGGGGTCATTCTCGGTATCTGTCCTCATTCTGTATGTATGGACTCTGCACAGTCCCACTTTCCCTGTCCTGGATGCCGGGTGTCATTCTTGGTATCTGTCCCCATTCTGTATGTATGGACTCTGCACAGTCCCACTTCTCCTGTCCTGGATGCCGGGTGTCATTCTCGGTATCTGTCCCCATTCTGTATGTATGGACTCTGCACAGTCCCACTTCTCCTGTCCTGGATGCCGGGTGTCATTCTCGGTATCTGTCCCCCATTCTGTATGTATGGACTCTGCACAGTCCCACACTTCTCCTGTCCTGGATGCCGGGGTGTCATTCTTGGTATCTGTCCCCATTCTGTATGTATGGACTCTGCACAGTCCCACTTCTCCTGTCCGGATGCCGGGTGTCATTCTCGGTATCTGTCCTCATTCTGTATGTATGGACTCTGCACAGTCCCACTTCTCCTGTCCTGGATGCCGGGTGTCATTCTCGGTATCTGTCCCCATTCTGTATGTATGGACTCTGCACAGTCCCACTTCTCCTGTCCCGGATGCCGGGTGTCATTCTCGGTATCTGTCCCCATTCTGTATGTATGGACTCTGCACAGTCCCACTTCTCCTGTCCGGATGCCGGGTGTCATTCTGGTATCTGTCCCCATTCTGTATGTATGGACTCTGCACAGTCCCACTTCTCCTGTCCCGGATGCCGGGGTGTCATTCTCGGTATCTGTCCCCATTCTGTATGTATGGACTCTGCACAGTCCCACTTCTCCTGTCCCGGATGCCGGGTGTCATTTCTGGTATATCTGTCCCCATTCTGTATGTATGGACTCTGCACAGTCCCACTTCTCCTGTCCCGGATGCCGGGTGTCATTCTCGGTATCTGTCCCCATTCTGTATGTATGGACTCTGCACAGTCCCACTTCTCCTGTCCCGGATGCCGGGTGTCATTCTCGGTATCTGTCCCCATTCTGTATGTATGGACTCTGCACAGTCCCACTTCTCCTGTCCCGGATGCCGGGTATCATTCTCGGTATTTGTCCCCATTCTGTATGTATGGACTCTGCACAGTCCCACTTCTCCTGTCCCGGATGCCGGGTGTCATTCTCGTATCTGTCCCCATTCTGTATGTATGGACTGTGCACAGTCCCACTTCTCCTGTCCCGGATGGATGGGGTGTCATTCTCGGTATCTGTCCTCATTCTGTATGTATGGACTCTGCACAGTCCCACTTCTCCTGTCCCGGATGCCGGGTGTCATTCTCGGTATCTGTCCCCATTCTGTATGTATGGACTGTGCACAGTACTACTACACTGTAGTTCTCGGTATAGACAGATAAGGACAGACATCTTGCTCTGAGCTCCGTGTGTGTGTTCTCGCTGGTAATAATCATATCATCCATCAGATGTGTAATTTTGGCCTGTGTACAGTTCCCATCCTCCAGAGCCCCGGGCCCCCCTGACTTCGGGCCCCCTGATGGGAACATATGCTGCTGCTGCCTTCTAGCGAGGCCTGAAAGAAATTCTGCAATGTCTTCCATATGAGCAGGATTAGACGCGCCATGGAGGGGCGGTAAAGATACAAGATCCTGAGTTCTCCAACACTTCATACCGGAGCAGGGTCACTGGAGGAACCTATTCCAGGTATTCCCAACCCATCTCCATCCATGGAGGACATCTCCAGCCACCTCCAACCACAACCACACCGATCCCAGGAATTGTCCTACAGAGTGGGCTTCCTGTGTGCCAACTTCCACCAGAATCCCACCGGACTGAATAGACACAAGATTGCCAAAAGTATTGGGCCGCCGGCCTTCCCACGCACATGACCTTTAATGGCCCCCCAGTCTTAGTCCGTAGGGTTCAATATTGAGTTGGCCCCGCCCTTTCCACACACATGACCTTTAATGGCCCCCAGTCTTAGTCCGTAGGGTTCAATATTGAGTTGGCCCCGCCCTTCCCACGCACATGACCTTTAATGCCCCCCCAGTCTGAGTCCCTAGGGTTCAATATTGAGTTGGCCCCGCCCTTTCCACACACATGACCTTTAATGGCCCCCAGTCTTAGTCCGTAGGGTTCAATATTGAGTTGGCCCCGCCCTTCCCACGCACATGACCTTTAATGCCCCCCCAGTCTGAGTCCCTAGGGTTCAATATTGAGTTGGCCCCGCCCTTTCCACACACATGACCTTTAATGGCCCCCAGTCTTAGTCCGTAGGGTTCAATATGGAGTTGGCCCCGCCCTTTGCAGCTATAACAGCTTCAACTCTTCTGGGAAGGCCCCCCACAAGGTTTAGGAGGGTGTCTATGGGAAGGTTGGACCATTCTTCCAGAAGCACATTTGTCAGGTCAGGCACTGATGTCGGGGGAGGAGGCCTGGCTCGCAGTCTCCGCTCTAATTCATCCCAAAGGTGTTCTATGGGGTTGAGGTCAGGACTCTGTGCAGGACAGTCAAGTTCCTCCACCCCAAACTGGCTCCTCCATGTCTTTATGGACCTTGCTTTGTGCACTGGTGGGCAGTCATGTTGGAACAGGAAGGGGCCATCCCCAAACTCCTCCCACAAAGTTGGGAGCATGAAATTGTCCAAAATGTCGCCTTAAGAGTTCCCTTCACTGGAACTAGGGGGCCAAGCCCAACCCCTAAGGAACAACCCCACACCATAATCCCCCCTCCACCAAACTTTACATTTGGCACAATGCAGTCAGGCAAGTGCCGTTCTCCTGGCCACCACCAAACCCAGACATGTTCATTGGATTGCCAGACAGAGAAGCGTGATTGGTCCCTCCAGAGAACATGTCTCCACTGCTCTAGAGTCCAGTGGCGGCGTGCTTTACACCACGGCATCCGGTGCTTTGCATTGCACTTGGTGATGGAAGGCTTGGATGCAGCTGCTCGGCCATGGAAACCCATTCCATGAAGCTCTCTACGCACTGTTGTTGGGCTCATCTGAAGGCCACACCAAGTTTGGAGGTCTTTAGCTATTGACTCTGCAGACAGTTGGTGACTTCTGCGCACTGTGCGCTTCAGCATGCGCTGACCCCGCCCTGTCATGTGACGTGGCCTACCACTTGGTGGCTGAGTGGCTGTTGTTCCCAGTGGCTTCCACTTTGTTATAATCCCACTAACAGTTGAGCGTGGAATATTTAGTAGCCAGGAAATGTCACGGATGGACTTATTGCCCAGGTGGCCACCTATCACGGGACCACGCTTGGAGTCACTGAGCTCCTGAGAGCGACCCATTCTTTCACCAATGTTTGTAGAAGCCGTCTGCATGTCTAGGGGCTTGATTGTATACACCTGTGTCCATGGAGGGGATTGGAACACCTGAATCACATGATATGGAGGGGATTGGAGCACCTGAATCACATGATATGGAGGGGATTGGAACACCTGAATCACATGATATGGAGGGGATTGGAACACCTGAATCACATGATATGGAGGGGATTGGAACACCTGAATCACATGATTCACATGGGAGGGGATTGGAACACCTGAATCACATGATTGGGAGGGGATTGGAACACCTGAATCACATGATATGGAGGGGATTGGAACACCTGAATCACATGATTGGGAGGGGTGACCCAATACTTTTGGCAATATACTGTATATACATCAATATTTCCCATGTTCCCCACCAGGTGATGGGGATTCCTTCTCTTAAACTGGTTCCCACAGCCCCGGATACTCCATAAAGGGGCCAAGGGGGCCAGATACGGCCCTTTGCTTTGCTTTAATCTGGCCCTTTGGACACTATTTCATCCATGGATACCAATCAACAATGGGGCATAATTCCCCCCACTGACACCAATGAAGGGGCACAATTTCTCCCAATGACACCAACAATGGCACAAATTACACCAAAGATGGGGTTTTGTGTTTTTTCCAGCTGACATTGGGACCTTTTCTGCTCTCAATGACTGCAATCTGGCCCCCCTAAAGTCCAAAGGACAGTAAACTGGCCCTTTGTTTAGAGAGTTTGGAGACCCCCCCCCCCCCCCCCCCCCGGCCTTGCAGATTGGATCAGATGACAGTCGGAGGTACATGGAGAGGCAGAGGATATTTGTGTCGGTTAGCCTTGATTTCATGGAATGTTTGCTTATTGTTTTAAAATGGGTTTTTTTGAAAATACTAAGAAATTTATGTTCAAATCTATCAACTGTTTATATTTTAATTCTTGGGGGGGGGGGGGGGGGGGTGTAAGTTGGAGCAGGCTTGTAGGGGCCCCAGTGCATGACTTTGCCCATTATTAAGATGGTCCTGGCTAAAAAGTGGTGATATATGGAGGAGCGATTGATGGCGCCTGTGAATAGAGGGACTACCGGGGTGATGAGGAGCACTGGGCAAGGAGCAGAAAGACCTTACTATATACTCACCGGCCACTTTATTAGGTCCACCTTGCTACTACTACCGGGTTGGACCCCCTTTTGCCTTCAGAACTTCCTACATTCCTCCTGGCATGGATCCAACAATGTGCTGGAAATGTTCCTCAGAAATTTGGCTCCATATTGACATGATGGCATCACGCAGTTGCTGCAGATTTGTCGGCTGCACATCCATGATCTCCCGTTACACCACATCCCAAAGGTGCTCTATTGGATGGAGATCTGTGGGGGCCATTGGAGTCCAGGGACCTCATTGTCATGTCTGAGAAACCAGTTGGAGATGATTGGAGCTTTGTGACATGGAGCATTGTCCTGCTGGAAGGAGCCATCAGAAGATGGGGACACTGGAGTCATCAAGGGATGGACATGGTCAGCAACAATACTCAGGTAGGCCATGGGGTTTTAAACGATGCTCAGTTGGTACTAAGGGGCCCAAAGTGTGCCAAGAAAATTTCCCCCCACACCATGACACCACCACCAGCCTGAACCATTGATACAAGGCAGGATGGATCCACCTCACCATGACACCACCACCACCACCAGCCTGAACCACTGATACAAGGCAGGATGGATCCCCCACACCATGACACCACCACCACCAGCCTGAACCATTGATACAAGGCAGGATGGATCCACCTCACCATGACACCACCACCACCAGCCTGAACCATTGATACAAGGCAGGATGGATCCACCACACCATGACACCACCACCACCAGCCTGAACCATTGATACAAGGCAGGATGGATCCACCTCACCATGACACCACCACCAGCCTGAACCATTGATACAAGGCAGGATGGATCCACCACACCATGACACCACCACCACCACCAGCCTGAACCATTGATACAAGGCAGGATGGATCCATCACACCATGACACCACCACCACCAGCCTGAACCATTGATACAAGGCAGGATGGATCCATCACACCATGACACCACCACCACCAGCCTGAACCATTGATACAAGGCAGGATGGATCCACCACACCATGACACCACCACCAGCCTGAACCATTGATACAAGGCAGGATGGATCCACCACACCATGACACCACCAGCCTGAACCATTGATACAAGGCAGGATGGATCCATCACACACCATGACACCACCACCACCAGCCTGAACCGTTGATACAAGGCAGGATGGATCCCTTACACCATGACACACCACCACCAGCCTGAACCATTGATACAAGGCAGGATGGATCCCCCACACCATGACACCACCACCACCAGCCTGAACCATTGATACAAGGCAGGATGGATCCACCACACCATGACACACCACCACCTGCCTGAACCATTGATACAAGGCAGGATGGATCCACCACACCATGACACACCACCACCAGCCATCCATTGATACAAGGCAGGATGGAACTCATTGACAACCACCAGCCTGAACCATTGATACAAGGCAGGATGGATCCACCACACCATGACACCACCACCAGCCTGAACCATTGATACAAGGCAGGATGGATCCACCACACCATGACACCACCACCACCAGCCTGAACCATTGATACAAGGCAGGATGGATCCACCACACCATGACACCACCACCAGCCTGAACCATTGATACAAGGCAGGATGGATCCACAAGGCCACACCATGACACCATCACCAGCCTGAACCGTTGATACAAGGCAGGAAGGATCCCCCACACCATGACACCACCACCACCAGCCTGAACCATTGATACAAGGCAGGATGGATCCACCACACCATGACACCACCACCAGCCTGAACCATTGATACAAGGCAGGATGGATCCACCACACCATGACACCACACCACCACCAGCCTGATCCATTGATACAAGGCAGGATGGATCCACCTCACCATGACACCACCACCACCAGCCTGAACCATTGATACAAGGCAGGATGGATCCACCACCACCATGACACCACCACCACCAGCCTGAACCATTGATACAAGGCAGGATGGATCCACCACACCATGACACCATCACCAGCCTGAACCGTTGATACAAGGCAGGAAGGATCCCCCACACCATGACACCACCACTACCAGCCGGAACCATTGATACAAGGCAGGATGGATCCACCACACCATGACACCACCACCAGCCTGAACCATTGATACAAGGCAGGATGGATCCACCACACCATGACACCATCACCAGCCTGAACCGTTGATACAAGGCAGGAAGGATCCCCCACACCATGACACCACCACTACCAGCCGGAACCATTGATACAAGGCAGGATGGATCCATGCTTTCATGTTGTTTACGCCAAATTCTTGACCCTACACCATCTGAATGTCGCAGCTGAAATCCAGACTCATCAGACCAGGCAATGTTTTTCCAATCTTCTATTGTCCAATGTTGGTGATCCTGTGCGACTTGTAGCCTCCGTTTCCTGTTCTTAGCTGACAGGAGTGCCCCCCCCCCCCCGGGTGTGGTCTTCTGCTGCTCTCCTTTCCCCCCCCCTCTCTCTCCTCTCTCTCTCTCTCCCCCCTCTCTCTTTCCTCCTCCCCCTCCCTCTCTCCCCCTCTTCTCTCTCTCTCCTCCTCCCCCCCTCCATCTCTCTCCCCCTCTCACTCCCCCCTCTTTCTCTCTCTCCCCCCCCCTCCATCCCTCTCTCCCCCTCTCACTCCCCCCCTCTTCTCTCTCTCTCCCCCCCCCTCCATCCCTCTCTCCCCCTCTCACTCCCCCCTCTTTCTCTCCCCCCCCTCCATCCCTCTCTCCCCCTCTCTCGCCCCCCCTTCTCTCTTTCTTTCTTTCTCCTTCTCTCTTCCTCTTCTTCCCCTCTCTTGCCCCCCCCCTTCTCTCTCTTATCTCTCAGATCATACAGGACTGCACACAGAGTATGATTGTGGGGGGTGGTAATCATACTGTGTGTACAGTCCTGTATGATCTATCAGTGATCCTGTCTCATGTGCTGGATGGACGACGGGAGGGAGAGCCCAGAGAACACAACACAGCTCACCTCCTCTCCGGCTCTTTCCTCCCCGCCACTTCTCTCCCTGCTCCAGGCTGTCCCCTGGTCCCGGCTCTGAGTGTGGGTGGGGGAAGGAGCTCAGCGGAGAGCAGGAAGGTGTACAGTATTTCTTCACCTTTTCATTGTTCCTGAACCCTATAAAGAAGAGTCCTCCGCAGGCACATTGCTGGTCCTACAGTCCCGCGAGGGACAGGCCTGTATCATTTGTCCTCTTCTCATTGGTGGTGCGGATGCCGACAGCACAACCCCTCCCCCTCTGCTGTTCAACCATGATGATTTGTTGGAGTCAAATAGCCAATTAGGTGTCAGGGATGTCCAATCCCTATCGCCCGACACCCGGGATATGTAGTTCTGGGCGGCAGGCAGGTAGTTTTTGTTTACCTTCAGCCATGCTGCGGGCAAGCAGCGGCCTCACCTGTCAGGTGGAAGCCGACTACTTCCATACAGTGCCAGCCCCTCCCCCCCTGCCCCCCCACCGTTTCCTGGGCTCTGCTTGCCCATCTGTGGGCCCGGGACCGGCTCACCGCCGTCAGCTAGAGTGGAGGGAGGAGAACGGTCCTGACCCGGAAGTGACGTCATGACGCCATGATAAACAGCGCAATGTTAAAAATGTTACACATTTAAGTCACCATAAAACTCCTTTTGTTTGTAAAACATCCTAATATCATCTGATTTAAATACGGTTTTGGATCATTTATTTATCAGGACAAGTAGATTGGGGCCCCGATGTAGTCCCGGGACAAGTCGTTCCGTCAAATACGTCCACAGCCCTGTGATTGACTCAGCAGACACAAGTCTGACCTGCACCTTCACTGCTCATGCCTGGGGGAGGGGCATGTCAGCCTGGGGGAGGAGGTGTGTCGGCCTGGGGGAGGGGGCATGTCGGCCTGGGGGGGAGGGGCGTGTCGGCCTGGGGGAGGAGGCGTGTCAGCCTGGGGGAGGAGGCGTGTCAGCCTGGGGGAGGAGGTGTGTCAGCCTGGGGGAGGGGATGTCAGCCTGTGTCAGTCAGCCCGGGGGAGGGGCATGGTAGCCTGGGGGGGGAGGTGTCAGCCTGGGGAGGAGGTGTGTCAGCCTGGGGGAGGAGGTGTGTCAGCCTGGGGGAGGAGGTGGTCAGCCTGGGGGAGGTGGCGTGTCAGCCTGGGGGAGGTGGTGTGTCAGCCTGGGGGAGGTGGCGTGTCAGCCTGGGGAGGGGGTGTGTCAGCCAGGGGAGAGGGGGCGTGTCAGCCTGGGGGAGGAGGGGCGTGTCAGCCAGGGGGGGGAGGGCGTGTCAGCCTGGGGGAGGAGGTGTGTCAGCCAGGGGGGAGAGGGCGTGTCAGCCTGGGGGAGGAGGTGTGTCAGCCAGGGGGGAGAGGGCGTGTCAGCCTGGGGGAGGAGGGTGTGTCAGCCTGGGGGAGGGGCATGTCAGCCTGGGGGAGGAGGTGTGTCAGCCAGGGGGAGGGGCATGTCAGCCAGGGGGAGGGGCATGTCAGCCAGGGGGGAGGGGGCGTGTCAGCCAGAGGGAGGGGGAGTGTCATCCACGGGGAGGGGGAGTGTCATCCACGGGGAGGTGGAGTGTCAGCCAGGGGGAGGGGGCATATCAGCAAGGGAGAGGGGGCATGTAAACCAGGGGAAGAAGGGGGTCAGTAAACCAGGGGTAGGGGGTGTGTCAGCCGGGGGTAGTGGGGTGTGTCAGCCAGGGGTAGGGGGTGTGTCAGCCGGGGGTAGGGGGTGTGCCAGCTAGGGAAAGAGGGCATGCCAGCCAGGGGGAGGGGTGTGTCAGCCAGGGGGAGGAAGTGTTTCAGTCAGGGGGAGGGGACATCTCAGCCAGGGGGAGGGGGTGTATCAGCCAGGAGGAGGGGGTGTGTCAGCCAGGGGTAGGGGGGGGTGTGTCAGCCAGGGGGAGGGGTGTGTCAGCTAGGGGAGGGGGCATGCCAGGGGGAGGGGTGTGTCAGCTAGGGGAGGGGGCATGCCAGGGGGAGGGGTGTGTCAGCCAGGGGGAGGAAATGTGTCAGCAAGGGGGAGGGGGCGTCATCCATAAGAAGGGGCATGTCAGTCAGGGGGAGGGGACATGCCAGACAGGGGGAGGGGCATGCCAGACAGGGGTAGGGGCATGCCAGACAGGGGTAGGGGCATGTTAGTCAGGGGGGGAGGGGCATGTCAGCCAGGGGGAGGGGCGTGTCAGCAAGTTGTTACATTTTAAACAACCACAGCCCGGTGTTGTCTCGCAGCAGTGCTGTCAGTGAAGGATCTCACACAAATGATACATATTAATATTTGTTATACTGAGATGATTTCCCATCCTTCATGCTCACGGGGGGGGGGGGGGGGGCGGTAGCAGTTGGGCTCAGCATGACCAGCCATCCTTGCACCTCCAGCCAATGGACACTCCCTCCATCCCCGTAACTACAAGTCAGTACCTCGGCTGGAGCAATAGTCTGCAGGGCCTGTGCGACGATCACGGCTGCAATGCTCCTCAGGCTGAAATACAAACATTTTTATAGAAAAGCCGGAATCTTCCTTTAAATGTCCATCTAAGACGACTCTTATCCTCGGGGTGACAACGCTGCAGAGTCATCACTGCAGAACAGACAGCGTTGTCACCCTCATACAGGAAGTAACAGCAGATCTAGTGGCAGGATCAACAGACAGAGACAGTTCTGCGCGCCGCCGCCCCTTTAAGGCTTCCCTGAGCCGCCTCCATCGAGGATAAAAATAAAATGTACAAAAAAACGAATAAAACATGAAAACAGCCGGCGGCGGCACACAAAACCTCTAATAAAACGCACATTTCTGGCACGACTATAAACGCGTCTGAAAATCCGTTTATGGCGGCGATGCAGCTGATTCTGTGGAAACGGCGCAGAGCGAGATTACGGGACGATGGCGTTTTGGTGTTTACGGCTCGGCGGGATCGCGTTTTGTAAACCGCGAGGCGTAAACGTGCCGCAATTCCAGCTCCGCCTCTCTGTGTAAAGTGCGACCATTCCCGGCCCAAGGTCCTCCAGAGGTGGATGGGGGGGCTGGTGGTTTTGGCTTTGGTTCCCCTCTGCTCCTGTCACCTTCCCCACCCATGGTTGCTAGGACAGCCGGCATCCTAGCAACCGATGATGTGCTTTAACTGAACTTTCCTCCTTCCCAATCTGCTCCGCCTCCCAGCTCCTGCCCTGCTGCTATGACCATGCTTACAGTGGTAAGGGGGGGACTCTGATAGAGGGACCCTTATGTAAGGAGGGACTCTGATGAGGATGCTGATGTAAGGGGGGGATTCTGATGGTGACACCAATATAAGGGGAGTTTATGTTGGGGACCCTGGTGTGGGGGGCTATGATGGGGATTCTAATGTAAGGGAGACTCTGATGGGAAAATGATGGTAGGGGGACTCTGATATAAAGAAGACTCTGATGTAAGGGGGCTCTGATTGAGGGATCCTTATGTAAAGAGGGACTCTGATGGGGACTCTGATGTAAGGGGGGGGGGGCTCTGTTGGTGACACCAATATAAGGGGAGATTCTGTCGGAGACCCTGATGTGGGGGGCTATGATGGGGATTCTGATGTAAGGGAGACCCTGATGGGACCATGATGGTAGGGGGACTCAGATGGGTGCCCTGAGGTAATGGGGGATGCTGACATAAAAGAGACTCTGATGGAGACACTGATGTAAGGGGGGGGGGGACTCTGATGAGGACTCTGATATAAGAAGGGACTCTGATGCGAACATTGATGTGGGGGGTACTATGATGGGACCCCAAGGCTTCGTATGGATGGGAGGGGGGACCCCACGCCGTTTTTAAAGAGTTGTTTTACTCGTCAGGAAATGCCGACAATTCTTTCTCCATTCAGCTGTCGGCGGCGAATCCCACTGACACCAGGAACCTCACTGACACCAGGAACCCCACTGACACCAGGAGCTCCACTGACACCAGGAACCTCACTGACACCAGGAACCTCACTGACACCAGGAATCCCACTGACACCAGGAACCTCACTGACACCAGGAATCCCACTGACACCAGGAACCTCACTGACACCAGGAACCTCACTGACACCAGGAATCCCACTGACACCTCCCACTGACACCAGGAACCTCACTGACACCAGGAACCTCCACTGACACCAGGAGCTCCACTGACACCAGGAGCCCCACTGACACCAGGAGCTCCACTGATGACTGACACCAGGAACCCCACTGACACCAGGAAGCCCCACTGACACCAGGAATCCCACTGAACAGGAATGAATGTCTCACTCGGGAACTACTAACCCCATGACACCGAATCCCATGACACCGGGTCCCATAGAACCCCCACCAGGATTGAGTCACTAACACCAGGAACCTCACTGAGACCTCTGACACCAGGAGCCCCATACTCAGGATGCCAGAAGATACCCCATTTGTTCGGTTCACTGTTTTCAGGAGCTCCACTCAGGACCTCACTGAGGACCCCAGACACTAATGTACCAGGGGGGACTCTGATGGGGACCCCCTGATGTAAGGGGAATGGACTCTGATGACGGGACTCACCACCCCCTGATTGTAGTCACTGGGGGGACTCTGCCTGATGGGGACCCTGATGTAAGGGGGGACTCTCTGATGGGGACCCTGATGTAAGGGGGACTCTGATGGGGACCCTGATGAAAAGGGAGGGGGGCTCTGATGGGCCCCTGATGTAAGGGGGGACTCTGATGGGGACCCTGATATAAGGGGGGGTGCTGATAAATCTACATTTTTGGAATGCAATTACAAATAAATTTAAAAATATATTAAAATAATTTTTTTTATATGTGAAAAAAATCTGAATAATATATTTAAAAAAATATATATTACATTTTTTTTTTTTAAATATATTCTTCAGATTTTTTTTTTAACATATAATTTTTACATATATTTGTAAATGCATTCCAAACATGGCTACAGTGGCTAAATGGTTAGCACTTCCGCCTGGCAATACTCGGGTCATGGGTTCAAATCCCAACCACGGCACCACCTGCCTGGAGTCTGCATGTTCTCCCTGTGCCTGCGTGGGTTTCCTCCAGGTACCCCGGTTTCCTCCCACACTCCAAAGACATGCTGGTAGGTGGATTGGCTCCTGTCTAAATCGTCCCTAATATGTGTATGTATGAATGTGAGTTAGGGACCTTAGATTGTACGCTCCTCGGGGGCGGGGACTAATGTGAATGTACAATATATATATATATAGGCGCTGTGTAAATTGATGGCGCTACATAAGTACCTTAAATAAATTAAAAAATAATAAAAAAATAAATAATTTGTATTTTTAAAGACGTACAGTATATTTGAAATGTATTTTTAAAAAATATTTCTCATATATTTTGTAATAAAAACACATTTCAGCATATATATATAGATCTCTATATATATATATATATATATATATATATATATAGATATATATAAAAAATAAATATATATATAGAAAAAAAAATATATATATATATAGAAAAAATATATATATATTTTATTTATATATATATATATATATATATATATATATATAAAATAAATAAATACACATATATATATATTTACTTAATAAATCTAAAAAAAAAAAAACTATATATATATATATTATATATATATATATATATATATATATATATATATACACACACACATATATATATACAATAAATATATATATATTTAAACAATAAATATTATATGTATATATTTATTTCATATATATATATATTAGTTTTATTTATATTTATTGTTTAAGTATATATATTTTTTTTTTATATATAGATATATATAGCTCCCTCTCTCTCTCTCTCTCTATATATATATATATATATATAATACGGCCAAAATTGTAGCTTTTCAAATATATTTTTCTTCCATGTAGATGGCAACCTTCGGTTTTGCTGGCATTTGCGCAGAATAAACGTAAACGCAGTCAGGGTGATTGGCTCTATTTTATCCCATACGGGGAATTCCTGTAAAAACGCCAAACGGTCATTATACACGATATGTAAATCGGGGCCGAATATCTAAGAGCAGCATTGACGAAAATGACAAAAAGCGCACAAGTCGCGTCCGCGCTCCCGCCAGTCTTCCGCCACGCCGGCCCGGTAGCTGCTGTAATTAGATCAGCATCCTGCAGAGCTTTGCCTGAGCCAATTACCCCCCTTTGATGGAGAACAGTCTAACGCACACACCTCCTTTTTTTTTTTTTTTTTTTTTTTTGCTTTTTTTTCTCTCTTTTTCTTGTTTTGTTCTCTTTTTTTCTCATTATTTCTTCCTTTTTTTGTTCTCTTTTTTTTTCTCTTTTTTTCTTCCTTTTTCCCCCCAAATCGCAAGCCCATAAATAACCAGTAGAGCCCGGCTTGTGCAGAGATCTGTCCGGGAGACGCGGAGTTAAACCCATAAACTTAACAATCGAGTATGTGTTAAATGAGTCCTGGGGGGGATTGTTCCAGCGCCCCCCCCCCGCCCCCCGCCCCCCCTGACCGCAGAGAAAAAGCCGTATTTTTTATATATATTGGCTACAAACTCAGATGCATTAACATTTACGGGTGAAAACACAATATTCCGGAGCGATTTGCAGGCCCCGGGCTCCGGGATTGGTAATGGAGGGTTTGTGAGTTTTAGGAGTTCGTTGCGTCACGCTCAGACTTTTCGCTCTGTGATTGGCAGGCGGGGCGAAGCGCCGTCACTTACCTCGTGATACGGGGGGGGCGGCGTCCTTGGATTTCTTGATCTTGGGGTTGCCCAGCTCGTGGACCTATATGATCAATAAATAAAGCCGGGGTTAAAGGGACAGTCCTTCTAAAAGTGACTTTACAAGACGGAAAATGCAACAATGAAA
Organism: Staurois parvus; assembly: GCA_951230385.1. Taxonomy (NCBI): domain Eukaryota; kingdom Metazoa; phylum Chordata; class Amphibia; order Anura; family Ranidae; genus Staurois; species Staurois parvus. Next base: position 167,684 of record CATNWA010019423.1, read on the forward strand.
CACATAGACAGCTTGTGCTTTTACATATATATTGTACAGTCACATCAGTCCCCGCCCCCGAGGAGCGTACAATCTAAGGTCATTAACTCACATTCATACATATACATACTATACAATTTACACAGGAGCCAATTCACCTACCAGCATGTCTTTGGAGTGTGGGAGGAGTAGCCGGAGGAAACCCATGCAAACTCCAAGCATGCAAAGTCATGGTTGGGGTTCGAACCGACGACCCTAGTGCTCCTAGGCAGAAGTGCTAACCACGTAGCCACCGTGCCGCCATACTGGTATTGGTATCGGTGCAACCCTAGTGAGAACTTTAGAGAGGGTTTGGAGAGTGTAGGAGGAAACTGGAGTACCCAGAGGAAACCCATACAGGCACAGGGAGAACTTGCAAACTCCAGGCAGGTGGTGCCATAGTTGGGATTCAAAGCAGCAACCCTAGTCCTGGCAGGTGGAAGGGCTAACCGTTTAGCCACTGTGCTGCCCAATGATACACCGCGCTGCCCAATGATACACCACGCTGCCCAATGATACACCGCGCTGCCCAATGATACACCGCGCTGTCCAATGATACACCGCGCTGTCCAATGATACACCGCGCTGCCCAATGATACACCGCGCTGCCCAATGATACACAGTGCTGTCCAATGATACACCGCGCTGCCCAATGATACACAGTGCTGTCCAATGATACACCGCGCTGCCCAATGATACACCGCGCTGCCCAATGATACACGCGCTGCTGTCCAATGATACACCACGCTGCCCACGCGCTGCCCAATGATACACCGCGCTGCCCAATGATACACAGTGCTGTCCAATGATACACAGTGCTGTCCACGCTGTCCAATGATACACCACGATGCCCAATGATACACCGCGCTGCCCAATGATACACCGCGCTGCCCAATGATACACCGCGCTGCCCAATGATACACCGCGCTGTCCAATGATACACCGCGCTGCCCAATGATACACCGCGCTGCCCAATGATACACCGCGCTGCCCAATGATACACCGCGCTGCCCAATGATACACCGCGCTGCCCAATGATACACCAGTGCTGCCCAATGATACACCGAGCTGCCCAATGATACACCGCGCTGCCCAATGATACACCGCGCTGCCCAATGATACACTGCCCAATGATGCATCGAGCTGCCCAATGATACACCGCTGCCCAATGATACACCGAGCTGCCCAATGATACACCGCGCTGCCCAATGATACACCGCGCTGCCCCAATGATACACCGCGCTGCCCCAATGATACACCGCGCTGCCCAATGATACACCGAGCTGCCCCAATGATACACCGCGCTGCCCCAATGATACACCGCGCTGCCCCAATGATACACCGCGCTGCCCAATGATACACCGAGCTGCCCCAATGATACACCGCGCTGCCCCAATGATACACCGCGCTGCCCAATGATACACCGCGCTGCCCAATGATACACCGCGCTGCCCCAATGATACACCGCGCTGCCCAATGATACACCGCGCTGCCCCAATGATACACCGCGCTGCCCCAATGATACACCGAGCTGCCCCAATGATACACCGCGCTGCCCCAATGATACACCGCGCTGCCCAATGATACACCGCGCTGCCCAATAATACACCGAGCTGCCCCAATGATACACCGCGCTGCCCCAATGATACACCGCGCTGCCCCAATGATACACTGCGCTGGCCCAATGATACACCGAGCTGCCCCAATATTACACCGCGCTGCCCCAATGATACACTGTGCTGCCCAATGATACACCGCGCTGCCCCAATGATACACCGCGCTGCCCAATGATACACAGTGCTCTCCAATGATACACCGTGCTGCCCTCGTTTATAAAGAAAACACGGGTGAGCCGGCAAAACCCATTTCTCGTATTTCCTATGGGATTCACATTCTGTAACTGGAGGTGATACCAGAATGGTCCAATCATAACACAAAACATGGCAACGAGTAGACCAATGAAATGCCCCCCTTTTTCCAAGTCTGCACCCCCTGTGTAACCGCAGGGGGCAGGTTCACCGCCATTGTAAGATTTAGGAACTGGCTCTTAGGACAAAAACACGCATGCTCCTACACTCCCCCCCCCCCCCCCCCCCCCCACTTGGGGTAATTCATGTTTGACGGAGCCGCTTGCTATACCTGAACATGAGTTGTGGATCAATGTGGTGGGGGGGGGGGGGGGGGTTATTTTTGACCAATGTATTTTGTAATTCCCTAGAATGACGGTTCTGCTGTTTACAAGTCGATTTAGATCTTCTCTTGATCGACGATCATTCCTCATGAGTTGCTGGAGGCCCCTTTTTTTCCCCATCCAGATACGATCGACATGCCCTATACACCTTGTACGGGCCACCTGGGGGAGGTGCTAGCATACACCTTGTACGGGTCACCTGGGGGTGGTGCTAGCGTACACCTTGTACGGGTCACCTGGGGGTGGTGCTAGCGTACACCTTGTACGGGCCACCTGGGGGAGGTGCTAGCGTACACCTTGTACGGGCCACCTGGGGGAGGTGCTAGCATACACCTTGTACGGGCCACCTGGGGGAGGTGCTAGCGTACACCTTGTACGGGCCACCTGGGGGAGGTGCTAGCGTACACCTTGTACGGGCCACCTGGGGGAGGTGCTAGCGTACACCTTGTACGGGCCACCTGGGGGAGGTGCTAGCGTACACCTTGTACGTGCCACCTGGGGGTGGTGCTAGGGTACACCTTGTACGGGTCACCTGGGGGTGGTGCTAGCGTACACCTTGTACGGGCCACCTGGGGGAGGTGCTAGCATACACCTTGTACGGGTCACCTGGGGGTGGTGCTAGCGTACACCTTGTACGGGCCACCTGGGGGAGGTGCTAGCGTACACCTTGTACGGGCCACCTGGGGGAGGTGCTAGCGTACCACCGACCGGGCACTTTTACCCCCTTCCTGCTCAGGCCAATTTTAAGGTTTCAGCGCTGTCGCACTTTGAATGACAATTGCGCGGTCATGTGACGCTGTACCCAAGCTAAAATTTTAGCATTTTTTCACACCACTAGAGCTTGACTGTACAGATATCCCCCAAATGTCAGGACGGTACAGATATCCCCCAAATGTCAGGACAGGACAGATATCCCCCAAATGTCAGGACAGTACAGATATCCCCCCAAATGTCAGGACAGTACAGATATCCCCCAAATGTCAGGACAGGACAGATATCCCCCAAATGTCAGGACGGTACAGATATCCCCCAAATGTCAGAACAGTACAGATATCCCCCAAATGTCAGGACGGTACAGATATCCCCCCAAATGTCAGGACAGTACAGATATCCCCCCAAATGTCAGGACGGTACAGATATCCCCCAAATGTCAGGACGGTACAGATATCCCCCAAATGTCAGGACGGTACAGATATCCCCCAAATGTCAGGACGGTACAGATATCCCCCAAATGTCAGGACGGTACAGATATCCCCCAAATGTCAGGACAGTACAGATATCCCCCAAATGTCAGGACGGTACAGATATCCCCAAATGTCAGGACGGTACAGATATCCCCCAAATGTCAGGACAGGACAGATATCCCCCCAAATGTCAGGACAGTACAGATATCCCCCAAATGTCAGGACGGTACAGATATCCCCCAAATGTCAGGACGGTACAGATATCCCCCAAATGTCAGGACGGTACAGATATCCCCCAAATGTCAGGACGGTGATACGGTGATCCAGATACGATCGACATGCCCTATACACCTTGTACGGGCCACCTGGGGGAGGTGCTAGCGTACACCTTGTACGGGCCACCTGGGGGAGGTGCTAGCGTACACCTTGTACGGGCCACCTGGGGGTGGTGCTAGGGTACACCTTGTACGGGCCATCTGGGGGTGGTGCTAGCGTACACCTTGTACGGGCCATCTGGGGGTGGTGCTAGCGTACACCTTGTACGGGTCACCTGGGGGTGGTGCTAGCGTACACCTTGTAGGGTCACCTGGGGGTGGTGCTAGCGTACACCTTGTAGGGTCACCTGGGGGTGGTGCTAGCGTACACCTTGTACGGGCCACCTGGGGGAGGTGCTAGCGTCCTCAACTACCAATTGCTGTTAAGTCTTTTATTTCGTTTTTTTGTGGAATTATTTGTACGGTTATATATTGATTATATGCTCTTGGTTCTATTTTTGCTTTATTGTAAGAATTCATGTTTTGTTTTCCCTGAAGAAGCGCTCATTGTCCCGTGAAACGTGTCGGAAACGTACCAACAAAGCGCTCCTTCGTGGTGCGAAGCAGAAGCTACGCACCAATATGTTTACTGACACCTACGATGTGACACCGTCCTTTTCGGTGTCGTAATATCAACCAAGTACCAAATCTATGATTCTAGGCCGAAGCCACACACCGTCATGTCTATTGTTACTTATGATGTGACACCATTTATTTAGGTGTCATTAACCACTTTTCCGACCGACCGGGCACTTTTACCCCCTTCCTGCTCAGGCCAATTTTAAGGTTTCAGCGCTGTCGCACTTTGAATGACAATTGCGCGGTCATGTGACGCTGTACCCAAGCTAAAATTTTAGCATTTTTTCACACCACTAGAGCTTGACTGTACAGATATCCCCCAAATGTCAGGACGGTACAGATATCCCCCAAATGTCAGGACAGGACAGATATCCCCCCAAATGTCAGGACAGTACAGATATCCCCCCAAATGTCAGGACAGGACAGATATCCCCCCAAATGTCAGGACAGGACAGATATCCCCCAAATGTCAGGACAGGACAGATATCCCCCAAATGTCAGGACAGTACAGATATCCCCCAAATGTCAGGACGGTACAGATATCCCCCAAATGTCAGGACGGTACAGATATCCCCCAAATGTCAGGACGGTACAGATATCCCCCAAATGTCAGGACGGTACAGATATCCCCCAAATGTCAGGACAGTACAGATATCCCCCAAATGTCAGAAGAGTACAGATATCCCCCCCAAATGTCAGAAGAGTACAGATATCCCCCAAATGTCAGGACGGTACAGATATCCCCCAAATGTCAGGACAGTACAGATATCCCCCCCAAATGTCAGGACAGTACAGATATCCCCCAAATGTCAGGACGGTACAGATATCCCCCAAATGTCAGGACAGGACAGATATCCCCCAAATGTCAGGACAGGACAGATATCCCCCAAATGTCAGGACAGTACAGATATCCCCCCAAATGTCAGGACAGTACAGATATCCCCCAAATGTCAGGACAGTACAGATATCCCCCAAATGTCAGGACGGTACAGATATCCCCCAAATGTCAGGACGGTACAGATATCCCCCAAATGTCAGGACGGTACAGATATCCCCCAAATGTCAGGACGGTACAGATATCCCCCAAATGTCAGGACGGTACAGATATCCCCCAAATGTCAGAACAGTACAGATATCCCCCAAATGTCAGGACGGTACAGATATCCCCCAAATGTCAGAACAGTACAGATATCCCCCAAATGTCAGGACGGTACAGATATCCCCCCAAATGTCAGGACGGTACAGATATCCCCCCAAATGTCAGGACGGTACAGATATCCCCCAAATGTCAGGATGGTACAGATATCCCCCAAATGTCAGGACGGTACAGATATCCCCCAAATGTCAGGACGGTACAGATATCCCCCAAATGTCAGGACGGTACAGATATCCCCCAAATGTCAGGACAGTACAGATATCCCCCAAATGTCAGGACGGTACAGATATCCCCCAAATGTCAGAACGGTACAGATATCCCCCAAATGTCAGGACAGTACAGATATCCCCCCAAATGTCAGGACGGTACAGATATCCCCCAAATGTCAGGACGGTACAGATATCCCCCAAATGTCAGGACAGTACAGATATCCCCCAAATGTCAGGACAGTACAGATATCCCCCAAATGTCAGGACGGTACAGATATCCCCAAATGTCAGGACGGTACAGATATCCCCCAAATGTCAGGACGGTACAGATATCCCCCAAATGTCAGGACGGTACAGATATCCCCCAAATGTCAGGACGGTACAGATATCCCCCAAATGTCAGGACAGTACAGATATCCCCCAAATGTCCCCTTTTTGCAGAGTAGACGGTCCGACGTACTTCATAAGAGGCATGGAGAGTTTTTTTAAGTCATTTTTTAGTCATAATTTTTTGGAAAATTAAGAAAATAAAAAAATTATTTTCACTATTTTTTTTTTACATCCTGTCACCAGTGCAGTACAGCGTCATCATATAACTGGCATGGCGGTGATCAGGGACACTGACTGGTGACAGTATGGAAAAAAAAAATGTATAATTTTTTTTCAATTTTATTGATTTATTTTTTTAATTACATTTTTTTCTCTTTTTAAGATTTATTTTCACATTTCACAACAACCAAAGCAGTATAATGTTACCATAGTAACATTGTAATACTTTGGGGAAGTGATCAGTATTTTTTTTTTCTACATAATTTGATTTCTTATAGCAAAGAATTTCTTTGCTATAAGCAAGCGTTTGAGTGAAATCGATTCATTCAGGTTTTTTTTTTTTTTTGTGCTTAGCTGTGATTGGTCACGGCTAATCACATGACACAGCTGGACTGTGATTGGCCCAGCTTGTGCATGTGATCCCTGTGACCATTCACAGCTAGACATGCTTGTATACAATGGATGGCATGAAAGGAAGCCATCCATTGTATACAACTGTCATGTGACCTGCTGTGATTGGTCACAGCAGGGCACATGGTACTGGAAATGGGGGCGGTACACAAATCTGTCATCGGCCGTGTCGGTCATCAGCCGTGTCGGTCATCTGTCATCGGCCGGTGACAGATTGCGCCGCAGACGGCCCTGCGGGCATAAGCAAGGCGTGTTTTTGAGATCGCAAGTCTGAATTTGAATTTGCCCAACTCCATGTTCTTTCGTTACCTCCAGCTGGGGATTCAGTCCCAGAGTTTCTTGACTCTCTCTACCTATTAGATGCATTTTTGGGTACTGACCCTAAAAAGTCGATGTCCACTTTTTATATCTTCCTTTTCCTACCGGCAGCAGCTGATTTAGTTGAAAACCCGAAGGGTGGAGGATGTGGGGGAGCTGGAGGACGATGAATGGGATAAGGTTCTAGAATCCTGCAGAATGGTCTCTCCCAAAACTCTCTGACCGCCTCACCCACCTAGAGCCTACTGTCTGCAGAGTCAATAGCTAAAGACCTCCAAACTTGGTGTGGCCTTCAGATGAGCCCAACAACAGAGCGTAGAGAACTTCATGGAATGGGTTTCCATGGCCGAGCAGTTGCATCCAAGCCTTCCATCACCAAGTGCAATGCAAAGCGTCGGATGCCGTGGTGTAAAGCACGCCGCCACTGGACTCTAGAGCACGGGAGACGTGTTCTCTGGAGTGACCAATCACGCTTCTCTGTCTGGCAATCCGATAGACATGTCTGGGTTTGGCAGTTGCCAGGAGAACGGTACTTGCCTGACTGCATTGTGCCAAGTGTAAAGTTTGGTGGAGGGGGGATTATGGTGTGGGGTTGTTCCTCAGGGGTTGGGCTTGGCCCCCTAGTTCCAGTGAAGGGAACTCTTAAGGAGACATTTTGGACAATTTCATGATCCCAACTTTGTGGGAAGAGTTTGGGGATGGCCCCTTCCTGTTCCAACATGACTGCCCCCCAGTGTACAAAGCAAGGTCCATGAAGACATGGAGGAGCCAGTTTGGGGTGGAGGAACTTGACTGGCCTGCACAGAGTCCTGACCTCAACCCCATAGAACACCTTTGGGATGAATTAGAGCGGAGACTGCGAGCCAGGCCTCCTCCCCCGACATCAGTGCCTGACCTGACAAATGTGCTTCTGGAAGAATGGTCCAACCTTCCCATAGACACCCTCCTAAACCTTGTGGACGGCCTTCCCAGAAGAGTTGAAGCTGTTATAGCTGCAAAGGGCGGGGCCAACTCAATATTGAACCCTACGGACTAAGACTGGGGGGGCCATTAAAGGTCGTGTGTGGGGGGAAAGGGCGGGGCCAACTCAATATTGAACCCTACGGACTAAGACTGGGGGGGCATTAAAGGTCATGTGCGTGGAAAGGGCGGGGCCAACTCAATATTGAACCCTACGGACTAAGACTGGGGGGTCATTAAAGGTCATGTGTGTGGAAAGGGCGGGGCCAACTCAATATTGAACCCTACGGACTAAGACTGGGGGGGCATTAAAGGTCATGTGTGTGGAAAGGGCGGGGCCAACTCAATATTGAACCCTACGGACTAAGACTGGAAAGGGGGGGGCCATTAAAGGTCATGTGTGTGGAAAGGCCATACCTGCTGCAGAACCTTGTCCCAGGACACCAGGCTGAAGAGTCTGCGCTGGGGGGCCAAAACGGCTTGCGATAGGGCCCGTGTGTGCACTTCATCCTCCTGCTGGTTCTCAACCACAAAAGAGATGCTCACTTTCCAGTTTTCCTGCAATGAGAAGACCAATGAAGAGTTTAGACAATCACTGCACACAAATCGAGATTTTCCTTTTCTAGATCAGCTTAAAGAGGACCAGTCACCTCTGGGCATGGCTAGGAATCCACATCTGCACCCTGGTGGTATAATAGTGCAGGCTCTGGGAGACAGCTGTGCATCCTGGTATTTGGTTGTATTCTCGCCGTACCCAAGCACAAATGTCAGTCCAGGATCAGGCAGTTAGGCCTCCCCATAGAAGTTGTCCTTTCTACTGCCTGTTCTGAGGGCTGAAAAATGACAGTCCAAAACCAGTCCCTAAATGACTGCTGCGTCCTGTAGTGTCATGGGGGCTGGAGGATGGAAATACAGCATAGGGCGGAGAATCCTGCACCTGGGAGGTTTACATGAGATCATTCAGCAAGCAGTGCCCCTCAGAAAAGTAATACACTGGAGCCCCTAGAAGGCTTCCTCATTTATCCCCAGCACAGTGCCCCCTTACATCAGGAGTCCCCTTACATCAGTGTCCCCATCACAGTGCCCTCATACATCAGGTACCATTACAGCGCCCCCTTACATCAGGTGTCCCCATCACAGTGCCCCAGGTGCCATCCCTTACATCAGGTGTCCCCATCACAGTGCACCCTTACATCAGGTGTCCCCATCACAGTGCCCCCTTACATCAGGTGTCCCCATCACAGTGCCCCCTTACATCAAGTGTCTCCATCACAGTGCCCCCTTACATCAGTGTCCCCATCACAGTGCCCCCATACATCAGGTGCCATTACAGTGCCCCCTTACATCAGGTGTCCCCATCACAGTGCCTCCTTACATCAAGTGTCCCCATCACAGTGCCTCCTTACATCAGGCGTCATCACAGTGCCCCCTTACATCAGTGTCATCACAGTGCCCCCTTACATCAGGTGTCATCACAGTGCCCCCTTACATCAGGTGTCATCACAGTGCCCATATACATCAGGTGTCCCCATCACAGTGCCCTCTTACATCAGGTGTCCCCATCACAGTGCCCTCTTACATCAGGTGTCCCCATCACAGTGCCCTCTTACATCAGGTGTCCCCATCACAGTGCCCTCTTACATCAGGTGTCCCCATCACAGTGCCCCCTTACATCAGGTGTCATCACAGTGCCCCCTTACATCAGGTGTCATCACAGTGCCCATATACATCAGGTGTCCCCATCACAGTGCCCTCTTACATCAGGTGTCCCCATCACAGTGCCCTCTTAATCAGGTGTCCCCATCACAGTGCCCTCTTACATCAGGTGTCCCTAAATCACAGTGCCCTCTTACATCAGGTGTCCCCATCACAGTGCCCTCTTACATCAGGTGTCCCCATCACAGTGCCCTCTTACATCAGGTGTCATCACAGTGCTCCCATACATCGGTGTACCCATCACAGTGCCCTCTTACATCAGGTGTCCCCATCACAGTGCCCTCTTACATCAGGTGTCATCACAGTGCTCCCATACATCAGGTGTCATCACAGTGCCCTCTTACATCAGGTGTCCCCATCACAGTGCCCTCTTACATCAGGTGTCCCCATCACAGTGCCCTCTTACATCAGGTGTCATCACAGTGCTCCCATACATCAGGTGTACCCATCACAGTGCCCTCTTACATCAGGTGACCCCATCACAGTGCCCTCTTACATCAGGTGTCCCCATCACAGCACCCATATACATCAGGTGTCCCCATCACAGTGCCCCCATACATCAGGTGTCCTCATCATAGTGCCCCCTTACATCAGGTGTCCCTATCAGAGTGCCCCCTTACATCAGGTGTCCCCATCACAGTGTCCTCATCAGAGTGCCCCTTACATCAGGTATCCTCATCACAGCCCCATATACATCAGGTGCCCCCATTACAGTGCCCCCTTACATCAGGTGTCCTCATCACAGCACCCATATACATCAGGTTCCCCCATCACAGTGCCCATATACATCAGGTTCCCCATCACAGTGCCCATATACATCAGGTTCCCCATTACAACGCCCACCGTACTTCAGGTGTCCCCAACAGTGTCCCCTTACATCAGGTGCCCTCATCACAGCACCCAAATACATCATGTGGATTGGCAGAGAGAGGTGGTGGATACTCAATGGTTGGTGATATAGCTCGGGGTAGAGGGTGAGGGAAGACAGTGGAAGGATTGGAAGAGAGGGGTGGTGGACACCAAGTGGTTGGTGATTTAGTAATGGAGTAAAGATGATGGGAAACCATTGGGGGGGATTGGCAGAGAGGGGTGGTGGACACTGAGCAGTTGGTGAGGTAGCTCAGGGTATTGGCAGAGGGGTGGTGGACATTGAGTGGTTGGTGATGCAGCTTGGAGCAGAGGTGAAGGGAAGCCAGTGGAGGGATTGGCAGAGAGGGGTAGTGGACACTTATAGGTTGGTGATGCAGCTTGCGAAGGGAAGCCAGTGGAGAGATTATTATTATTATTATACAGTATTTATATAGCGGCAACGGTTTGCTCAGCGCTGTACATTACAATGGGAGACAGAACATGCGACAGTACAGTAACAAAGTAATACAATACATGAGGGGATCGAGGGCCCTGCTCCTTGGAGCTTACAATCTAGGAGGGGGGGGGATGGTGGCACAGGAGGAGATAGCTGTGGGGGATGGAGTGGTAGGAAGAGTGGAGGAGGTCGGCAAGTTAGCAGGGGGTGGGGTAGGCTTCCCTGAAGAGATGGGTTTTCAGGGTGCGTCTAAAGGAGAGGAGGGTAGGTGATATCTGATGGATTGGGGTAGGGAGTTCCAGAGGATGGGGGAAGCCCTGGAGAAGTCCTGGAGATGGGCATGGGAGGAGGAGACCAGGGAACTAGAGAGTACGAGGTCTTGTGAGGAGCGGAGAGTACGTTTAGGGTGGTATTTGGATATCAGATCGGTGATGTAGTTTGGGGAAGTGTTATGAACAGCTTTGTACGTCAGTGTTAGGATTTCGAATTTGACCTCTTAGGCAATCGGAAGCCAGTGGAGGGATTGGCAGAGGGGGGTGGCGGAGATGGAGCGGTTGGTAAGGTGGATGAGTCTGGCAGCCGTATTCAGGATAGACTGAAGCGGGGATAGCCTGCGGTGAGGTAAGCCAGTGAGGAGGGAGTTGCAGTAGTCAAGTCGTGATATGATGAGGGAGTGGATGAGCTGTTTAGTGGTTTCTGGGGTTAGGAACAAACGTATCTTGGAGATGTTGCGGAGGTGGAGTCTACATGAGTTTGTCAGCGATTGCACATGCAACTGGAAGGATAGGTTGGAGTCTAGGAGGACACCTAGTACTCTGGCCTGCCGGTCGGACTGATGGTGGCATTGCTGGACGTGATGGAGAAGTCAGGAGGGGGGGGCGCGGGCTGGGGGGAAAACTAGGAGCTCGGTTTTGGAGAGGTTCAGTTTTAGGAAGTGGAGCGACATCCAGTCTGATATGTCGCTCAGTAGGTGTGTGATTCGGGCAGAGACCAAGGGGGTGAGGTGGGGGGCAGAGACCGAGGGGGTGAGGTGGGGGGTTGAGAGATAGATTTGTGTGTCGTTGGCATAGAGGTGGTAGTTGAAGCCGTGAGAGTGTATGAGTTGGCCAAGGGAGGAGGTGTAGATGGAGAAGAGAAGGGGCCCGAAGACGGAGCCTTGAGGGACCCCAACAGAGAGGGGGAGTGAGGGGGAGGTGGTAGCATTATAGGTAACGCTGAAGGAGCGTTGTGACAGGTAGGATGAGAGCCAGGAGAGGGCGGAGTCTCTGAGGCCGAGGGAGGGAGTGTAGTTTTTTGAGGAGGAGGGGGTGGTGGACTGTGTGGAAGGCCGCAGAGAGGTCAAGGAGTAGGAGCACTGAATAGTGGCCATTAGCTTTGGCGGTTAGCAGGTCGTTGGAGAGTTTGAGTAATTCAGTTTCGGTGGAGTGTAGGGGGCGGAAGCCGGACTGTAGGGGATCGAGGAGGTTGTTGTCGGTGAGGTGAGAGCATAGGCGGGCGTAGACTAAGCGCTCGAGGAGTTTGGAAGTAAATGGGAGCAGGGAGATGGGTCTGAGGTTGTTCAGGTCGGTGGGGTCCAGGGAGGGCTTTTTAAGTATGGGGGTGATGTGTGCATGTTTTAGAGGAGGGGGAAGGCGCCAGCAGAGGGAGAGATTAAAGATGCGAGTGAGGGAGTGTAGGATGGAGGGGGAGAGTGTTCGGAAGAGTTGTGAGGGTCGAGGGGGCAGGAGGTGAGGCGGGCTTCAGAGAAGACCTTAGTGACCTCTTCAGTGGTAGCAAGGTCGAAGGAGTGGAGTGTTGAGGGGGTTTTAGTGTGAGGAGTGCTAGGTGGGGTAGGGGTCTGGACAGTGGCGAGGTCGAAGGAGAGGGGAGTTGAGGGGGTTTTCATGTGAGGGATAGACGTCTGACCAGTGGCGGTGTCCCTACGAATTGCGTCGATCTTGTTTTTGAAGTGATTGGCAATCTCGTGGGCGGTGAGTGAGGTGTGGGTGGAGGTGGGGGGGGAGAGTAGAGAGAGTAGGGAGTTAAAAATAGAGAAGAGCCAGCAAGGACTAGAGGAGAGGGTATTGATGAGGGTCAGAAAGTAGGCTTGCTTGGCAACATGGAGGGAGGAGGTGTAAGTGAGGAAGGCGGATTTATATCGGGTGAACGCTAGTTGGGATCTGGTTTTGCGCCATAGTCGCTCCAGCGCACGACTGGGTTGTTTGAGATTTTTGGGATTGGCAGAGAGGGGTGGTGGACACTCAGTGGTTGGTGATATAGCTTGGGGTAGAGGGTGAGGGAAGACAGTGGAAGGATTGGAAGACAGGGGTGGTGGACACCAAGTGGTTGGTGATTTAGTAATGGAGTAAGGATGATGGGAAACCATTGAGGGGATTGGCAGAGAGGGGTGGTGGACACTGAGCAGTTGGTGAGGTAGCTCAGGGTATTGGCAGAGGGGTGGTGGACATTGAGTGGTTGGTGATGTACCTAAGATGAAGAAAAGAAGGGAAGTCCGCAGAGAGATTGGCACTGGGGTGGTGGACATTGAGCAGTTGATGATGCAGCTTGGAGCAGATGTGAAGGGAAGCCAATGGAGGGATTGGCAGAGAGGGGTGGTGGACACTTAGTGGTTGGTGATGTAACTCGATCAGAAGTGAAGGGAAGCCAGTGGAGGGTTGGCAGAGAGGGGTGGTGGACACTTAGTGGTTGGTGATGTAACTCAGATCAGAAGTGAAGAGAAGCCAGTGGAGGGTTGGCAGAGAGGGGTGGTGGACACTTAGTGGTTGGTGATGTAACTCAGATCAGAAGTGAAGAGAAGCCAGTGGAGGGTTGGCAGAGAGGGGTGGTGGACACTTAGTGGTTGGTGATGTAACTCAGATCAGAAGTGAAGAGAAGCAGTGGAGGGTTGGCAGAGAGGGGTGGTGGACACTTAGTGGTTGGTGATGTAGCTCGGAGCAGAGTAAAGGGAAGCCAGTGGAGGGTTGGCAGAGAGGGGGTGTGGACACTTAGTGGTTGGTGATGGCAGAGGTGAAGAGAGCCAGTGGAGGGTTGGCAGGTGGTGGACACTTAGTGGTTGGTGATGTAACTCAGATCAGAGGTGAAGAGAAGCCAGTGGAGGGTTGGCAGAGAGGGGTGGTGAACACTTAGTGGTTGGTGATGTAACTCAGATCAGAGGTGAAGAGAAGCCAGTAGGGGGATTGGTAAATATGGGTGGAGAACACCGAATGGTTGGTAAGGTGGATGAGTCTGGCAGCATGGTTCATGATAGACTGAAGGGGCGATAACCTGTACAAAGGTCAGTCAACAAGGAAGGAGTTGCGATAGTCAAGGCGGGAGATAACAAGACATCTGAGGTCAGTTACGGCATAGTCGGTATTGGAATGAAACGTAAAACTCCAAAACATTTTTATTTATATAGATCACAAAAGGGTTGAAGACTCTGTCGGGTTTTTATTGCCATCTGCCCCTATTGTGAATTCTGACAGAAAATGATGGAATTCCTCTAAGAGGAAGTCCCCTTAGACCAACCTTTATGAATTGTTTCACCATGGAGGAACCCTTATAATAACTTTCTGGTGTCAGGGAACCCCTTCTATATCTACAACCCTTGAACCATTAGTGTGATGATCAGTGGGAAGAATGCTCTGTACACTCGGAGGTCAAAGGGAAGAATGACCCCTTGCAGATAGCTAAGCAAAGTAAATGGTGTCAATGGGAACCTAACTCGGTGTAGTTATTCCCCCTGAGGTCATCACAGAGGACAAGGGGGCGCTCTTTACGTCTGGAGGAAAAGAAATGTCATCTCCAAACACGGAAAGGTTTCTTCACAGTAAGAGCTGTGAGAATGTGGAATAGACTCCCTCCAGAGTTGGGTGTGGCCAGCTCAGTGGATTGCTGGAGGAAAGTCCTGGATTCTTTCTTGGATACACAGAATATAACTGGATCAGGGACGGACTGACAACTCATGGGGCCCCCGGGCAATAGGGGATCATGGGGCCCCTGTGTCCTTGCCCAAACTCAAAAAAGCCTATGAAAAAGGTACCAGGGGGGCATCTCATGGGGCCCCCTACTGACCCCGGGCCGAGTTTCCAAATGGTCAGTCCGCCCCTGAACTGGATATAACATTTATAGGGAACGTGGATCCAGGGAATATCCGATTGCCTCTCGGGGGATCAGGAAGGAATTGTTTCCCCTGCAGGAGCAGATTGGATCGTGCTTTGCTGGGATTGTTTGCCTTCCTCTGGATCAACGGTGGATATAGGATTATACCTTTTTTTTATTTTTAATGGTTGAACTGGATGGACTTTTGTCTTTTTTCAGCCAGACTAACTATGTAACTATATCTGAGACGTAGAATTTGCTCATTGCTCCTAAAGCCCCTAGCAGCCTCTGGAGGAACCCAGCCTTAGACAGTTGTCACCAAAACAAGTGTCCCCATTGGAAAATTTCCCCTCTGGTTCTGGTGACAACCCAAAACTTTGGATTTTCCTTCCAGATGCGGCAACAATGGTCACCAAGACAAATAGAAAAAGGTCAATCCCCCCAGTGTGGACAGGGCAAAAATAAAAACCAGACAGAGGGTTCTAATCATTCCCTACTCCAAGTTAAAAAAAGAAAAAAAAAGTTTGGGCCCCAATTGTTCCCCATTATCCAAAATTGAAAAATCGAAAAAATTGGCTGAAGTTTAGCAGGCCATAGACGGGGAGAAACCCGGAAGGTTTTTTTTTTTTTTAAAAACGAAAAATCGGTTGTTCAATCAGCCGACATTACCACTATTGGTGAAAAAAGGTCGGCTGATTTTCATCCCGTCTACGGCCGGCAATTATATAGAATATATGCAGAAGAAGAAGAAATAGAATATGAAGCAGAAGAAGAAATAGAATATGAAGCAGAAGAAGAAATAAAACGAATAAAAAAGAAGAAATAGAATATGAATAAATAAAAGAAATAGAATATGAAGAAGATAAGAAATAGAATATGAAGAAGATAAGAAATAGAATATGAAGAAGATAAGAAATAGAATATGAAGAAATAAGAAATAGAATATGAAGAAGAAGAAATAGAATATGAAGAAGAAAGAAATAGAATAAAATAAAAGAAATAGAATATGCAGAAGAGAAGAAATAGAATATGAAGACAAAGAAGAAAGAATATGAAGTAGAAGAAAGAAAAAAATAGAATATGAAGAAGAGAAGAAATAGAATATGAAGAGGAAGAAATAGAATATGAAGACAAAGAAGAAATAGAAAATGAAGAAGAGAAGAAATAAATAGAATATGAAGAAGAAAATAGAATAGAATAAAAAAAAAAAGAAATAGAATATGAAGAGAAAGAAATAGAAATGAAGAAGAAAGAAATAGAATATGAAGAAAAGAAGAAAGAGAATATGAAGAAGAAGAAGAAATAGAATATGAAGACAAAGAAGAAATAGAGTATGAAGAAGAAGAAGAAATAGAATATGAAGAAGAAGAAGAGAAGAAATAGAATATGAAGACAAAGAAGAAAGAGAATATGAAGAAGAAGAAGAAATAGAATATGAAGAAGAGAAGAAATAGAATATATGAAGACAAAGAAGAAATAGAGTATGAAGAAGAAAAAGAAATAGAATATGAAAAGAAGAGAAGAAATAGAATATGAAGACAAAAAGAAAGAGAAAAGAAGAAGAAGAAAGAAGAAATAGAATATGAAGAAGAGAAGAAATAGAATATGAAGACAAAAGAAATAAATAAGTATGAAGAAGAAGAAGAAATAGAATATAAAAGAAGAGAAGAAATAGAATATGAAGACAAAGAAGAAAGAGAATATGAAGAAGAAGAAGAAAAAAGAATATGAAGAAAAAAGAAGAAAGAGAATATGAAGAAGAAGGAGAAATAGAATATGAAGAAGAGAAGAAATAGAATATGAAGACGAAGAGGAAATAGAATACGAATAAAAAAGAAATAGAATATGAAGACAAAGAAGAAAGAGAATATGAAGAAGAGAAGAAATAGAATATGAAGAAGAAATAGAATATGAAGAACAGAGGAAAATAGAATATGAAGACAAAGAAGAAAGAGAATATGAAGAAGAGAAGAAATAGAAATGAAGACAAAGAAGAAATAGAATATGAAGAAGAGAAGAAATAGAATATGAAGACGAAGAGGAAATAGAATACGAATAAAAAGAGGAAATAGAATATGAAGAAATAGCATACGAATAAAAGAAAGAATAGAATATGCAGAAGAAGAAGAAACAGAATACGAATACGAAAAAAAAAAAATAGACTATGAAGAAGAAGAAGAAATATAATACGAATAAAAAGAAGAAATAGAATATGCAGAAGAAGGAGAAATAGAATATGAAGAAGAAATAGAATACGAATAAAAAAAAGAAATAGAATATGCAGAAGAAGGAGAAATAGAATACGAATTAAAAAAAAATAGACTATGAAGAAGAGAGAGAGGAAATAGAATATGAAGAAGAAGAAATAGAATACAAATAAAAATAAATAAAATGCAGAAGAAAAAGTTGCAACATTGTATCTATTTGTATCCATTTCGGATACAGATGTTTCTATTCGGATACAAATAGATACAATGTTGCTATACTTTTAAATGTCAAATATAATATCGGACTGAAATTCTTTTTTTTTTCTTCTTCCTCTTCATTTCTATTTCTTCTTTGCCTCTTCTCATTCATATTCTATTTCTTCTTTGCCTCTTCTCATTCATATTCTATTTTTTTCTTTTCCTTCTTCCATGTCACCGCTCATGCGCATTTTTAAATATCGGAAAAAGATCGGCAAATTTGTCCATCATTGCCGCGAAAATCATCAGAATGACAAATTTGGCCGATTATTTTCCAGCAGGACCGATAATCTAAAAGCTAAAAAATCATGAAAAACGGCCGACCGATTACCGCACTAAAGATCCGAAAATCGGCCGATTATTTTTTTCATCCGATTTTCGGTCGTCTTTCATCTCGTCTTTGGCCCGCATTTGGCTTTAAAAAATAAGTGGAAGATTTTCTCAGTTATATGGCCATAATTGGATCCGGGGAATTATCCGGGGCTTTGTGGGGTCCCAGTTGCCCGGGGAGTTGTGTCTTGCCCTCCTCCAGAAAAAAAACAAACTGCTGAGTTGGCGAGCCGCGGAGTCGGATCCGACTTTTGCCTACTCAGCTATGAGTCAAGTGATACAAGAAGAATAAAAAAAAAAAAAATTCCAAGATTACATCGGGCCCTCGGAGGGTCCCCTGGCTTTGACCCAGCCAGAGAAGTAAAAATTTGTATCCGAAGGGCGCTGGCGCTCGCTCGCCCCCCCGCACCCCCTGCCAGCTGTTGCTTCTCATTTTCTGGATATTTATATCATAATCTAGCAGCAGATGAAAATTGTATTGAGGTCATCAATTTTCTCCTCGGCCAGAATTCAGCCTGGATTTCGCCGCCGCCAACACGAGACATAAATAGATCTCGCGGCCTCTTCTGCACAAATGATTTTTTTCTCTCTCTCTTTCCTTCTCTGCCGAAATTTGTAAGTTGGCTGGAAAGCGACGGGACTTCAACAAGCTCATAAAACTGAAAATCCCGATTTCATCATCTTTTCCGCTAATGCCGAGTGCCAGCCGCGCCAAACGCTGAGCTCATTCCGCTAACATTTCTTTCCAAATGATCTGCGAGAGGCGGGTTACTTTTTTTTTTTTTTCAGTGATTTACGGAATCCGAAGAAAAAACGAAGAAAAAAAAAAAAAAAAAACGACTTTTTGATGGATGAGTTTTCTGTTCGCTGAGAAATGAGAACAGGGAGCTGCAGATTTCATGCTGCGGCCAAAACTAACACCTTCTAACAAGGAGGAAGGAGCTGCGGAGCCGCGCCGGGTGTTGCGTCCGCAGAGCCGCGGCTGCTTGTGACAAATGCAAAATGTTTCAGCGACGCGCTTGTGGCGGCCATTATTGTGCGGGGTTAAAGGGACGCTCCGGGCAAAACGGGAGATCCAGAGATCAGAATCAGAGATCCAATTTTTACCTGACGTGTTATGTGGGCCCCTAACAATGAATCAAAGTAAATAGGGATGCATGTCATGGGCCCCACCCATCTGCCCCACTGCGGGGCCACACCTTACATTTGCAGAAAATTCTAAATTGCAGTTGGGAGGCTTTGTAAATACAGAAGCTGCTGCAGAAAGACAATCATCCGATACATTGTTTATAAACATCGATCAGACGGGGATAGAGATACAAAGTAACATTGTTTATAAAACATCGATCAGACGGGAGATGGAGAGATACAAAGTAACATTGTTTATAAACATCGATCAGACGAGAGAGAGAGAGAGAGATACAAAGTAACATTGTTTATAAACATCGATCAGACGAGAGAGAGAGGGAGATAGATACAAAGTAACATTGTTTATAAACATCGATCAGACGAGAGAGAGAGAAGCAAAGTAACATTGTTTATAAACATCAATCAGACGGGAGATAGAGAGATACAAAGTAACTTTGTTTATAAACATCGATCAGATGGGAGATAGAGAGATACAAAGTAACATTGTTTATAAACATCAATCAGACGGGAGATAGAGAGATACAAAGTAACATTGTTTATAAACATCGATCAGACGGGGATGGAGAGATACAAAGTAACATTGTTTATAAACATCGATCAGACGGGAGATGGAGAGATACAAAGTAACATTGTTTATAAACATCAATCAGACGGGAGATAGAGATACAAAGTAACATTGTTTATAAACATCGATCAGACGGGGGATGGAGAGATACAAAGTAACATTGTTTATAAACATCGATCAGACGGGAGATGGAGAGATACAAAGTAACATTGTTTATAAACATCGATCAGACGGGAGAGAGATACAAAGTAACATTGTTTATAAAACATCGATCAGACGGGAGATAGAGAGATACAAAGTAACATTGTTTATAAACATCAATCAGACGGGAGATAGAGAGATACAAAGTAACATTGTTTATAAACATCGATCAGACGGGAGATGGAGAGATACAAAGTAACATTGTTTATAAACATCGACCAGACGGGAGATAGAGATACAAAGTAACATTGTTTATAAACATCAATCAGACGGGAGATAGAGATACAAAGTAACATTGTTTTTATAAACATCGATCAGACGGGAGATAGAGATACAAAGTAACATTGTTTATAAACATCGATCAGACGGGAGATAGAGATACAAAGTAACATTGTTTATAAACATCGATCAGGCAGGTGATGGAGAGATACAAAGTAACATTGTTTTTATAAACATCGATCAGACGGGGGATAGAGATACAAAGTAACATTATTTATAAACATCGATCAGACGGGAGATAGAGAGATACAAAGTAACATTGTTTATAAACATTGATCTGACGGGGGATAGAGATACAAAGTAACATTGTTTATAAACATCGATCAGATGGGAGATAGAGAGATACAAAGTAACATTGTTTATAAACATCGATCAGGCAGGTGATGGAGAGATACAAAGTAACATTGTTTATAAACATTGATCTGATGGGGGATAGAGATACAAAGTAACATTGTTTATAAACATCGATCAGACGGGAGATGGAGAGATACAAAGTAACATTGTTTATAAACATCGATCAGGCAGGTGATGGAGAGATACAAAGTAACATTGTTTATAAACATCGATCAGACGGGAGATAGAGATACAAAGTAACATTGTTTATAAACATCGATCAGGCAGGTGATGGAGAGATACAAAGTAACATTGTTTATAAACATTGATCGTGACGGGAGATGGAGAGATACAAAGTAACATTGTTTATAAACATCGATCAGACGGGAGATAGAGAGATACAAAGTAACATTGTTTATAAACATCGATCAGGCAGGTGATGGAGAGATACAAAGTAACATCAACGTGCAGTAAATGCCCCGGAATTGGTGTGATTTAGGATTTCATGAATGGGCCTCTTTATGCACCAACTTCCTGCAGTCACATAACAACCCAACCAAGATTTTTCCTCGTGAGATCGCTCAGAGGATCGGTTGGTGAACCTGACCGGCAGGCAAGCTGGGACTTGTAGTTCTTCAATGGCCACATGCCTACAAAGCTCCATTCATGGATGAGGAGGAGGTGGGGGGGTGGGGGGCGCGAAGAGTTGTTCCACCAATGCACCACCCTGATGTTTCCACACCGCCTTCCCGGCCTGGTTCACATTATGCGCACAGCTTGGCGCCAGGATCTGCGAGACGCGGCGGAGTGATTCACGCAGGAGGGGGCGGAAGGCTCTGGCCGTCCAGCGCTAACACTCTATTACCGATGACCAGATTATTGGGTGTAAATGATGCTTTTTAGTGGTTATGTGTAAAAAAAATAAAAAGGAAAAACTCGCAGCTCACACCCTGACACTTCTGCGGCGAGGAGCCACGCCTGCAGCGTGTCAGTGCGTCCACCGTGTGGCAGTATACCTCCACCTAACCGTGGCGGGGCTCTGGGGGGGGGGGGACAGACAATTACACTGGTGTTGGGTGATGCATGAAGCATTCGCTGCAGCTGTGGAGGAGAGGGGTCTGCGGGAGGGAGGGTCCCGCTCAACAGGTGTGTGTGTGTGTGTGGGGGGGGGGGGGGGACCCTCAATACAATCATTGTATTCCGATCGGAAATACGCCCAGGCAGACACAGCTGCGCTTGCAGCAGAGCCCGGGAAGGCACGGGACGCGCAGCGGCTGCCTGTCATATGGCGGTTTAACGCCTTCGGCGCCGGAGGGTCGGTCTGCTTGTCCGCAAGGTGACCGATCCGGCGAGTCAGAACGACTCCGCCCGGCGAATTTAGGCGGAGTCATCGGACAGCTTCCCCCCGAAGAGATTCTCTCCATTGTCCTCGGTGACCGCTGACACCGCATGGGAAATCCAACATTTGTGTGTTGTCACAGGAGCAGGAATGGAGGGGAAACCTTCCTACGGAGACACCTGTTCGGGTGACAACCCTAGAGAACGGGATACCTTCCCACTTTGGAGAGATCTCCTTTCAAACTTCTATTTGTTATTCGGCCTCCAGGAATCCATCAGATTCCTCCATCCATGGATGGATGGATGGATGAATTCCCCCCCAACCAGGATATTGTATTCTGACAGCTGCTGCTGGAGGCTGTCAAAATTCCTGAACATCTGACTGAAGGCGGGCGCTATTCAACAGATTTTCCAGCCAGGTCCCTCGATTTTTCGATCGAAGGATGTTGGGTAGGAGGCGGCTGAGCCATGCGCAAAGCCAATTGCAGCAGTTCGATGACATTTGCAAAGTGGATGGGAAGCTTTACAAGAGGCGTTCCCTGAAGTAAAACTTTTTTGCCACTAGAGGTCCTCAGTGTTTCATGCTAAAAGATGGCCAGTGTCCTTTAACTCACTTCCTGTGAGCCCTTGGCTGTCGTGGACCTGCCCCTTGGAGGTGGAGCCACAACTGCAGCCTACTGAACTTCAATATATTTGCCCCAGTAAGATACAAGGACCAATCACTGATGGAGAAGAGGCGAGACCTTGGATGTCACCAGTCCAACCAAAAAAGTGTATATTCAGCATGTGTGTGTATATATATATATATAAGTATATACAGTTGTGTTGAAAATACTAGCCGTCAGACATCACTAACCGGATCAATCACTGTTTTGGTGGAAATGATATTTCTACATGGCAGATAATTTCCTAGCAGGTGTAGTAGAGTCATAGAAATCCAACAGACCCGACAGTCATGACATGCATGCTGCTGATTCTGTGTCATTGAATCACTCATTGAAAGGGGCGTGTTCAATATAATAGCCGTGTGGAGTTCTATTAGTGAGGTCATTCATTCTATGATAAACAGGTGGCAATTATTGCCCTTATTTAAGGAAGGAAGGCAGCAAATGTTGGACATGCTGGTTACAGTGCATTTCTCTCTGAAATTCTGAGGAAAATGGGTCGTTCCAGACATTGTTCACAAGAACAGCGTACCTTGATTACAAAGTTGATTGGAGAGGGGAAAACATATAAAGAAGTGCAGAAAATGATCGGCTGCTCAGCTAAAATGATGGCAAATGCTTTAAAATGGCAACCAAAACCTGAAAAACGTGGAAGAAAGCGAAAAACTACCATTGGAATGGATAGAAGAATAGCCAAAATGGGGCGGACTCAGCCAACAATCAGCTCCAGGAAGATGAAAGAAGGTGTGACGTTCCCTGTGAGGACTCAGCCAACAATCAGCTCCAGGAAGATGAAAGAAGGTGTGTGACGTTCCCTGTGAGGACTGTTACAATTAGAAGACGCCGATGTGAAGCCAAGCTATCTGCAAGAAGTCCCCGCAAAGTCCCACTGTTGGGAAAAAGACGTGTGCTGAAGAGGTTACAATCTGCCAAAGAGCACATTGACCGGCCTAAAGAGAAATGGGGCAACATTTTGTGGACTGATGGAAGTAAGATTGTTCTTTTTGGGTCTAGTGGGCGGAGACAGTTTGTCAGACGACCCCAAACACGGAATTCAAGCCGCAGTACACTGTGAAGACCGTGAAGCATGGTGGTGCAAGCAACATGATATGGGGATGTTTCTCATACTACGGTGTTGGGCCTATTTATCGCATACCAGGGATCATGGATCAGTTTGAATCCATCAGAATACTTGAAGAGGTCAGGCTGCCTTATGCTGAAGAGGAAATGCCCTTGAAATGGGGGTTCCAACAAGACAACCACCCCAAACACACCAGTAAAGGTGCAACATCTTGGTTCCAGACCAACAAGATGGACGTTATGGAGTGGCCAGCCCAATCCCCGGATCTTCATCCAATAGAAAA
Organism: Staurois parvus; assembly: GCA_951230385.1. Taxonomy (NCBI): domain Eukaryota; kingdom Metazoa; phylum Chordata; class Amphibia; order Anura; family Ranidae; genus Staurois; species Staurois parvus. The sequence continues at coordinate 191,364 of CATNWA010019423.1, forward strand.
CTTGTGGGGGGTGACATCAAAAATGCCGTTTCTGAGGCCAAACCAAGAAATAGAGAAGAACTGTGGAATGTGGTCCAATCATCCTGGGCTGCAACTGTATATATATATATATAATATATATATATATATATTTTTTTTTTTTTTTGGAGGACCGTCAGGGAGGAGGGGACAGAGAGAATTTCTGTGTGTGTGTATATATATATATATATATATATATATATAGTACAGTCATGGCCGAAATTGTTGGCACCCTTGATATTTTTCCTGAAAATCAAGTATTTCACACAAAAAAGGTATTGCATTAACACATGTTTTGCTATACACATGTTTATTCCCTTTGTATGTATTGGAACAAATATAAAAACAGAGGCAGAAAAGCAAATATGACATAATGTCACACAAAACCCCAAAAATGGGCTGGACAAAAGTATTGGCACCCTTAACTTAATATTTGGTTGCACACCCTTTGGAAAACATAACTGAAATCAGTCGCTTCCTATAACCATCAATAAGCTTCTGACACCTCTCACCCGGAATTTTGGACCACTCTTCCTTTGCAAACAGCTCCAGGTCTCTCTTATTGGAAGGACACCTTTTCCCAACAGCAATTTTAAGATCTCTCCACAGGTGTTCAATGGGATTTAGATCTGGGCTCATTGCTGGCCACTTCAGAACTCTCCAGCGCTTCTTTTGCCATCCATTTCTGAGTGCTTTTTGACGTATGTTTGGGGTCATTGTCCTGCTGGAAGACCCAGGATCTTGGACGCAAACCCAGCTTTCTGACACTGGGCCCTACAGTGCGACCCAAAATCCTTTGGTAATCCTCAGATTTCATGATGCCTTGCACACAGTCAAGGCACCCAGTGCCAGAGGCAGCAAAACAACCCCAAAACATCATTGAACCTCCACCATATTTTACCGTAGGTACTGTGTTTTGTTCTTTGTAGGCCTCATTCCGTTTTCGGTAAACAGTAGAATGATGTGCTTTACCGAAAAGCTCTATCTTGGTCTCATCTGTCCACAAGACGTTTTCCCAGAAGGCTTTTGGCTTACTCAAGTACATTTTGGCAAACTGTAGTCTTGCTTTTTTATGTCTCTGTGTCAGCAGTGGGGTCCTCCTGGGTCTCCTGCCATAGCGTTTCATTTCATTTAAATGTCGACGGATAGTTCGCGCTGACACTGATGCTCCCTGAGCCTGCAGGACAGCTTGAATGTCTTTGGAACATGTTTGGGGCTGCTTATCCACCATCCGGACTATTCTGCGTTGCAATCTTTCATCAATTTTCCTCATCCGTCCACGACCAGGGAGATTAGCTACAGTGCCATGGGTTGCAAACTTCTTGATAATGTTGCGCACTGTGGACAAAGGCAAATCTAGTTCTCTGGAGATGGACTTGTAACCTTGAGATTGTTGATATTTTGCCACAATTTTGGTTCTCAGGTCCTCAGACAGTTCTCGTCTCCTCTTTCTGTTGTCCATGCTTAGTGTGGCACAGACAGACACACAATGCAAAGGTTAAGTGAACGTCTCTCCTTTTTATCTGCTTTCAGGTGTGATTTCTATATTGCCCACACCTGTTACTTGCCCCAGGTGAGTTTACAGGAGCATCACATGCTTGTAACATAACATTCTTATTTATCCGCAGTTGTGAAAGGGTGCCAATACTTTTGTCCAGCCCATTTTTGGAGGTTTGTGTGACATTATGTCGAATTTGCTTTCTTTCCTCCCTTTTTTTGTTTTGTCCCAATACACACAAAGGGAATAAACATGTGTATAGCAAAACATGTGTTAATGCAATACGTTTCGTGAGAAATACATGATTTCCTGGAGAAATATCAAGGGTGCCAACAATTTCGGCCATGACTGTATATATATATATATATATATATATATATACATACACACACAGAAAATTCTCTCTGTCCCCTCCTCCCTGACGGTCCTCCAAAAAAAAAAAATATATATATGTGTATATATATATATATATATATATATATTTATTTAAAAATAAAAAAATTCGATTTTATATATTTAAAAAAAAAATATATATATATATATTTATTTATACACACACAAACAGAAATTCTCTCTGTCCCTTCCTCCCTAAGGGTCCTCCGAGAAAAAGAAATATATATACACACAGACACATACATATTTTAAAATAAAAAAAATATTTTTTATATATATTTAAAAACAAAAAATTATATATATATATTTTTTTTTAATTTAAAAACAAAAAAAATTATATTTTATATATTTAAAAAATAAATAAATATATGTATATATATATATATATATATATATATATATACACAACACACATACATACATACTTACATACACACACACACACAGAAATTCTCTCTGTCCCCTCCTCCCTGAGGGTCCTCCGAGAAAAAGAAAATAAAAAAAAAATTAAAAAATTATATATATATATACATACACATATATATATATTTTATATATATATATATATATATATATATATATATATATATATATATATATTTATATTTAAAAAACAAAAAAATTATATTTTATATATTTAAAAAAATAAATAAATATATATATACACACACACACAGAAATTCTCTCTGTCCCCTCCTCCCTGAGGGTCCTCTGAGAAAAAGAACATTTAAAAAAAAAAATTAATTAATTAAAAAAAAAATATATATATATATATATATATATATATATATAAACACACACACATTTTAAAATAAAAAAAATATTTTATATATTTAAAAAAAATTATATATATCTGAAAATAAAAAAATATATATTTTATATATTTACATTTTTTTTATATATATATATATATATATATATATAAAAAATTTTTCCCCCAAAGGACCCTCAGGGAGGAGGGGACAAAGAGAATTTGTAAAAATAAATAAATAAATAAACCCTGGTTTCTGCTTGTATATGCAACGGTCTAATATGACCCTATATACTGTCATTACAAATGGTGGCCAGTCACACGAAGATCCCACCCACCCGACTGCGCACATTATATTGCCCGTGGGACCCCAGCGCACTGACGCGCTGCACGTATGTTGCCGTGTGCTGCAAGGCGTGTTGCTTTAATGCATATTAGCGCATTACAACCTCTGCGACGCGGCTGACTTTTCGGCCGTTTTATGTCGGCGGCCCGTTATTTTGCATCGGACTGAAGTAAATGGGCCCCAGCGCCCGGCGATAGGACGATCTCCAGTCATGCACATCGAACAAACTTCACAAAAGACGAGACATCCCCTTGAAGGCTGAAACACCAGCCGGGCGCGGGGAATCGGCGCGGAGAATGTGGCGGTCGACATTTCCCGGGAATCCGGGACGGACTTTGTATTTATATAGCACATGGAAAGGCGTCCCGAATTCACGAGGTGACAGCTTTTAATCACTCCCTGCGTCTCGCTCCCTGGGCAGGCGGGGGTGGGGTGGGGGGCGATAAAAAAAAAATGTAAAATGCGGCTATTCTTACAGCACAAAGCTGAGGCGCGGCGAGAATCCGCTTTCTGCTAACAAGTATTTTCCAGCGCGGCTGCCAAAGCTCGTAAGCGCCTGGAACGGGCCGGGGGAATGGCAGCGCCCTGCTGGCACCCCTCTCAGGCTGTGCGACACACTCCCGCCGGAAGGGAGGCCGGGAAATACAATGCGAAGATTAACAGATGAGCAAAGGACACCTGTCCGAAAATAGCGTCTCCGGAAATAGATCGCAGGCGTCAATAAACAACCCGCGGCGGCGGCGGAGGAAACTGCTGAGCAATCGGAAATACAACCGCAGGGGGCGGGGCGAGGAGAGGAGGCACAGGCGGGTCAGAAGGTCAGCCTCTATGGACAGAGGTGCAACGAGAACCTTCAGGGACCCGGAACAAAAAAACCCTGGCCCCCAGCCGGGGCCATTCCCACTGATCCTGGGGGCCCTTTCACATGTCCTGCAGCGGGCCCCTTTCTATTGTCTTGCCCCCCCCCCTGCGGTGGCGGAACGCTAGGGCCCGGTTGCAGTGCGACCCTGGTAGTTCCACCGCTGCCTACGGAGCGCTCTGAGCAACGCCGAGGAAGATTTTCCTGTGTATGAGTACGCACTGATGGCTGGATGATCGGGCCGCGGGATTGGCTGGAAATCATCGCAGACTTGGCGCCGTGCAGACTTCTGGCAAAAAAAAAAAAAAAAAAAACTATTTATACAACAATTCCGTGGATGAATGTCACAAGCGTTTGCCTCGCTGAGATCTCTGTGGTCAGAATTATCTCTGATCGGAATTATCTCTGATCGGTAGTCGGAATTATCTCTGATTATTGGCCGGAATTATCTCTGATCGGTGGTCGGAATTATCTCTGATCGGTGGTCGGAATTATCTCTGAATGGAATTATCTCTGATCGATGGTCGGAATTATCTCTGATCGGTAGTCGGAATTATCTCTGATCGGTAGTCGGAATTATCTCTGATCGGTGGTCGGAATTATCTCTGATCGGTAGTCGGAATTATCTCTGATCGGTAGTCGGAATTATCTCTGATCGGTGGTCGGAATTATCTCTGATCGGTGGTCGGATTTATCTCTGATCGGTGGTCGGAATTATCTCTGATCGGTGGTCGGAATTATCTATCTCTGATTATTGGCCAGAATTATCTCTGATCGGTGGTCGGAATTATCTCTGATCGGTGGTCGGAATTATCTCTGATCGGTAGTCGGAATTATCTCTGATCGGTAGTCGGAATTATCTCTGATCGGTGGTCGGAATTATCTCTGATCGGTGGTCGGAATTATCTCTGATCGGTGGTCGGAATTATCTCTGAATGGAATTATCTCTGATCGATGGTCGGAATTATCTCTGATCGGTAGTCGGAATTATCTCTGATCGGTAGTCGGAATTATCTCTGATCGGTAGTCGGAATTATCTCTGATCGGTAGTCGGAATTATCTCTGATCGGTGGTCGGAATGATCTCTGATCGGTGGTCGGAATTATCTCTGATCGGTGGTCGGAATTATCTCTGATCGGTGGTCGGAATGATCTCTGATCGGTAGTCGGAATTATCTCTGATCTGTGGTCGGAATTATCTCTGATCGGTGGTCGGAATTATCTCTGATCGGTGGTCGGAATTATCTCTGATCGGTGGTCGGAATTATCTCTGATCGGTGGTCGGAATTATCTCTGATCGGTGGTCGGAATTATCTCTGATCGGTGGTCGGAATTATCTCTGATCGGTGGTCGGAATTATCTCTGATCGGTGGTCGGAATTGATCTCTGATCGGTCGGAATTAGTCGGAATATCTCTCTCGGAATTATCTCTGATCGGTGGTCGGAATTATCTCTGATCGGTGGTCGGAATTATCTCTGATCTGTGGTCGGAATTATCTCTTATCGGTGGTCGGAATTATCACTGATCGGGGGTCGGATTTATCTCTGATCTGTGGTCGGAATTATCTCTTATCGGTGGTCGGAATTATCTCTGATCGGGGGTCGGAATTATCTCTGATCGGTGGTCGGAATTATCTCTGATCGGTGGTCGGAATTATCTCTGATCGGTGGTCGGAATTATCTCTGATCGGGGGTCGGAATTATCTCTGATCGGGGGTCGGATTTATCTCTGATCGGTGGTCGGAATTATCTCTTATCGGTGGTCAGAATTATCTCTCTGATTGGAATTATCTCTGATCGGTGGTCGGAATTATCTCTGATCGATAGTTGGAATTATCTCTGATCAGTGGTCATCGGGTCAGAATTATCTCTGATCGGCGGTCAGAATTATCTCTGATTGGTAGTTAGAATTATCTCTGATCAGTGGGCGGTGGTCGGAATTATCTCTGATTGGTAGTTGGAATTATGGTCTGATCGGGGGTCCGAATAATCTCGATCGGTGGCCAGATGAATTATCTCCGTTCGGTGGTCGGAATTATCTCGATCGGTGGTCGGAAGTATCTCTGATCGGTGGTCTGATCGAAGTATCTCTGATCGGTGGTCGGTCAGAAGTATCGGTGGTCTCTGATCGGTGGTCGGAAGTATCTCTGATCGGTGGTCGGATTTATCTCTGATCGATCGATCGGGGGTCAGCATGATCTCTGATTGGTCAGATTAGTTCTCATCCTATCAGTGGGCAGAATTTTCTCTGATTGGTCACCCAAAGATTGCAGACTAGAAGGACGATCAGCAGAAATCTCTTCTATAAAATCGGGATTTCCGCTCTCCTAACTGATCTGAACACAAAGAAAACAAACGACCCGTCCAGTATGAACGTCGATCCCCGAACCTGGACATACCTGTCACTAGGCTCCGCCCATGAGGGGCTACCTTGTCCAAGCCGCCCATCCGCCCATCTCCGTCATCTGCTGACAATAACTGTCACTTCTAAAAAGAAGTCTCCTGTCCTGGAGACCCTACAATGTCATATATCAGGGGCGGACTGACAACTCATGGGGCCCCCAGGCAATAGGGGATCATGGGGCCCCCTGTGTCCTTGCCCAAACTCAAAAAAGCCTATGAAAAAGGTACCAGGGGCATCTCATGGGGCCCCCTACTGACCCCGGGCCCTCGGGCAGTGCCCGAGTTTCCAAATGGTCAGTCCGCCCCTGGTCCGATCCCACGTGTCCAACACAAGATCAGCAAAAAGAATCCGCAGGAAGAAAAGAGAATCTCAGATCTCTGCAGCCCACAAAGGGAAGTCCCCAAAAGAACAACAAAGAACCCCAGAAAATCCAAAGTAAAACCTCCATCTCATAGAAGGGGAATCTGAGGCAGCAACAAAGAGCCGGCAGGGGGTCGAATCCCTCACAACCTCAGCGAAAACATACAAAATGCATTATTAAATAACCCCTCCCCCCCCAGCCTATCATGGGGGGCAAACAGGGGCCCACAGACCGCACGGCAAGCTCCGATATCCGGCGTCGGGCGCTGCGAAGGTCGATTTTCTAGCCCTCGAACAATAAATGATCGATATCAGCGAAGAGAAACACTTCGCAAACGACAAGCAACACACACAAAAAACACGAAAACCGAGAAGCGCGGCGGAGCGCGATTCTTCGCGGTCACATCTCATTTGACGAGACCCCTTTAGGGCGGGGCGCAGGAAGTGGAGCGTCAGCTCTTCGTGTCGGGAGATTAGGGGCGCCTCTCACTTTCATTTTGTTTTCACAAGAAATAATATCTCCGTGACGTCCCGGAATTCTGCGCGGCCCGCGGCAAAGCGCTCTACGATTCGATCCAGGGGCGGTGTCACCCCCCCACGCCATATATCCTGCCGGCCTCGGGGGAGGAGGGTTAATGAGATGGTATAGGAATCCACGCCTTAACAATGCGCAGTGGGCGTGGTGTCAGATCTCGGCGCTGCGGTTTCAGCCTGAGAACGCCGGTGTTCGGTTGCGCCGTATCCGATGGCGGTTCGGGGGTTTTCAGAAGTGTGATTCCTGAAAGGAGCGAAAAATGCGTTGCTCAGCTCGCCGTTCTCGGCACCGCAACGGACTGCGATCATCGGGGGGATCTCTGCGTGGAAAGATCCGCCGCTGTCACGAAACGCACGCGCTGGAAATCTGATTCTTCTCAGGGATCTGGCGTCAGATATTATTTGTTTTGTGAGGTTCATGCGTGGTGCCGAGTCATGCGTCAGGTATTGATGACCTCACACCGACCGCAGGACTCCCCCCTGACAACGCCTTCATCGGGGTCACTCTCCAGAAGGACGGCGCCATCTTTACTCATCACCCAGCGTCACCGCCCACTTCCCACACTGACAGGCTCAGAGATCACACAACCATGTACAAGTCTGCTTCATCCGGCTACATCCTGGCTGTGTTCACAAATGTCTGACACAGATCAGCCCCTGACGCCTCTCACCTTGTGACTTTCTACAAATGTACAGCTGGATCTCCGGGCTCCTCCTACAAGTTACACAGTACAGTCTGATCTCCGGGCTCCTCCTACAAGTTACACAGTACAGTCTGATCTCCGGGCTCCTCCTACAAGTTACACAGTACAGTCTGATCTCTGGGCTCCTCCTACAAGTTACACATGTACAGTCTGATCTCCGGGCTCCTCCTACAAGTTACACAGTACAGTCTGATCTCCGGGCTCCTCCTACAAGTTACAATGTACAGTCTGATCTCTGGGCTCCTCCTACAAAGTTACAATGTACAGCCTGATCTCCGGGCTCCCTCTACAAAGTTACAATGTACAGTCTGATCTCCGGGCTCCCTCTACAAAGTTACAATGTACAGTCTGATCTTCGGGCTCCTCCTACAAAGTTACAATGTACAGTCTGATCTCGGGCTCCCTCTACAAAGTTACAATGTACAGTCTGATCTCTGGGCTCCCTCTACAAAGTTACAATGTACAGTCTGATCTCTTGGTCAAGTATGGTTTGGTCTTGGTCTGGATCTAGACTTGGCCAAGTATGGTTTGGTCTTGGTCTGGATCTACTCTTCGACAAATATGGTCTGGTCTTGGTCTGGATCTAGTCTTGGCCAAGTATGGTCTGGTCTTGGTCCGGATCTAGTCTTGGCCAAGTGTGGTCTGGTCTTGGTCCGGATCTAGTCTTGGCCAAGTATGGTTTGGTCTTGGTCTGGATCTAGTCTTGGCCAAGTATGGTCTGGTCTTGGTCTGGATCTAGTCTTGGCCAAGTATGGTTTGGTCTTGGTCTGGATATAGTCTTGGCCAAGTATGGCCTGGTCTTGGTCTGGATCTAGTCTGGGACAAGTATGGTTTGGTCTTGGTCTGGATCTAGTCTTGGCCAAGTATGGTTCTGGTCTTGGTCTGGATCTAGTCGTGACCAAGTATGGTCTGGTCTTGGTTTGGATCTAGTCTTGGCCAAGTATGGTCTGGTCTTGGTCTGGATCTAGTCTTGGCCAAGTATGGTTTGGTCTTGGTCTGGATCTAGTCGTGGCCAAGTATGGTCTGGTCTTGGTCTGGATCTAGTCTTGGCCAAGTATGGTCTGGTCTTGGTCTGGATCTAGTCTTGGCCAAGTATGGTCCGGTCTTGGTCTGGATCTAGTCTTGGCCAAGTGTGGTCTGGTCTTGGTCTGGATCTAGTCTGGGACAAGTATGGTTTGGTCTTGGTCTGGATCTAGTCTTGGCCAAGTGTGGTCTGGTCTTGGTCTGGATCTAGTCGTGGCCAAGTATGGTCTGGTCTTGGTTTGGATCTAGTCTTGGCCAAGTATGGTTTGGTCTTGGTCTGGATCTAGTCTGGGACAAGTATGAGTTTGGTTTGGTCTTGGTCTGGATCTAGTCTTGGCCAAGTATGGTCTGGTCTTGGTCTGGATCTAGTCGTGACCAAGTATGGTCTGGTCTTGGTTTGGATCTAGTCTTGGCCAAGTATGGTCTGGTCTTGGTCTGGATCTAGTCTTGGCCAAGTATGGTTTGGTCTTGGTCTGGATCTAGTCTTGGCCAGTATGGTCTGGTCTTGGTCTGGATCTAGTCGTGACCAAGTATGGTCTGGTCTTGGTCTGGATCTAGTCTTGGCCAAGTATGGTCTGGTCTTGGTCTGGATCTAGTCTTGGCCAAGTATGGTCTGGTCTTGGTCTGGATCTAGTCTTGGCCAAGTATGGTTTGGTCTTGGTCTGGATCTAGTCTGGGACAAGTATGGTCTGGTCTTGGTCTGGATCTAGTCTGGGACAAGTATGGTTTGGTCTTGGTCTGGATCTAGTCTTGGCCAAGTATGGTCTGGTCTTGGTCTGGATCTAGTCGGTGACCAAGTATGGTCTGGTCTTGGTTTGGATCTAGTCTTGGCCAAGTATGGTCTGGTCTTGGTCTGGATCTAGTCTTGGCCAAGTATGGTTTGGTCTTGGTCTGGATCTAGTCGTGGCCAAGTATGGTCTGGTCTTGGTCTGGATCTAGTCTTGGCCAAGTGTGGTCTGGTCTTGGTCTGGATCTAGTCTTGGCCAAGTGTGGTCTGGTCTTGGTCTGGATCTAGTCTTGGCCAAGTATGGTCTGGTCTTGGTCTGGATCCAGTCGTGCCAAGTATGGTCTGGTCTTGGTCTGGATCCAGTCGTGGCCAAGTATGGTCTGGTCTTGGTCTGGATCCAGTCGTGGTCAAGTATGGTCGGATCTTATCTTGGGGGAAGAAATGCAGAATACAGCGGAATGAAAAGCATTCTGGGAAATCCCTCCCATGAAATCAGCCCACAAAGAGGGAAACGTGGAAATGTATTTATTTTGTGACAGCTGTGGACGTCCCAGCCGGGCGCAGAGCAGAAGGAGGACCATATCCATGAATATCGAGTCTCCCGCTTTGGTAGGAACAAAAAATGGAATTCTCCTTTAAAAGTGACACTGTCCCTCCCTTGGACCCCTATGATGGCTGTGCAGGTAATGCCCCCCTCCCCCCTCCCCCTTGGACCCCTATGATGGCTGTGCAGGTAATGCCCCCCCGCCTCCCCTTGGACCCTATGATGGCCGTGCAGGTAATGCCCCCCCTCCTTCTTGGACCCCTATGATGGCCGTGCAGGTAATCCCCCCCCCCCCTTGGACCCCTATGATGGCCGTGCAGGTAATGCCCCCCCTCCTTCTTAGGACCCCTATGATGGCCGTGCAGGTAATCCCCCCCCCCCCCTTGGACCCCTATGATGGCCGTGCAGGTAATGCCCCCCCCCTCCCCCTTGGACCCCTATGATGGCCGTGCAGGTAATCCCCCCCTCCCCCTTGGACCCCTATGATGGCCATGCAGGCAATGCCCCCCCCTCCCCCTTCGACCCCTATGATGGCCGTGCAGGTAATGCCCCCCCCTCCCCCTTGGACCCCCTATGATGGCCGTGCAGGTAATGCCCCCCCTCCCCCTTGGACCCCTATGATGGCCGTGCAGGTAGGATTTGCCCCCCCCCCTCCCCCTTGGACCCCTAATGAGGGCCGTGCAGGTAATACCCCCTCCCCCTTGGACCCCTCTGATGGCCGTGCAGGTATTGCCCCCCCCACCCCCCCCCCCCCCGGATCGCTCCGTCTGCGATGACAACATTACAGGAATAGCGCCGGGGTATTATTTCTGCGCGCGGCCGGCGGAATGTCCAGTGCGGATAATTCGCATCGAGATTTATTTCTGCTGATTGAAATTAACCTGAGAGGAGGGGAGGGGGGGGGGGGGTAACCTGACACCCCTCCCCCCCATCACCTAACACACTAAAATCACCATAGTGATGGAGAAAGAACATAATATCTAGTATTTGACTCTCCACTGCTCGCTGACTTACATGGGTACCTTATATTAGTTCCGGTGACAGTCTCTGTGCTTCTCTATGCAATGCGGGCAGATCATAGCTGGTGGGAGGGACCAGCAGGGTGCTGTGTATAGATTCCAGAAGGCCTCAGTACTCCTCTCTAGAGTCCTCAGTTGTCAGCCTAGAGCAGTGGGCGTTCCTAGGCAGGATGTATTTGCATGCAGACCACCCTGCTGATTTTACACTGCTCGCTACTCAGCAACAACAAAATGAAAAGCGACTTCCACATCATCGAATCTTCCAGGAAACTTTTGGGCTCATAGAAGGAATCGGCTCGGCGGAGGTCAGTCTGTAAACGTTCGTCTGCACGCCTCGCCGGGAGATAAAGTCGTGGAATCGATGATTACTATAATTCCTTCACTCCATGGCGGTGAAATCGTCCAATCACATCCCAGACATGCAGATCGCTGAACGATGGAGGACAGGAGCTGCTCTGCCGCCAATGGGAGCTGGAGAACCGATCTCCTCCACACACTGACATCTGCCAGACCATGGAGAGGAGATTCCCCTCCAACCACACGGACGTTCACCGAGGAATCGGGGCAAAAAGTCCCACCCCGAGGACACGCCGGTCCCCTATTACAGAGAGCAGCCAGCCGGATCACAGAGGAGGGACAGAAAATGTCACATCTACACCGCCAACAGGGACCTACAGAGGACCATAACAGGGACCTACAGGGGACCAAAGAGGGACCTACAGGGACCAAAGAGGGACCTACAGGGACCAAAGAGGGACCTACAGGGGACCAAAGAGGGACCTACAGGGACCAAAGAGGGACCTACAGAGGACCAAAGAGGGACCTACAGAGAGGACCATAAGAGGGACCTACAGGGGACCAAAGAGGGACCTACAGGGGACCAAAGAGGGACCTACAGAGGACCAAAAGAGGGACCTACAGAGGACCAAAGAGGGACCTACAGGGGACCAAAGAGGGACCTACAGAGGACCAAAAGAGGGACCTACAGAGGACCAAAGAGGGACCTACAGAGGACCAAAGAGGGACCTACAGGGGACCAAAGAGGGACCTACAGAGGACCAAAGAGGGACCTACAGGGGACCAAGAGAGGGACCTACAGAGGGCCAAAGAGGGACCTACAGAGGACCAAAGAGGGACCTACAGAGGACCTACATAACAGGGACCTACAGAGGACCAAAGAGGGACCTACAGAGGACCATAACAGAGACCTACAGAGGACCAAAGAGGGACCTACAGAGGACCAAAAGAGGGACCTACAGAGGGGCCAAAGAGGGACCTACAGAGGACCAAAGAGGGACCTACAGAGGACCATAACAGAGACCTACAGAGGACCAAAGAGGGACCTACAGAGGACCAAAGAGGGACCTACAGAGGACCAAAAGAGGGACCTACAGAGGACCAAAAGAGGGACCTACAGGGACCAAAGAGGGACCTACAGAGGGGACCAAAGAGGGATACCTACAGAGGACCAAAGAGGGACCTACAGAGGACCATAACAGGGACCTACAGAGGACCATAACAGGGACCTACAGAGGACCAAAGAGGGACCTACAGAGGACCATAACAGAGACCTACAGAGGACCAAAGAGGGACCTACAGAGGACCAAAGAGGGGACCTACAGAGGACCAAAGAGGGACCTACAGGGGGACCAAAGAGGGACCTACAGAGGACCAAAGAGGGACCTACAGAGGACCAAAGAGGGACCTACAGAGGACCAAAGAGGGACCTACATGGGGACCAAAGAGGGACCTACAGAGGACCAAAGAGGGACCTACAGGGGACCAAAGAGGGACCTACAGAGGACCAAAGAGGGACCTACAGAGGAAACCAAAGAGGGACCTACAGGGGACTATAAGAGGGACCTACAGAGGACCAAAGAGGGACCTACAGAGGACTATAAGAGGGACTACAGAGGACCAAAGAGGGATCTACAGAGGACCATAACAGAGACCTACAGAGGACCATAAGAGGGACCTACAGAGGACCAAAGAGGGACCTACAGAGGACCAAAGAGGGACCTACAGAGGACCATAACAGAGACCTACAGAGGACCATAACAGAGACCTACAGAGGACCATAAAAGAGGGACCTACAGAGGACTATAAGAGGGACCTACAGAGGGACCATAGGAGGGACCTACAGAGGACCATAAGAGGGACCTACAGATAGGACCATAAGAGGGACCTACAGAGGGACCAAAAGAGGGACCTACAGAGGACCAAAAGAGGGACCTACAGAAGACCAAAAAGAGGACCTACAGAGGACCAAAGAGGGACCTACAGAGGACCATAACAGAGGGACCTACAGAGGACCAAAGAGGGACCTACAGAGGACCAAAGAGGGACCTACAGGGGACTATAAGAGGGACCTACAGAGGACCAAAGAGGGACCTACAGAGGACTATAAGAGGGACCTACAGAGGACCAAAGAAGGGACCTACAGAGGACCATAACAGAGACCTACAGAGGACCATAAGAGGGACCTACAGAGGACTATAAGAGGGACCTACAGAGGACCAAAGAGGGACCTACAGAGGACCAAAGAGGGACCTACAGAGGACCATAACAGAGACCTACAGAGGACCATAAGAGGGACCTACAGAGGACTATAAGAGGGACCTACAGAGGACCATAGGAGGGACCTACAGAGGACCATAAGAGGGACCTACAGAGGACCATAAGAGGGACCTACAGAGGACCAAAAAGAGGGACCTACAGAGGACCAAAAGAGGGACCTACAGAAGACCAAAAAAGGGACCTACAGAGGACCAAAGAGGGACCTACAGAGGACCATAACAGGGACCTACAGAGGACCATAACAGGGACCTACAGAGGACCAAAGAGGGACCTACAGAGGACCAAAGAGGGACCTACAGGGGACTATAAGAGGGACCTACAGAGGACCAAAGAGGGACCTACAGAGGACTATAAGAGGGACCTACAGAGGACCAAAAAGGGACCTACAGAGGACCATAACAGAGACCTACAGAGGACCATAAGAGGGACCTACAGAGGACTATAAGAGGGACCTACAGAGGACCATAACAGAGACCTACAGAAAGGACTATAAGGGACCTACAGAGGACCATAACAGAGACCTACAGAGGACCATAAGAGGGACCTACAGAAGACCAAAAGAGGGACCTACAGAGGACCATAACAGGGACCTACAGAGGAACATAAGAGGGACCTACAGAGGACCAAAAGAGGGACCTACAGAGGACCATAAGAGGACCTACAGAGGACCATAAGAGGGACCTACAGAGGACCAAAAGAGGGACCTACAGAGGACCAAAAGATGGGGACCTACAGAGGACCATAAGAGGGACCTACAGAGGACCATAAGAGGAACCTACAGAGGACCAAAAGAGGGACCTACAGAGGACCATAAGAGGGACCTACAGAGGACCATAACAGGGACCTACAGAGGAACATAAGAGGGACCTACAGAGGACCAAAAAGGGCCTACAGAGGACCATAAGAGGGACCTACAGAGGACCAAAGAGGGACCTACAGAAGACCATAACAGGGACCTACATTGGACCATAACAGGGACCTACAGAGGACCAAAGAGGGACCTACAGAGGACCATAAGAGGGAACCAACAGAGGACCATAAGAGGGACCTACAGAGGACCATAAGAGGAACCTACAGAGGAACATAAGAGGGACCTACAGAGGGACCATAAAGAGGGACCTACAGAGGACCAAAAGAGGGACCTACAGAGGACCATAAGAGGGATCTACAGAGGACCATAAGAGGGACCTACAGAGAGGACCAAAAGAAGAACCTACAGAGGACCGTAAGAGGAACCTACAGATGACCATAAAAGGAACCTACAGTGGACAATAACAAGGGACCTACAGAAACCAAAAGAGGGACCTACATGGGACCAAAAGAGAGATCTACAGAGGACCATAACAGGGACCTACAGAGGAACATAAGAGGGACCTACAGAGGACCAAAAAAGGGCCTACAGAGGACCATAACAGGGACCTACAGAGGAACATAAGAGGGACCTACAGAGGACCAAAAAGGGCCTACAGAGGACCATAAGAGGGACCTACAGAGGACCAAAGAGGGACCTACAGAAGACCATAACAGGGACCTACATTGGACCATAACAGGGACCTACAGAGGACCAAAAAGGGACCTACATGGAGGACCATAAGAGGAACCAACAGAGGGACCATAAGAGGGACCTACAGAGGACCATAAGAGGAACCTACAGAGGAACATAAGAGGGACCTACAGAGGACCATAAAGAGGGACCTACAGAGGACCAAAAAAGAGGGACCTACAGAGGACCATAAGAGGGATCTACAGAGGACCCATAAGCTGGG
Organism: Staurois parvus; assembly: GCA_951230385.1. Taxonomy (NCBI): domain Eukaryota; kingdom Metazoa; phylum Chordata; class Amphibia; order Anura; family Ranidae; genus Staurois; species Staurois parvus. The sequence continues at coordinate 206,886 of CATNWA010019423.1, forward strand.
ACCTACAGAGGACCAAAAGAAGAACCTACAGAGGACCGTAAGAGGAACCTACAGATGACCAGAAAAGGAACCTACAAGTGGACAATAACAGGGAACCTACAGAAGACCAAAAGAGGGACCTACAGGGGACCAAAAGATGGACCTACAGAGGACCATAACAGGGACCTACAAAGGACCATAACAGGGACCTACAAGGACCATAAGAGGAACCTACAGAGAACCATAACAGGGACCTACAAAGGACCATAAGAGGAACCTACAGAGAACCATAACAGGGACCTACAAAGGACCATAAGAGGAACCTACAGAGGACCATAAAATTAACCTACAGTGGACAATAACAGGGACCTACAGAAGGACCAAAAAGAGGGACCTACATGGGACCAAAAGAGAGATCTACAGAGGACTCGACCATAAGAGGGATTAAACATGGGGCCACAGCAGGGATCTACAGGGAACAATAAGGAGGGACCTACAGAGGACCAAAAGAGGGAAACCTAACAGAGGACCAAAAGAGGGATCTACAGCGGGACCATAAGAGGGACCTACAAGAAGACCAAAAATGGGACCTACAGGGGACTAAAAGATGGACCTACATGGGGTGACAACAATGATCCATACAGGGAAACCATAACTGGGGAACCTATAGAGGAACCATAAGAGGGACTAACAGAAGACAATAAAAGGGACCTACAGAGGGACAATTGGAATTTATAAAACTGAACTGCACGAAGACTTCATTATTATTAAGTCCTCAATTTGGAGAGAACCGGGATAGAGGAAAGAAAGAAAATAAAGAGGGGAGAGAGGCAAGAGAGGGGAGGGGAAGAGATGGGAGAGAAGAGGGGAGAGGAGAGAGAGGGGGAGGAGAGAGGGAATGGAGGAGGGGGAGAGAGGAGAGAGAGGAGAGAAGAGGGGGAGAGAGAGGAGGAGGGGGAGGAGAGAGAGGGGGGGGAGAGGAGAGATAGAGAGAGTTAGAGGGGGGGGGAGAGGAGGAGAGGGGGGGGGGGGAGAGGAGAGAGGGGGGGGGAGAGGCAAAGAGGGGGGGGGAGAGGAAGGAGAGGGGGGGGGGGAGAGTAGTAGGAGGGGGAGAGGAGAGAGAGGGGGGAGAGGAGAGTTAACGAGAGTGGCGGGGGGAGAGGAGAGAGAGAGGGGGGGAGGAGCAGGAGAGGGGGGGGGAGAGGAGATCCGAGAGGAGGTGGGAGAGGAGAGCAGAAGGGGGGGGGGGACAGAGGCTTTTTGAGAGAGGGCCTGGGGAGAGAGGAGAGAGAGGACTTCAGATGAGGAAGATGTCCTAATAGATAAAAGACCGCGGACCTAAGGAGCGACAATCGGTATTTAATAGAACTCAAGTGTGAACTACAGGAGGCAGGAGATGGGAGCCGAAGACACAGGACAATGGACGAGTGGACGGTGGATGGGTGGAAAATGAGGGACGAGGTCTTGGGGGACGGGGGATGAAGGATGAGGGACGAGTGACGGGGGACGAGGGATGAAGGGACCGGTCATGATGGGGACGTGGGGATGGGGGACAAGGGATGAGGGATGGGGATGATGAGACGTGGGACGAGGGGCGGGGGATGGGGGACGAGGGATGAGGGAAGGGGGACGGGGACGAGGGGGCGGGGATGGGGGACGAGGATGAGGGATGGGGGACGAGGGATGTGGGGATGAGGGATGGGTGGACGAGAGGTATTGGGGAGGACCGAGGGATGGGGATGAGATGAGCGACGCGGGGGATTGAGGGATGGGGGGACGAGTAATGAGGGGAGAGGGACGGGGGATGAGGGATGGGGGACGAGGAACGAGGGGCAAAAGGGTAATGAGGGTATGGTGTACGAGGGAGGGGGATGTGGGACGAGGGATGAGCGGGGAGAGAGGACGGTGGGAAATGAGGAACGCGGGGCAAGGGTTATGAGGGATGGGGACGAAGGATGGGGATGGGGGACGAGGGATGGAGGAGAGAGGGACGGGGGAGGGAGGGGCGAGGGGGGATGAGGGGACGGGGATGAGGGGGGGGATAGGGGACTGAGGGATGAGGGACGAAGGGGTCGAGGGGACGGGGGATGAGGGACGAGGGATGGGGGATAGGGGTGTCAGGACGGGGGGATGAGGGAAGTGGACGAGGGGGTGAGGGACGGACGAGGGATGGGGGGAACGAGGACGAGGGACGAGGGATGGGGGGCCAGGGATGAGGGAGGGCTGGAGGGGACGAGGGATTGAGAACGATGACGGATGATCTGTTTTCCTCTATAGTACTGTGTATGGTATAATTGTTATTATGGATGTCAATCGCTCTGTAGAGAGCTGAGATAAAAGAAGAAGAATGGTAAGAAAAAGAGAAAAACAAAAAGTAAAGAGAAGCGAGACATGGATCGGGGACACGGATCGGGGGAGACGGATCGGGAGACACGGATCGGGGAGACGGATCGGGGACACGGATCGGGGACACGGAATCGGGGACATGGATCGGGGAGACGGAGGAATCTCTTGTAGCAGATTCTGTGTATCTATTCTCCATCCTCGGTATATCAGACTCCGCCGGGAGCTGCAGCCGCAGATACAATACAGGAAATATCAGATACAATATATGAGGAAATGATACAAAATTTTACAAAAGAAAATACAAAAAAAAAAGAAAAAATTAATATATATATATATATGAAGCTTTTTTGGCGCTCAATTTTTTTCCAATCATGGAATAATTCCACAGAAAAAATGAGGAAATATCTAAAGTACAGAGCACGCCGCGTAACGCGACCCTCGGCGTCACGTCTCCGCTTTACCCTCAACCCGGCCAGGAATGTGAACGCCGTATTTTGAAGGAACACAGATGTTGAACGAGTGCGAAGTACAACGACATCCTATAGATTTTACGTACTAAATATTGTAGTTATTATTATTTTATTCGCGTGAAGAAAAGAGTCATAAATTATAGAGGAATAAAAGCAAACTTATGAAAAAAAAAAAAAAGGACACTGCAGAAAAAAAAAATTATCGTTTAAAAAAAAAAAAAAAAAAAAAAAAGATTATATAGCCGGTAAAAATTCACGTGACATTTGCGCTTGAAGAATAATTCTTTAAACAGATTAATTAAAACTAAATCATAGTAAATGTTTGCAAATATAAACGATACTTTTTTTAAAATCTGTTGCAAGAAATAAACATGAATTTAAAAAAAAAAAAAAAAAAATTGAACTGCGAACGCAAAATTTTACACCTAATGATTTTTACTGCTATTTATTTTTTATGAACTAACAGGCAGCATTTTTCTGCGACATTTTAATCCGACGGGGTTTGGAAAGCTGCGGTTAAGTAAAAAGGAGTTAATTCCACCTGCAGAGTAATTTTATTCCTGACCAAGCCATAAACTCCACAATAAACATGAAGAATTCCCCAAATCACCCCCCCCCACCCCCTTATTCCCCCACATTTCCCCCCCCCCCCCCCACCACACCAGCCTTGCTGAAAGTTAAACTATGAGTTGACACAAGCTTCACATTTTTTTTTTTTTTTTTTTTAAAAGGCAAACTTTGAAGCAACTCACAAAAAGACATATTTATTCAAATGTTTTATTTAAAAAATAAGACTTATGAAGATTAAACCAAAATATTTTTTTTTCTGTAATGATAGATTTAAAAAGAAAAAAAATGATTATTATAAATTTAAAAAAGAATTCTTGCTAACTTAAATTACTGATGAAACAAAAAAAAAAAAAACAGTTACAAGTGGGGTGGGCAATGGTTATTAAAATAAAAAAAAAAAAGTTGAAAACATTTTTACAAATAAAATTGAAAAAAATTTAGTTTCTTGGAACAACTGAAATGATTTGTATTTTTAAGTCATAAGGAATATTTTGAGACGAATAAAAAAAAAAGGTAAAAAGGTGAGGTATGGTCAATGATTATTATTTAAAAAAAAAAAAAAAAAAAAAGAAACATTTTGAAAAATAAAACTTAAAACAGTGTACTTCTTGGAACAAACTGAAATCACTTTTGTATTTTAAGTCATAAGGAATATTTTTGAGACTAATAAAAAAAAAAAGGTGAAAAGGTGAGGTGATCAATGATTAATTTAAAAAAAAAAAAAAAAAAAAAAAGAAATATTTTGAAAAATAAAACTTAAAACAGTGTGTACTTCTTTGGAACAACTGAATAAATCATTTGTATTTTAAGTCATAAGGAATATTTTTGAGACGAAATAAAAAAAAAGGTGAAAAAGGTGAGGTGGTCAATGATTATTAAAAAAAAAAAAAAAAAAAAAAAAAAAAAAAAAAAAGAAACATTTTGAAAAATAAAACTTAAAACAGTGTACTTCTTGGAACAACTGAAATCATTTGTATTTTAAGTCATAAATAAAATTTTTGAGACGAATAATAAAAAAAAAAAAAAAGGTATCTTAAAGGTGATGGTTATTAGAAAAAAAAGTGGTCAATGGTTTTTAAAAAAAAAAGTCAATATTTGGAAAAAAAAAATGTAACAAGTGTAGCTTCTGGAAACAACTAAAATCATTTGTATATTTTTTGAAAACAAAGAAAAGAACAGATAAAAGTAATGGTGGTCAATGATTATTTAAAAAAAGAAATTGAAAAAAAAGAATTAAACATTTTGAAAAAAATAAAAATAAAACTTATAACAGTTGTACTTCTGGAACAACTGAAATCATTTGTATTTTAAAGTCATCATAATTATTTTGAAAAACCCAAAGAAAAAAACAGTTAAAAGTGGGGTGTGGGCAATGGTTATTAAAATAAAAAAAAAAAAAAGATTTTTACAAATGAAATTTGAAAAAAATAAAGTTCTTGGAACAACTGAAATGCTTTGTATTTTAACTATCATCAAAAACTATTTTTGAAACAAAGAAAAGAACAGATAAAAGTAAGGTGGTCAATGATTATTACTTTATAAATTTTAATCTTTATAATACTGTATAATAAAATGATTATTTTAAAAAAAAAAAAAAAAAATTAAAAACGTTTTGAAAAATAAAACTTAAAACAGTGTACTTCTTCTAGGAACAACTGAAATCATTTGTATTTTAAGTCATAAAAAATATTTTTGAGATGAATAAAAAAAAAAAGGTTAAAAGGTGAGGTGGTCAATGGTTATTAAAATAAAAAAAAAAGTCAATATTTGGAAAAAAAAATGTCTAACAAGTGTAGCTCCTGGTAACAACTGAAATCATTTGTATTTTTAAGTCATCAATACTATTTTTGAAACAAAGAAAAGAACAGATAAATGTAAGGTGGTCAATGATTATTTAATAAAAAAAAAAAAAAAAAAAAAAGAATTAAAACATTTTGAAAAAATAAAACTTAAAACAGTGTACTTCTTGGAACAACTGAAATCATTTGTATTTTAAGTCATAAAAAAATATTTTTGAGATGAATAAAAAAAAAAAAGGTTAAAAGGTGAGGTGGTCAATGGTTATTATTAAAAAAAAAATGTCAAATATTTGGAAAAAAAAATGTAACAAGTGTAGCTCCTGGAACAACTGAAATTCATTTGTATTTTAAGTCATCAATACTATTTTTGAAACAAAAGAAAAGAACAGATAAAATGTAAGAGGTGGTCAATGATTATTTAAAAAAAAAAAAAAAAAAAAAAAAGAATTAAAAACATTTTGAAAAATAAACTTAAAACAGTTGTACTTCTTGGAACAACTGAAATCATTTGTATTTTAAGTCAAAAAAAATATTTTTGAGACGAATAAAAAAAAAAAAAAGGTTAAAGGTGAGGTGGTCAATGGTTATTTAAAAAAAAAAGTCATATATTTGGAAAAAAAAAATGTAACAAGTGTAGCTCCTGGAACAACTGAAATCATCATTGTATTTTAAGTCATCAATACACTATTTTTGAAACAAAGAAAAGAACAGATAAATGTAAGGTGGTCAATGATTATTTAAAAAAAAAAAAAAAAAAAAAAAAGAATTAAAACATTTTTAACCAAAATAAAACTTAAAAACAGAGTTGTACTTTCTTGGAACAACTGATGAAATCATTTGGTATTTTAAGTCATAAAAATTATTTTTTGAGATGAATAAAAAAAAAAAAGGTTAAAAGGTGAGGTGGTCAATGGTTATTAAAAAAAAAGTCAATATTTGGAAAAAAAAAATGTAACAAGTGTATGCTCCTGGAACAACTGAAATCATTTGTATTTTAAGTCTTCAATACTATTTTTGAAACAAGAAAAGAAACAGATAAATGTGTAAGGTGGGTCAATGATTATTTAAAAAAAAAAAAAAAAAAAAAAAAAGAATTAAACATTTTGAAAAATAAAAACTTAAAACAGTGTAACGACTTCTTGGAACAACTGAAATCATTTGTATTTTAAGTCAAAAAAAATATTTTTGAGACGAATAAAAAAAAAAAAAAGGTTAAAGTGAGAGGTGGTCAATGTTATAAAAAAAAAAAGTCAATATTTGGAAAAAAAAATGTAAACAAGTGTAGATCCTTGAACAACTGAAATCATTTGTATTTTAAGTCATCAATACTATTTTTGAAACAAAGAAAAGAAATCTGATAAATGTAAGGTGTGTCAATGATTATTTAAAAAAAAAAAAGAATTTAAACATTTTGAAAAAATAAAATTAAAACAGTGTACATTCATTGGAACAACTGAAATCATTTGTATTTTAGTCATCAAAAAAATATTTTTGAGACGAATAAAAAAAAAAAAAGGTTAAAGGTGAGGTGGTTCAATGGTTATTAAAAAAAAAAAGTCAATATTTTGGAAAAAAAATTGTTAACAAAGTGTCAGCTCCTGGAACAACTAAAATCATTTGTATTTAAGTCATAAATATTATTTTTAAAACACCAAAGAACAGATACAGAAAAGTGAAGGTGGTCAATGATTATACTGTAAATAATTTAAATTTAAAAATACTGTATAAATATTGTAAGAATAATAATGATTATTTAAAAAAAAAAATAAAAAAAAATTATAATTTTGAAAAAAAAAAATTAAAACAGTGTACTTCTTGGAACAACTGAAATCATCTTGTATTTTAACGTCATATAAAGAATATTTTTGAGAACGAATAAAAAAAAAAGGTTAAAAGGGGGGGGGGTGAGGTGGTCAATGGTTATTAAAAAAAAATCAATATTTTGGAAAAAAAAATGTAACACAAGTGTAGCTCCTGGAACAACTGAAATCATTTGTATTTAAGTCATCAAAACTATTTTTTAGAAGGAAACCAAAGAAAAGAACTAAAGAAGTAAACATTTTGAAAAATAAAAACTTAAAACAGTGTACTTCTTGGGAAACAACTGAAATCATTTGTATTTTAAGTCTAATAAATATTAATTTTAAAACTGTTAAAAAGTGGGGTGGTTAATGGGTTAATAAAAAACATTTTAAAAAAAAATTAATTTAAAATAAATTGTAGTTCTGGAAAAAACTGCAATCAATTTGTATTTAAAGTCTATCAATATTATATTTTTAAAAGAAAGAAAAAAACAGTTAAAAGTGGGGGTGGGCAATGGTTATTAAAATAAAATAAAAAAAAAGTTGAAACATTTTTACAAATATTGAAATAGAAAAAAAAATATAGTTCTATTGGAACAACTGAAATCATTTGTATTTTAAGTCATCAATAATATTTTTGAAACAAAGAAAATAAACAGATAAAAGTTAAGGTGGTCAAAGATTTAATAAAAAAAAAAAAAAAAAAAAAGAATTAAACATTTTGAAAATATTTAAACTTAAAACAAACAGTGTACTTCTTGGAACAACTAGAAATGATTTGTATTTTAAGTCTTAAAACATAATATTTTTGAGCGAGACGAAAAAAAAAAAAGGTTAAAAGGTTGAGGTGGTCAATGGTTATTAAAAAAAAAAAATTCAATATTTTGGAAAAAAAAATGTTTAACAAATGTAGTTCCTGGAACAACTGAAAATCATTTGTATTCTAGTCTATTAGAAACAAAGAAAAGAACAGATAAAAGTCAGGTGGTCAATGATTATTTAAAAAAAAAAAAAAAAAAAAATTAAACATTTTGAAAAATAAAACTTAAACACAGTGTACTTCTTGGAACAACTGAAATCATTTGTATTTTAAGTCTTAAAGAATATTTTTGAGACAAAATAAAAAAAAAAAGGTGAGGTGGTCAATGATTATTAAAAAAAAAAGTCAATATTTTGGAAAAAAAAAATGTAACAAGTGTAGCTTCTGGAACAACTGAAATCATTTGTATTTTAAGTCATAAATATTTTTTTTTTTTTTTTTTAAAACTGTTAAAAGTGGGGTGGGTTAATGGTTTAATAAAAAAACAATTTTGAAAAAAATTTAATTTAAAAAAGTGTAGTTCTGGAAAAAACTGCAATCATTTGTATTTAAAGTCATCAATTATTATTTTAAAACAAAGAAAAAACTGTTTAAAAGTGGGGTGGTCAATGGTTTAAAAAAACATTTTTAAAAGGATAAAAATTTAAAAAAGCTTAGCTCTTGGAACAACTGAAATTGATGAGTATTTTAGGTCAAAAAATATTTTTGAAACAAAGGAAAAAAAACTGTTAAAAGTTAAGTGGTCAAGGGTTATTAAAAAAAGTAACATTTTGAAAAAATACATTTTGAAAAATTATATAATTTGAAAAAAGTGTTAGTTCTTGGAACCACTGAAATGTTCTGTATTTTAAGTCATAAATATTTTTGAAACAAAGAAAAAAAAAAAACGTTAAAACTAGAGTGTCCAATGGTTATTAAAAAAAATAAACATTTTGAAAATATAAAAATTTACAAATGTGTACTTCTAGGAACAACTGAAATGATTTGTATTTTAGGTCATAAATATTTTTGAAAGAAAAAAAACAGGGTAAAAAGTGGAGTGTTCATTGGTTATTAGAAAAAAAAACTTTTTGAAAACATAAAATGTATAAATGTGTACTTCTAGGAACAACAGGGAAACGATTTGTATTTTTAGGTTATAAATATTTTTGAAAGAAAGAAAGAAAAAAATAACAGTTAAAAGTGGAGAGTGTCCAATGGTTATTAAAAAAAAAAAAACTTTTTTTGAAAATATAAAATGTAAAAATGTGTACTAGGAACAAACTGAAACGATTTGTATTTTTAGGTCATAAATATTTTGAAAAAAGAAAGAAAAAAACTGATAAAAAGTGAGGTGGTCAACAGTATTAAAAAAAAAAAAAATAATGCAATGTACAAAAAAAAATAAAAAAAATTGCGGGAAAATAAAATATTAAAAAATGCCAGTACTGAGTAAAAAAACTGAAATAATTTGTATTTTAAGTCATAACTATTTATTTGTTGATCTGGGAAATGTAGAATTTTGGTATTATGAGAGTTTTTGCCTCTTTCCCTGCATTGGACTATGGAAAAGGCTGTAACTTGGTGGCACAGCGGTCAGCACTGCAGCCTCATGCTCCTTGTGTTTTTTTTTTTGTTTTTTTTTTATTATTTTCGATTTATTGCTTTAATTAATTATAAAACATATGGCAATCACAAATGGGTTTATCGTTGTCAGAATTCGCCCCGTCGTGTTCCTACCGATGAGATCAGGAATGTATATATATAACGCCAGGACCAAAAAATGAAGAAGAATCCTCTCTTTAGAAAGAATGGGGGGGGGGGGGGGGAGTTTCATGGAGCCATCAAAAAAAAAAATCAGCTGGAATTTTTTAGTGCGTTGGCGCCCTGGATCCTGCGATCTGTCCAGCCTTGGCATGGGCCGACCTGTCTGGGCTAAACGTCTCTGATCGTGAAAAAAGGCTGCTGGGAATAGTAAAATTTAAGTTTTTCTGGAAAAATATATTTATTATTTTGCTTCCCTTCAGACATAGAGAATAGGCGTGGTGGCAACTCGCGGTATAATGCATGCAAAAAAAAAAAAATATGGATGCGCGCAAGATTTGTGCACCATCCATTTTTTATGGCACCTCTGACACACCCGCACTTTCCATTTTTCCATTTAAGTTTTTGTGTTGCCAACCTAATAAAAAAATTATTTTTTTTTTATACAAAAAAAAATACTTAAAAAAAAATAAATTTTTTGTAATAAAAAAATATTTTTTTTTGTAATAAAAAAATATTTTTTTTTAATAAAAAAAAATATTTTTTTTTAATAAAAAAATTAATAAACTAATTTTTATTATTTTATAAAAAAAAATTATTGAAAAAAAAAAATTATTTTTTTATTTTTATTTTGGATGGAGGGCCATTTAACTCCTGTCAGATGTCGTAACCCCCTGTCAGGTGTCTGTGTCCATTGGGGAGATTTCCCTTCAGGGGCAGAGCGGCACTCCTGTAATTCCAGCCTGTCGTTTTATACTCCCCTAGGGGGCGCATCACTACACAGCCTGGGGTGCAAGTGCTCCAGGATTGCGCGCTTTACTCCTGAAAGAATGCCCACCACTAGGGGAAGAGAGAACGGGAACCTCCTGTGGCACACTGACCCCCAGCTTCATCACCCAACCAAATTGTCCTCTCCGCTCCTCCCAAGACCTCCTGCTCTCCCTCCAACGCTCGTCTCCAGGACTTTTCCAAAGCCTCTCCCGTCCTCTGGAACTCCCTGTCCCAGTATATCCGGCCAGCTCCTAAAAATTGCCCAAATTTGGTACCCAAGCCAGAGGTGGATCAAGCCGGACAGGACCAGAGCTCTGACCTGACAGCAGGAATGAGACATTTTTTTTCCCCCTGCAAAGCAGGGAAATAAAGAGCTGCTGGTGCTGCGGCTTTGTTGCCAGTCAGCCCTCCTTAAAAGCTGCACGCAATACGCGCACAAATGGACAGTTAGGCACATAGTTAACCCTTTGATCGCCCCTAGATGTGCAACCCCTTCCCAGCCAGCGTTCGCGTGTATTATTAGCACTCATCACCGTATTGGTGCCACTGGTTCCCACAAAGTGTCAGATTGCCCGCACTCCGCACTATAACAAGTCGCTGATTGCCACCATTTATTAGTACAAAAAAAAAATCCAGTATATATCCAATAGCTTGTAGGCGATATAAATCAATCAATATACGATTATTGGGATTTTTTTTTTTACCAAAAATATGTAGCAGAATACATTTTGGCCTAAATTTTATATATTTTTATTTTTTTTTTTTATCGGTTAGGTTTTCTAGCAGAAAGTAAAAAAATATTTTTTTTTTTTCCAAATTTTCGGTCCTTTTTTTCGTTAATATAAATTCCAGTATATTACCAATAGCTTGTAGGCGCAATATATTAAATCGATCAATATACGCTTATTGAGATTTTTTTTTTTACCAAAAAATGTGTAGTAGAATATATTTTGGCCTAAATTTATTTTATTTTTTTTTATTGGTTAGGTTTTATAGCAGAAAGTTAAAAAAAATATTTTGGTCCTTTTTTTCGTTAATATAAATTATAGTATATATCCAATAGCTTGTAGGCGCAATAAATCGATCAATATACGCTTATTGAGATTTTTTTTTTACCAAAAATGTGTAGTAGAATATATTTTGGCCTAAAAAAATTTATTTATTTTTTTTATTGGTTAGGTTTTACAGCAAATAGTAAAAAATATTTTTTTTTTCAAAATTTTTCGGTCCTTTTTTTTTCGTTAATATAAATTCCAGTATATAGCCAATAGCTTGTAGGCGCAATAAATCGATCAATATACGCTTACTGGGATTTTATTTTTACCAAAAAATATGTAGCAGAATACATTTTGGCCTAAATTTATATATATTTTTAATTTTTTTTTATTGGTTAGGTTTTATAGCAGAAAGTAAAAAAATATTTTGGTCCTTTTTTTCGTTAATATAAATTATAGTATATAGCCAATAGTTTGTAGATGCTATAAATCGATAAATATACGCTTATTGGGATTTTTTTTTTACTAAATATATGTAGCAGAATACATTTTGGCCTAAATTTATTTTTTTTTTTTTTATTGGTTAGGTTTTACAGCAAATAGTAAAAAATATTTTTTTTGTTCAAAATTTTCGGTCCTTTTTTTCGTTAATATAAATTCCAGTATATAGCCAATAGCTTGTAGGCGCAATAAATCGATCAATATACGCTTACTGGGATTTTATTTTTACCAAAATATGTAGCAGAATACATTTTGGCCTAAATTTATATATTTTTATTTTTTTTATTGGCTTGTTTTTATAGCAAAAAGTAAAAAAAATATTTTGGTCCTTTTTTTCATTAATATAAATACCAGTATATAGCCAATAGCTTGTAGGCGCAAAAAATCGATCAATATACGCTTATTAGGGTTTTGTTTTCTTTTATAAAAAAATATGTAGCAGAATACATTTTGGCCTAAAGTTATTTATTTTTTTTTTTTTTTTATTGGTTAGGTTTTAGAGCAGAAAGTAAAAAATGTTTTTTTTTTTTTTCAAAATTTTCGGTCCTTTTTTCCGTTAATATATATTATTATATATATCCAATAGCTTGTAGGGATTTTTTTTTTTACTAAAAATATATGTATATTTATTTATTTATTGTTTTTATTGGTTAGGTTTTACAGCAAAAATTAAAAAATATTTTTTCAAATTTTCGGTCCTTTTTTTCGTTAATATAAATTCCAGTATATATCCAATAGTTTGTAGGTGATATAAATCGATCAATATACATTATTGGGATTTTTTTTAACCAATAATATGTAGCAGAATACATTTTGGCCTAAATTTATTTACTTTTATTTATTTTTTTTGGTTAGGTTTTATAGCAAAACGTATATAATATAAAAAAAATTAATAAAAAATCCCAGCGGTGATTAAATACTGCCAAAAGAAAGCTCTATTTGAGAGAAAATAATATAAACGATGCATGACCGCGCATATTACCAGTTAAAAGTAGCGCAGTGCTGAATGGCAAAAAAAAATGGCCTGGTCGGGAAGGGGGTAAAACCTTTCCGGAGGGCAAGAAGTGCGCCCCCTGCTGCTGTGATTGGATACAGCATGAAATTGTCAGCGGGGCTCGCATCCAGTGATTTTGATTGGGCATCTGCTGATGGCTGTGGGCCAATCACAGCTCAGAGATCTGGTTTTCTCTGTATCACTGATCCTGTTCAGAGATCAGGGAGAAGAAACAGCAGACATTCACTTGTCAGGCACACAGTTAACCCCTTGATTGTCCTTCTGATCACTCCTGTCTCCCGGCCAATGATCACTGTATGAGTGTCACCAGCAGAGTCAGATAGTGTCAGTTAGTGTCCCTCCCAGCCAGTGTCAGTTAGTGTCCCTCCCAGCCAGTGTCAGTTAGTGTCCCTCCCAGCCAGTGTCAGTTAGTGCCAGTCACTGCCATTACTAGTATAGTGTCTGTCTGGATCAGCAGCCTGTTCGTGGTCAGAACTATACTAGTGTCCCCAATAGCATAGTGTCCCCCAATAGTATAGTGTCCCCAATAGCATAAGTGTCCCCCATAGTATAGTGTCCCCAATATAGCATAGTGTCCCCCAATAGTATAGCGTCCCCAATAGTATAATGTCCCCAATAGTATAATGTCCCCCAATAGTATAGTGTCCCCAATAGTATAATGTCCCCAATGAATAGTAATGTCCCCAATAGTATAGTGTCCCCAATAGTATAATGTCCCCCATAGTATAATGTCCCCAATAGTATAATGTCCCCCATAGTATAATGTCCCCAATAGTATAGTGTCCCCAATAGTATAGTGTCCCCAAGAGTATAGTGTCCCCAATAGTTATAATGTCCCCCATAGTATAATGTCCCCCAATAGTATAATGTCCCCCAATAGTATAATGTCCCCAATAGTATAATGTCCCCAATAGTATAATGTCCCCAATAGTATAATGTCCCCAATAGTATAATGTCCCCAATAGTATAATGTCCCCAATAGTATAAGTGTCCCCCAAATGTGTCCCCAATAGTATAATGTCCCCAAATAGTATATAGTGTCCCAATAGTATAGTGTCCCCAATAGTATAGTGTCCCACCAATAGTATAATGTCCCCCAATAGTATAGTGTCCCCAATAGTATAATGTCCCCCAATAGTATAGTGTCCCCAATAGTATAGTGTCCCCAATAGTATAGTGTCCCCAATAGTATAATGTCCCCAATAGTATAGCGGTGTCCCCATAGTTATAGTGTCCCCCAATAGTATAGTGTCCCCCAATAGTATAGTGTCCCCAATAGTATAATGTCCCCAATAGTATAATGTCCCCAATAGTATAATGTCCCCAATAATAGTATAATGTCCCCAATAGTATAATGTCCCCAATAGTATAGTGTCCCCCAATAGTATAATGTCCCCAATAGTATAATGTCCCCAATAGTATAATGTCCCCAATAGTATAATGTCCCCAATAGTATAATGTCCCCCCAATAGTATATGTCCCCAATAGTATAATGTCCCCAATAGTATAATGTCCCCAATATATAGTATAATGTCCCCAATAGTATAATGTCCCCAATAGTATAATGTCCCCAATAGTATAATGTCCCCAATAGTATAATGTCCCCAATAGTATTAATGTCCCCCAATAGTATAGTGTCCCCAATAGTATAATGTCCCCCAATAGTATAATGTCCCCAATAGTATATAATGTCCCCAATAGTATAATGTCCCCAATAGTATAATGTCCCCAATAGTATAATGTCCCCAATAGTATAGTGTCCCCAATAGTATAATGTCCCCAATAGTATAATGTCCCCAATAGTATAATGTCCCCCAATAGTATAATGTCCCCCAATAGTATAATGTCCCCAATAGTATAATGTCCCCCAATAGTATAATGTCCCCAATAGTATATGTCCCCAATAGTATAGTGTCCCCAATAGTATAATGTCCCCAATAGTATAATTCCCCCAATAGTATAATGTCCCCAATGGGTATTGGGGGTGTCCCCAATAGTATAGTGTCCCCCAATAGTATAATGTCCCCATGTATGCAGGGAGATAGTGTCCCGGAATGGTGTCAGTGGGTTCTAGGTATAGTGCCCCATCATTGGTGTCAGTGGGAGGAATAGTGCCCCATCATTGGTGTCAGTGGGAGGAATAGTGCCCCATCATTGTGTCAGTGGGAGGAATAGTGCCCCATCATTGGTGTCAGTGGGAGGAATAGCGCCCCATCATTGGTGTCAGTGGGAGGAATAGTGCCCCATCATTGGTGTCAGTGGGAGGAATAGCGCCCATCATGTAGGGGGAAATAGCGTCCGGGGGGGGTGGTGGAGGAAAAGCGCCTGACCATTGGTGTTGTAGTGGGAGGAATAGTGCCCATCATTGGTGTCAGTGGGAGGAATAGTGCCCCATCATTGGTGACAGTGGGAGGAATAGTGCCCCATCATTGGTGTCAGTGGGAGGAATAGTGCCCCATCATTGGTGTCAGTGGAGGAATAGTGCCCCATCATTGGTGTCAGTGGAATTAGTGGATCATTGGTGACAGTGGAGGAATAGTGCCCCATCATTGGTGTCAGTGGAGGAGGAATAGTGCCCCATCATTGGTGTCACTGGGAGGAATAGTGCCCCATCATTGGTGTCAGGAGGAGGAATAGTGCCCCATCATTGGTGTCACTGGGAGGAATAGTGCCCCATCATTGGTGTCAGTGGGAGGAGAGTGCCCCATCATTGGTGTCAGTGGAGGAATAGTGCCCCATCATTGGTGTCACTGGGAGGAATAGTGCCCCATCATTGGTGACAGTAGGGAGGAATAGTGCCCCATCATTGGTGTCACTGGGAGGAATAGTGCCCCATCATTGGTGACAGTGGGAGGAATAGTGCCCCATCATTGGTGTCAGTGGAGGAATAGTGCCCCATCATTGGTGTCAGTGGGAGGAATAGTGCCCCATCATTGGTGTCAGTGGGGGGAATAGTGCCCCATCATTGGTGTCAGTGGGAGGAATAGTGCCCCATCATTGGTGTCAGTGGGAGGAATAGTGCCCCATCATTGGTGTCAGTGGGAGGAATAGTGCCCCATCATTGGTGTCACTGGGAGGAATAGTGCCCCATCATTGGTGACAGTGGGAGGAATAGTGCCCCATCATTGGTGTCACTGGGAGGAATAGTGCCCCATCATTGGTGACAGTGGGAGGAATAGTGCCCCATCATTGGTGTCAGTGGGAGGAATAGTGCCCCATCATTGGTATCAGTGGGAGGAATAGTGCCCCATCATTGGTGTCAGTGGGGGGAATAGTGCCCCATCATTGGTATCAGTGGGAGGAATAGTGCCCCATCATTGGTGTCAGTGGGAGGAATAGTGCCCCATCATTGGTGTCAGTGGGGGGAATAGTGCCCCATCATTGGTGTCAGTGGGAGGAATGGCGCCCAATGTTGATGTCAGTTGGCAGAATAGTTCCCAGTATCAATGGGAGGAATATTGCCCCAAGGGCCAGGTAGAGGCAAGCAAAGGGCCACATCTAGCCCCCGAGCTGCAGTTCGGAGACCACTGCTATAGACCAACGTTTCCCCAACAGGGGCTCCTCCAGAGGTTTCCAGGGGTTCCTTGAGCAATGACCAATTTCTGCCTCTCACATAAGTTCCTAGTGACACCATTAATCTATAAATTGCTAATTCCTCTCAATGACCACAACTGTAAGCAATGGCATAACTAGAACCTTCGGGGGCCCCAGTGCAAGAAACCATGAAGGGCCACTTTGACGCTCGGCCGGGGTGCTCCATTCTGAGTAAGTGGCAGAACGCCAGGGACTGGCGTCCTTTGTGACCCCGGCAGTCCCATCACTGGTGTCAGCAGATTTTTTTTCATTTTGTAATTTTATTTTTTATTATTATTTACAATTTTTTTTCTAGGAGCCCCATTGGGGGGCTTTGGTGAGATATGGGGGGTCTAAACAGCTCTCCACCTTCGAGACAGAGAGAGAGAAAAGGAGATTGAGGACACACCCCTTTTCTGTCCATTCATCAACTGAAGCATAGTAAACAGTGTACCGTGTATCAGTTATGAATGAACACAGTAAGCGATCAGTACGGATCACTGACTCTCCATTCAGAAAAGGAAGGGGCTGGTAAATGACCCACCCTCCATGTTGACAGGACCTCCGAGAATGGAGGGCGGAGCCTAAGTGAGCTGCGGGGGCCAGGAAAGAGCTCAGGGGGGCAGCAGAAAAAAAAGCTGGAAAGAGCATCCTGAACTGGTCTCTCCATTTTCCTCCTGCGGCCGTTGAATGCTTCTCCTCCACACCCTCCTGCAGGTATTCAGAAGGAGGAACATGGAGAGATCAGTTCCTCTATAAGGAGCTGCCACCCATTGCTCCTCTTATCCAGGTATAGAGGGGCCACATGGGACCCCTGCAGCATGGGGCTGGTCGCATTTGTGACCCCTGCTACCCCTATAGGTATGCATTCTGCCCCCTGATCGTCACAATAATGTATCATGTGATGTAGATATAGTCATTAGTAGCACATTTTGGGAATTTATGTAAAAAAAAAAATCTTAAAATTATTTTTTTTATATGTTAAAATTTTAAGAATATATTTAAAAAAAACATATATTATAAAAATATTTCTCATATATACCCCGCATTCACTACATCCGCTCTCCCCGGACCCCGCATTCACTATATCCGCTCTCCCCGGACCCCGCATTCACTATATCCGCTCTCCCCGGACCCCGCATTCACTATACCCGCTCTCCCCGGACCCCGCATTCACTATACCCCGCTCTCCCCGGACGCCGCATTCACTATATCCGCTCTCCCCGGACCCCGCATTCACTATATCCGCTCTCCCCGGACCCCGCATTCACTATATCCGCTCTCCCCGGACCCTGCATTCACTATATCCGCTCTCCCCGGACCCCGCATTCACTATATCCGCTCTCCCCGGACCCCGCATTCACTATATCCGCTCTCCCCGGACCCCGCATTCACTATATCCGCTCTCCCCGGACCCTGCATTCACTATATCCGCTCTCCCCGGACCCCTCATTCACTATATCCCCTCTCCCCGGACCCCGCATTCACTATATCCGCTCTCCCCGGACCCCGCATTCACTATATCCGCTCTCCCCGGACCCCGCATTCACTATATCCGCTCTCCCCGGACCCCGCATTCACTATATCCGCTCTCCCCGGACCCCGCATTCACTATATCCGCTCTCCCCGGACCCCACATTCACTATATCCGCTCTCCCCGGACCCCGCATTCACTATACCCGCTCTCCCCGGACGCCGCATTCACTATATCCGCTCTCCCCGGACCCTGCATTCACTATATCCGCTCTCCCCGGACCCTGCATTCACTATATCCCCTCTCCCCGGACCCCGCATTCACTATATCCGCTCTCCCCGGACCCCGCATTCACTATATCCGCTCTCCCCGGACCCCGCATTCACTATATCCGCTCTCCCCGGACCCCGCATTCACTATATCCCCTCTCCCCGGACCCCACATTCACTATATCCGCTCTCCCCGGACCCCGCATTCACTATATCCGCTCTCCCCGGACCCCGCATTCACTATACCCGCTCTCCCAGGACCCCGCATTCACTATATCCGCTCTCCCCGGACCCCGCATTCACTATATCCAATCTCCCCGGACCCCGCATTCACTATACCCCGCTCTCCCCGGACCCCGCATTCGCTATATCCGCTCTCCCCGGACCCCGCATTCACTATATCCGCTCTCCCCGGACCCCGCATTCACTATATCCCCTCTCCCCGGACCCCGCATTCACTATATCCGCTCTCCCCGGACCCCGCATTCAGTATATCCGCTCTCCCCGGACCCCGCATTCACTATATCCGCTCTCCCCGGACCCCGCATTCAGTATATCCGCTCTCCCCGGACCCCGCATTCGCTATATCCCCTCTCTCCAGACTACCGACGGGGGCCTTTGTATGGCTCTGCATAGCAGCATGCGTACAGTGAAACACACACAGCGCACAGGTAACCCTTTGATCGCTCCTCATGTGAACCCCTTCCTGCCCATTGTGATTATTACAGTGTTGGTGCTTTTTATTAGCACTGCTCGCTGTATTGGTGTCACTGGGGGTGTCAGTGACACCAAGTCAGTCCCCCCCCCCATGTGTCAGAATGCCCTTTAAAATCTCGCTAAAAGTCGCTGATGGCGCAATAGAAATCCTGTATAATAATAATAATAATAATAATAAAAAAGCTAAAACTGAAAGTTCATTTGGGCTTTAAAACATAATTTCACTAAACCGCTTAAATTAGAGAGGAAAATGGAGTCTTATAGGGACGCAAGGTGGGGCACTACTCCTCCCACTGACACCAATGATGGGGCACTAATCCTCCCACTGACACCAATGATGGGGCACTAATCCTCCCACTGACACCAATGATGGGGCACTATTCCTCCCACTGACACCAATGATGGGGCACTATTGCTCCCACTGACACCAATGATGGGGCACTACTCCTCCCACTGACACCAATGATGGGGCACTAATCCTCCCACTGACACCAATGATGGGGCACTATTCCTCCCACTGACACCAATGATGAGAGACTATTCCTCCCACTGACACCAATGATGGGGCACTATTCCTCCCACTGACACCAATGATGGGGCACTATTCCTCCCACTGACACCAATGATGGGGCACTATTCCTCCCACTGACACCAATGATGGGACACTATTCCCCCCACTGACACCAATGATGGGGCACTATTCCTCCCACTGACACCAATGATGGGGCACTATTCCTCCCACTGACACCAATGATGGGGCACTACTCCTCCCACTGACACCAATGATGGGGCACTACTCCTCCCACTGACACCAATGATGGGGCACTAATCCTCCCACTGACACCAATGATGGGGCACTATTCCTCCCACTGACACCAATGATGAGAGACTATTCCTCCCACTGACACCAATGATGGGGCACTATTCCTCCCACTGACACCAATGATGGGGCACTATTCCTCCCACTGACACCAATGATGGGACACTATTCCTCCCACTGACACCAATGATGGGGCACTATTCCTCCCACTGACACCAATGATGGGGCACTATTCCTCCCACTGACACCAATGATGGGACACTATTCCTCCCACTGACACCAATGATGGGGCACTATTCCTCCCACTGACACCAATGATGGGGCACTATTCCTCCCACTGACACCAATGGTGGGGCACTACTCCTCCGACTGACACCAATGATGGGGCACTACTCCTCCCACTGATACCAATGATGGGGCACTATTCCTCCCACTGACACCAATGATGGGGCACTATTCCTCCCACTGACACCAATGGTGGGGCACTACTCCTCCGACTGACACCAATGATGGGGCACTACTCCTCCCACTGACACCAATGATGGGGCACTACTCCTCCCACTGACACCAACGATGGGGCACTATTCCTCCCACTGATACCAACGATGGGACACTATTCCTCCCACTGACACCAATGATGGGGCACTATTCCTCCCACTGACACCAATGATGGGACACTATTCCTCCCACTGACACCAATGATGGGGCACTATTCCTCCCACTGACACCAATGATGGGGCACTATTCCTCCCACTGACACCAATGATGGAGCACTATTCCCCCCACTGATACCAATGATGGGGCACTATTCCTCCCACTGACACCAATGATGGAGCACTATTCCCCCCACTGATACCAATGATGGGGCACTATTCCTTCCACTGACACCAATGATGGGGCACTATTCCTCCCACTGATACCAATGATGGAGCACTATTCCTCCCACTGATACCAATGATGGGGCACTATTCCTTCCACTGACACCAATGATGGGGCACTATTCCTCCCACTGATACCAATGATGGGGCACTATTCCTCCCACTGATACCAATGATGGTACACTATTCCTCCCACTGACACCAATGATGGAGCACTATTCCCCCCACTGACACCAATGATGGAGCACTATTCCCCCCACTGATACCAATGATGGGGCACTATTCCCCCCACTGATACCGATGATGGGGCACTATTCCTCCCACTGACACCAATGATGGGACACTATTCCTCCCACTGACACCAATGATGGGGCACTATTCCTCCCACTGACACCAATGATGGGACACTATTCCTCCCACTGACACCAATGATGGGGCACTATTCCTCCCACTGACACCAATGATGGGGCACTATTCCTCCCACTGACACCAATGATGGAGCACTATTCCCCCCACTGATACCAATGATGGGGCACTATTCCTCCCACTGACACCAATGATGGGACACTATTCCCCCCACTGATACCAATGATGGGGCACTATTCCTCCCACTGATACCAATGATGGTACACTATTCCTCCCACTGACACCAATGATGGGGCACTATTCCTCCCACTGACACCAATGATGGGGCACTATTCCCCCCACTGATACCAATGATGGAGCACTATTCCCCCCACTGATACCAATGATGGGGCACTATTCCTCCCACTGAAGTTGGCCCTCTTAAAGCCTGAAAAGACACAGAGTGGTCTTTTGTTTGAAAAATTTAGAGACCCCGCCCATAAGGAACCCCAAGTAAAACAAATTGATTGGAGGTCAGTGGGAAGAATGTCCCTTACATTGGTGGTCAGTGGGAAGAATGTCCCTTACATTGGGGGTCAGTGGGAAGAATGCCCCTTACATTGGGGGTCAGTGGGAAGAATGCCCCTTACATTGGTGGTCAGTGGGAAGAATGTCCCTTACATTGGTGGTCAGTGGGAAGAACGTCCCTTACATTGGTGGTCAGTGGGGAAGAACGTCCCTTACATTGGTGGTCAGTGGGAAGAACGTCCCTTACATTGGTGGTCAGTGGGAAGAACGTCCCTTACATTGGTGGTCAGTGGGAAGAACGTCCCTTACATTGGTGGTCAGTGGGAAGAATGTCCCTTACATTGGTGGTCAGTGGGAAGAACGTCCCTTACATTGGTGGTCAGTGGGAAGAACGTCCCTTACATTGGTGGTCAGTGGGAAGAACGTCCCTTACATTGGTGGTCAGTGGGAAGAACGTCCCTTACATTGGTGGTCAGTGGGAAGAACGTCCCTTACATTGGGGGTCAGTGGGAAGAATGTCCCTTACATTGGTGGTCAGTGGGAAGAATGTCCCTTACATTGGTGGTCAGTGGGAAGAATGTCCCTTACATTGGTGGTCAGTGGGAAGAATGTCCCTTACATTGGGGGTCAGTGGGAAGAACATCCCTTACATTGGTGGTCAGTGGGAAGAATGTCCCTTACATTGGTGGTCAGTGGGAAGAATGTCCCTTACATTGGTGATCAGTGGGAAGAATGTCCCTTACATTGGTTGGTGATCAGTGGGAAGAATGTTCCTTACATTTGGGGGTCAGTGGGAAGAATGTCCCTTACATTGGGGGTCAGTGGGAAGAATGTCCCTTACATTGGTGGTCAGTGGGAAGAACGTCCCTTACATTGGTGGTCAGTGGGAAGAACATCCCTTACATTGGTGGTCAGTGGGAAGAACGTCCCTTACATTGGTGGTCAGTGGGAAGAACGTCCCTTACATTGGTGGTCGGTGGGAAGAATGTCCCTTACATTGGGGATCAGTGGGAAGAATGCTCCTTACATTGGGGGTCAGTGGGAAGAATGTCCCTTACAATGGGGATCAGTGGGAAGAATGTCCCTTACATTGGGGATCAGTGGGAAGAATGTCCCTTACATTGGGGATCAGTGGGAAGAATGTCCCTTACAATGGGGATCAGTGGGAAGAATGTCCCTTACATTGGGGGTCAGTGGGAAGAATGTCCCTTACATTGGTGGTCAGTGGGAAGAATGTCCCTTACATTGGGGGTCAGTGGGAAGAATGTCCCTTACATTGTGGGTCAGTGGGAAGAATGTCCCTTACATTGGGGGTCAATGGGAAGAATGTCCCTTACATTGGGGGTCAGTGGGAAGAATGTCCCTTACATTGTGGGTCAGTGGGAAGAATGTCCCTTACATTGTGGGTCAGTGGGAAGAATGTCCCTTACATTGGGGGTCAATGGGAAGAATGTCCCTTACATTGGTGATCAGTGGGAAGAATGTCCCTTACATTGGGGGTCAGTGGGAAGAATGTCCCTTACATTGGTGATCAGTGGGAAGAATGTCCCTTACATTGGGGGTCAGTGGGAAGAATGTCCCTTACATTGGTGGTCAGTGGGAAGAATGTCCCTTACATTGGGGGTCAGTGGGAAGAATGTCCCTTACATTGGTGGTCAGTGGGAAGAAATGTCCCTTACATTGGTGATCGGTGGAAGAATGTCCCTTACATTGGGGGTCAGTGGGAAGAATGTCCCTTACATTGGTGGTCAGTGGGAAGAATGTCCCTTACATTGGTGGTCAGTGGGAAGAATGTCCCTTACATTGGTGATTAGTGGGAAGAAATGTCCCTTACATTGGTGATTAGTGGGAAGAATGTCCCTTACATTGGGGGTCAGTGGGAAGAATGTCCCTTACATTGGGGGGTCAGTGGGAAGAATGTCCCTTACATTGGTGGTCAGTGAGAAGAATGCCCCTTACATTGGTGGTCGGTGGGAAGAATGTCCCTTACATTGGGGGTCAGTGGGGAGAATGTCCCTTACATTGGTGATCAGTGAGAAGAATGTCCCTTACATTGGTGGTCAGTGGGAAGAATGTCCCTTACATTGGGGGTCAGTGGGAAGAATGTCCCTTACATTGGGGGTCAGTGGGAAGAATGTCCCTTACATTGGGGGTCAGTGGGAAGAATGTCCCTTACATTGGGGGTCAGTGGGGAGAATGTCCCTTACATTGGGTGATCAGTGAGAAGAATGTCCCTTACATTGGGGGTCAGTGGGAACAATGCCCCTTACATTGGGGGTCAGTGGGAAGAATGTCCCTTACATTGGGGATCAGTGGGAAGAATGTCCCTTACATTGGGGGTCAGTGGGAAGAATGTCCCTTACATTGGGGGTCAGTGGGAAGAATGTCCCTTACATTGGGGGTCAGTGGGAAGAATGTCCCTTACATTGGTGATCAGTGGGAAGAATGTCCCTTACATTGGTGATCAGTGGGAAGAATGTCCCTTACATTGGTGGTCAGTGGGAAGAATGTCCCTTACATTGGGGGTCAGTTGGAAGAATGTCCCTTACATTGGTGGTCAGTGGGAAGAATGTCCCTTACATTGGGGATCAGTGGGAAGAATGTCCCTTACATTGGTGATCAGTGGGAAGAATGTCCCTTACATTGGTGATCAGTGGGAAGAATGTCCCTTACATTGGTGGTCAGTGGGAAGAATGTCCCTTACATTGGTGATCAGTGGGAAGAATGTCCCTTACATTGGTGATCAGTGGGAAGAATGTCCCTTACATTGGTGGTCAGTGGGAAGAATGTCCCTTACATTGGGGGTCAGTGGGAAGAATGTCCCTTACATTGGTGGTCAGTGGGAAGAATGTCCCTTACATTGGGGATCAGTGGGAAGAATGTCCCTTACATTGGTGGTCAGTGGGAAGAATGTCCCTTACATTGGGGGTCAGTGGGAAGAATGTCCCTTACATTGGGGGTCAGTGGGAAGAATGTCCCTTACATTGGTGTCAGTGGGAAGAATGTCCCTTACATTGGGGATCAGTGGGAAGAATGTCCCTTACATTGGGGGGTCAGTGGGAAGAATGTCCCTTACATTGGGGGTCAGTGGGAAGAATGTCCCTTACATTGGTGTCAGTGGGAAGAATGTCCCTTACATTGGGGGTCAGTGGGAAGAATGTCCCTTACACTGGGGGTCAGTGGGAAGAATGTCCCTTACATTGGTGTCAGTGGGAAGAATGTCCCTTACATTGGGGGTCAGTGGGAAGAATGTCCCTTACATTGGGGGTCAGTGGGAAGAATGTCCCTTACATTGGGGGTCAGTGGGAAGAATGTCCCTTACATTGGTGATCAGTGGGAAGAATGTCCCTTACATTGGTTGGTGATCAGTGGGAAGAATGTTCCTTACATTGGGGGTCAGTGGGAAGAATGTCCCTTACATTGGGGGTCAGTGGGAAGAATGTCCCTTACATTGGTGGTCAGTGGGAAGAATGTCCCTTACATTGGTGGTCAGTGGGGAGAATGTCCCTTACATTGGTGATCAGTGGGAAGAATGTCCCTTACATTGGAGGTCAGTGGGAAGAATGTTCCTTACATTGGGGGTCAGTGGGAAGAATGTTCCTTACATTGGGGGTCAGTGGGAAGAATGTCCCTTACATTGGGGGTCAGTGGGAAGAATGTCTCTTACATTACATAGAAATTTTAAAAGGTTTAAGTGTATATTTTAGTATGTGTGGACAAAATGAACCAAAAAAAAAAAAACAAACAACAAAAAAAAAAAGTGTTTATTGAAAAACATCAGAGTAAAAAATCACGTGGTATAAAAAAATCGCAACTGTGGCCGATTTATTCTACGGGGGTCCCTGCTTTTAGAAAAAAAAATTTTTTTTTAAAAGGTTTAAGTGTATATTTTAGTATGTGTGGGCAAAATGATCCAAAAAGCATAACAAACAACAAAAAAAAATATTTATTGAAAAACAGCAGCGCAGAAATCACGTGGCATAGAAAATTGCAACTGTGGCCGTTTTATAAAGTTTTAAGTGTATTTTCATGTAAAAAAATTTTTATTTTAGTATGTTTGGGCAAAATGAACCAAAAAAAAAATTGTATTTTTGAAAAACAGCAGAGTAAAAAATCACGTGGTAGAAAAAATTGCAACTGTGGCTGATTTATTCTACGGGGGGGGGTCCCTGCTTTTAGAAAAAAAAAAAAATGTTTTTTTAAAGGGTTTAAGTGTATATTTTAGTATGTGTGGGCCAAATGAACCAAAAAAACAAACAAACAAGAAAAAAAAAACGTGTTTATTGAAAAACAGCAGCACAAAAATTACGTGGCCTAAAAAAATAGTATGTGTAGGCAAAATGAACCAAAAAAAAAAATCATATTTATTGAAAAACAGCAGATTAAAAAATCACGTGGCATAAAAAATTGTAACTGTGGCTGTTTTATAAAGTTTTAAGTGTATTTTCATGTAAAAAAATTTTTATTTTAGTATGTTTGGGTAAAATGAACCAAAAAAAAAAAAATCGTATTTATTGAAAAACAGTAGAGCAAAAAAATCACGTGGTATAAAAAATTGCAACTGTGGCCGATTAATTCTGCGGGGGTCCCTGCTTTTGAAAAAAAAAAAAAAAATTAAAATTTAAATATATTTAAAATATCTTTTAAAAGGTTTCAAGTGTATTTTCATGTTTTAATATTTTAGTATGTGTGGGGAAAAATGACCCCCCCCCCTAAAAAATAAAAAAAATTTAAAAAAAAAGGCTCTGGAAGTTAAGGGGTTAATTTTCTGTCAATACTTTTTTTTTTTTGGCCCGACGGGAAGAGTGGATCTCTTGAAAAACTTCTCCTTAAAAATTGGAAATGTAAATCGTATGACATGCAGAGCTGAACGCGGCTCGCCGTTGCTGGAGGCATTACATGGAGGATACGCGATACTTTTTATTGGCCGAGGAGGCGAACCCCTCGGGGGTCTATTACCAGCGCTGCGGTCAGAGATACAAACACAACAGAAGGGCCCCCGGCTGTCTGATTACATTGCAGTTCTGTATCTGAAGCTAACCAAAACTCCAATTAAAACTGTAATTTATCTTTACATTTTTTTTTTTTTTTTTTTGCTTTTTCCGGAGAAAAACATTTAAAATTCAAATCCAGGAGACGGCGGCAAGTTAGTTGCGGAAACCTTACAGATCGAGTTTCAAAGTCTAAGAACCGCTGTTTATAAAATGTGACAAAATAAAAGGTTTTGTGCCGTTCCTCCTACATTACTGCTAACATTTTCTTTTTTTTTTTTTTTTTTTTTTTTTTTTTAACAAAAACTTCATACGGGAATTTGCTGCGTCAGTGAGATAACACAGAGAAAAAGTGTAAAAAAAAAAAATGGAATATAAAAAAGGTTGGTATGGAATAGATTAATGAAAAAGTGATCAGATAAGTTGAGCTGGACAGCTTTATAAAATCGGTAAAAATGACAGAATTAAAATATTTAAAATTGAATAAAAGGTAAATGATCAATTCTGACCTTTTATATATCAGGCCCTTTGTAAATGATTAAAACTGTCAGAATTAAATATTGCTTTATTAACCTCTTGCCGACCGCGCATAGCCGAATGACGGCTTCACCGCGGCCGGCCAGTTCTGAGTGGACGTCATATGACGTCCTCCCAGAACGCGCTCTCCTGCGCGCCCCAGGGGGCGCGCACCCGGCGATCTCCATGATCGCTGTGTCCTACGGACACAGCTGATCACGTGATGTGGTGAAAGGCCGATCCCACCGGCCTTTTACCACGTGTTCAGCGGTGTCCAATGACACGCTGATCACAGGGAAAGGCAAGTGCCGGTTCTCGGCTGCACTTTCCTCACGCTGTCAGATCGTGAGGAAAGTACTGCCGAGAACCGGCAGTTGTCAGAGCGGGGGATCGGCACCGATCATCAGGGCACTGATGATCAGTGCCCTGATGATCGGTGCCCAGCAGTGACACCCGCAAGTTCCGCCCAGCAGTGTGCCCACTAGCCCCGCCCACCCGTTCCCAGCAGTGCCCCCACCTGTGCCCAGCAGTGCACCCACCTGTGCCACTCTGCAGTGCCACCTACCTGTGCCCAGAAGTGCCACCTACATGTGCCCAGCAGTGCCACCCACCTGTGCCCACCCACCTGTGCCCACCAGTGCCACCCACCTGTGCCCACCAGTGCCACCCACCTGTGCCCACCCACCAGTGCAGCCCAGCAGTGCCACCCACCAGTGCAGCCCAGCAGTGCTGCCAGTCAGTGCCACCAGTCAGTGCCCAGGGGTTGTGCCAGTCAGTGCCGCCAGTCAGTGCCCAGAAGTGATTCCAGTCAGTGCCGTCTATCAGTACCCATCATCAGTGTCACCTATCAGTGCCGCCTATCAGTGCTGCATATCAGTGCCGCCTATCCGTGACCCCTAATTAGTGCTGTCTATCAGTGCCGCCTATCCGTGCCACCTCATTAGTACTGCCTATCAGTGCCCTTTAGTGCTGCCTATCAGTGCCCATCAGTGCCGCCTATCAGTGCCCATCAGTGCCGCCTCATCAACGCAAATCAGTGAAGGAGAAAAAATACCTGTTTGAAAAATTTTATAAAAGAAACAAATAAACTTTTTTTTTTTTTTTCAAATTTTTTGCACTTTTTTAATTTATAGCGCAAAAAGTAAAGCGCCCAGTGGCGATTAAATACCACCAAAAGGAAGCTATTTGTGAGAAAAAAATGATCAAAATTTCATATGGGTACAATGTTGCATGACGGCGCAATTGTCAATCAAAGTGCGGCAGCGCTGAAAGCTGAAAATTGGCTTGGTAAGGAAGGGGGTATAAGTGCCTGGTAGGCAAGGGGTTAAAAGGCAAATCATCAATTCTGTCTCTTTATAAACAGACCCTTTATATATAGCTGAAACAGTCAGAATTAAATATTAAATTTAAAAAGTCAAAATGATCAGTTCTGTCCTTTTATAAATAAGCCTTTTATAAATAGCTGAAACTGTCAAAATTAAATATTATTTAAAAAAATATTAAAAAAAAAGCAAACGATCAGTTTTGGCCTTTTATACACAGACTCTTTATAAATAGCTAAAACTGTCAGAATTAAATATTAATTTTAAAAAGTCAAAATGATCAGTTCTGTCCTTTTATAAATAGCTGTACCTGTAAGAATTAAATATTTAAAAAAAAAAATATTTAAAAAAATAATATTAATAATATTTAAAAAGAAAATATTAAAAAAAAAAAAAAAAAAAATGAGTTCTGGCCTTTTATACACAGACTCATTATAAATAGCTGAAACTGTCAGAATTAAATATTATTAAAAAAAAAAAAGAGAAAAGCAAACGATCAGTTCTGGCCTTTTATACACAGACTCTTTATAAATAGCTGAAACTGTCAGAATTAAATATTGCTTTATTAAAAGGTAAATCATCAATTCTGTCTCTTTATAAACAGACCCTTTATATATAGCTGAAACTGTCAGAATTAAATATTAATTTTTTAAAAGTCAAAATGATCAGTTCTGTCCTTTTATAAATAAGCCCTTTATAAATAGCTGAAACTGTCAAAATTAAATATTATTTAAAAAAATATAAAAAAAAAAAGCAAACGATCAGTTTTGGCCTTTTATACACAGACTCTTTATAAATAGCTGAAACTGTCAGAATTAAATATTAATTTTAAAAAGTCAAAATGATCAGTTCTGTCCTTTTATAAATAAGCCTTTTATAAATAGCTGTACCTGTAAGAATTAAATATTTAAAAAAAAAATATTTAAAAAAATAATATTAATAATATTTAAAAAGAAAATAAAAAAAAAAAAAAAAAAAAATGAGTTCTGGCCTTTTATACACAGACTCATTATAAATAGCTGAAACTGTCAGAATTAAATATTATTAAAAAAAAAAAAAAGAGAAGCAAACAATCAGTTCTGGCCTTTTATACACAGACTCTTTATAAATAGCTGAAACTGTCAGAATTAAATATTGCTTCATTAAAAGGTAAATCATCAATTCTGTCTCTTTATAAACAGACCCTTTATATATAGCTGAAACTGTCAGAATTAAATATTAATTTTAAAAAGTCAAAATGATCAGTTCTGTCCTTTTATAAATAAGCGTTTTATAAATAGCTGTACCTGTAAGAATTAAATATTTAAAAAAAAAAATATTTAAAAAAATAATATTAATATTTTAAAAAAAAATATATTAAAAAAAAAGCAAACGATCAGTTTTGGCCTTTTATACATAGACTCTTTATAAATAGCTGAAACTGTCAGAATTAAATAATTTTAAAAAGTCAAAATGATCAGTTCTGTCCTTTTAAAAATAAGCCCTTTATAAATAGCTGAAACTGTCAGAATTAAATATTATTAAAAAAAAAAAAAGAGAAGCAAACGATCAGTTCTGGCCTAAGAATTAAATATTATTAAAAAAAATAAAAAAAAATAAGCAAATGATGAGTTCTGGCCTTTTATACACAGACTCTTTATAAATAGCTGAAACTGTAAAAATTAAATATTATTAAAAAAAAAAAAAAAAAAAAAAGATGAAGCATACGATCAGTTTTGGCCTTTTATAGACAGACTCTTTATAAATAGCTGAAACTGTAAGAATAAAATATTATTATTATTAAAAAAAAAAAAAAGCAAACTATCAGTTTTGGCCTTTTATAGACAGACTCTTTATAAATAGCTGAAATTCTCAGAATTCAATATTATTTAAAAATAAAAACCAAAATGATCAATTCTGACCTTATATAGACAGACTCTATAAATAGCTGAAACTGTCAGAATTTAATATATTTAAAAAAAAAACAAATGATCAATTCTGACCTTTTATACACAGACTCTTTATAAAAATAGCTGAAACTGTCAGAATTAAATATTTAAAAAAAAAAAAAAAAAAAAAAAAGATCGTTTCTTGAAAAAAAAAAGGAAGAAGCAAAGGATCAGTTCTGACCTTTTATAAACAAGCCCTTTATAAATACCTGAAACTGTAAGAACTAAATATTATTTAAAAAAAAAAAATTAAAAAAAGAAGCAAACAATATGTTCTGGCCTTTTATAGACAGACTCTTTATAAATAGCTGAAATTCTCAGAATTCAATATTATTTAAAAAAAAACAAAAAACGATCAATTCTGACCTTATATAGACAGACTCTATAAATAGCTGAAACCGTCAGAATTAAATATTATTTAAAAAAAAAAACAAATGATCAATTCTGACCTTTTATACACAGACTCTTTATAAAAATAGCTGAAACTGTCAGAATTAAATATTATTTAAAAACAAAAAAAAAAAAAAAAGAGGCAAACGATCAGTTCTGACCTTTTATAGACAGACTCTTTATAAAAAGCTAAAACGGTCAGAATTAAATATTGTTTTTTAAAAACCTAAAACAAATAATCAATTCTGACCTTTTATAGACAGACTCTATAAATAGCTGAAACTGTCTGAATTAAAAATTATTTTAAAAAGTAAGATTATCGATTCTGTGCTTTTATAAACAAGCCCTTTAAAAATAGCTGAAACTGCCTGAATAAAATATTTAAAAAATGCAAATGATCAATTCTGACCTTTTATAAAAAGGACCTTTAAAAAAAGCTGAAACTGTCAGAATTTTATTAAAAAAGAAAAAAAGGAAAATTATCGATTCTGTGCTTTTATAAACAGGTCCTTTATAAATAGATTAAACTGTCAGAATTAAATAAAAAAAAATAAAATGATCAATTCTGTGTTTTTATTACCAGAACCTTTATACATAGATGGAACTATCAGAATTAAATAAAAAAAAATAAAATTATCAATTCTGTGCTTTTAAAAACAGATCCTTTATAAATACAGTAGCTTAAATTGTCAGAATAAAATATTATTAATTAAAAAGTAAAAATGATCGATTCTGTGCTTTTATTACCAGACCCTTTATAAATAGATGAAACTGTCAGAATTAAATATTATTAAAAAAAAAAAAAAAGTCAAACAAACCTGACCTTTAAAAAAGGCCATTTATAAATAAGTTAAAGCTGTCAGAATGAATATTTTTTTTTTTTTTTTAAAAAAAAGGAAAATATTAAATTCCGACCTTTAATGAGCTCCTTTATAAATACTTCAAACCTTCCGAATTAAATATTATTTTTAAGAAGGAAAGTCGTCTTATAAAACAGGCCCTTGTAGCGTACTTACAGACCATACGCAACACAAATCTTACATCAAGTACACTTCTCACCGTGCCAAGCGGACATGAAATAATTCTCCTAGCAATTAATAATAATAAAAAAAAAAAAAAGGCTTTTTATGTTTTGGTTAAATCTTCAAAAAAGATCAAAGATGACACAAAATGTTAACAGATGTAAACAAGTACATAATAAAAAAGATTAATAGATTGCGAATTAAAATGATTTTAATCTGCCACGCTTGAAAAAAATCAGAGGGGGGGGGGGGGGGGGAATAGGTCGGTACTTCGAGGAGTCACAGGAGTTATGTGGAAGAATTTTTGGAATGCGCGACTGGGAAAATTAATTTTTTTCTTTTCTTTTTTTGCTTCTTCCCCGCAACGTCGGGGGTTAAAGAATAATTTTCCTGCTCTCCTGGGAAAATTCTTTTTTTTTTTTTTTTTTTTTCGTATGCTTCTTCCCCGGCACTTCAGGGGTTAAAGGATAATTTTCCTGCTCTCCTGGGAAAAATTCTTTTTTTTTTTTATGCTTCCTCCCCGGCACTTCGGGGGTTAAAGAATAATTTTTCTGCTCTCTCCTGGGAAAATTCTTTTTTTTTTATGCTTCCTCCCCGGCACTTCAGGGGTTAAAGGATAATTTTCCTGCTCTCCTGGAAAATTCTTTTTTTTTTATGCTTCTTTCCCAGCACGTCGGGGGTTAAAGAATAATTTTCCTGCTCTCCTGGGAAAATTCATTTTTTTTTTTTCTTGTATGCTTCTTTCCCCGGCATGTTTGGGGGTTAAAGAATAATTTTCCTGCTCTCCTGGGAAAAATCCCTTTTTCTTTTTTTTTTATGCTTCTTCCCCCGCACTTCGGGGGGGTTAAAGAATAATTTTCCTGCTCTCCTGGGAAAATTTCTTTTTTTTTTATGCTTCTCCCCGGCACTTCGGGGGTTAAAGAATAATTTTCCTGCTCTCCTGGAAAATTTTTTTTTTTTTTTATGCTTCTTTCCCCGGCACTTCGGGGGTTAAAGAATAATTTTTCTGCTCTCCTGGGAAAATTCATTTTTCTTTTTTTTTTTGTATGCTTCTTCCCCGGCATGTTGGGGGTTAAAGATAATTTTCCTGCTCTCCTGGGAAAATCCCTTTTTTTTTTTTTTATGCTTCTTCCCCCCGGCACTTCGGGGGTTAAAGGAATAATTTTCCTGCTCTCCTGGGAAAAATTTTTTTTTTTTTTATGCTTCTTTCCCGGCACTTCGGGGGTTAAAGAATAATTTTCTGCTCTCCTGGGAAAATTCATTTTTTTTTTTTTTATGCTTTTCCCCGGCATGTTGGGGGGTTAAAGAATAATTTTCTGCTCTCCTGGGAAAATTCATTTTTCTTTTTTTTTGTATGCTTCTTCCCGGCATGTTGGGGGTTAAAGAATAATTTTTCTGCTCTCCTGGGAAAAATTTTTTTTTTTTTTTTTTTTTTTATATGCTTCTTCCCCGGCACTTCGGGGGTTAAAGAATAATTTTCCTGCTCTCCTGGAAAATTTTTTTTTTTTTTTTTTTTTATGCTTCTTCCCCGGCACTTCGGGGGTTAAAGAATAATTTTCCTGCTCTCCTGGGATTTTTTTTTTTTTTTTATGCTTCTTTCCCAGCACGTCGGGGGTTAAAGAATAATTTTTCTGCTCTCCTGGGAAAATTCTTTTTTTTTTTTTTTTTATGCTTCTTCCCCGGCATGTCGGGGGTTAAAGAATAATTTTCCTGCTCTCCGAGGGTGTTTATGAGTCGGAGATAAATCTCTGGATGGGGGGGGGGGGGGGAATATCTTACCTTGAGATATTACTTACGTATTTTATTTATTTTATTAGGCACGGCGCCGGGGTCATCGACGAAAGGATCTCACGGAAACGCGAGGGAAGAAGAAGGACGATTTAATGCGCCGTTCTGCCACAGTGGCTTTCGAGGCCATTTTTCCAATAAACGCCGTTTCCCCAGACTCTGTATTAAATGCATCCCATAAATATATATATTTCTGGGGAGCCCGGAGGGGAGGGGGGGTTCAAATCTTTGGCGACACTTTTTTTTTTTTTCCCCATGTAAATAGACTGGATTTATGGAAATCATTGTCTCCGTTATTATTTTTAATTGATATTTATTTTTTGGGGCTACGTGGGAACGGGCGACGGGCCGGAGCAGATGGTATCGTGATTAAATGGCTGTTGGGAAGCGTTTTCGATTTAATGCTCCGGCTTAAAATAACAATGTTGGTTTTTCAGAAGAGCTGCAGATGTGAAGCGTCTCATGGGGACGTCCGATCCAAGGTACAAGGTAACACGAAGCTAAAAAAATAAAAAAAAAAAAAAAAAAATAAAAATCTGAACTGAATCTGTCCATTTTTTATTGTTTTCAATAAAGCTTTTTGGATTTCTTACATTTTTTTTAAAAAAAATTTTAATCTTTTTAATTTTATTTAAAAGATTTGAATCTGTCCATTGGGGCCGGAGATGGAATTTTTGGGATTTTCCTTTTTTAGCGTCTGAAATTTTTTTTTTTTTTTGTTTTCAAGAATAAAGCTTTTTGGATTTCTTAATTTTTTTAAAAAAAAAGTTTTTTTAATCTTTTTAATTTTATTTAAAAGATTCGAGAATCTGTCATAAGCTGCTGCAACAACGAGGATGGAATCTAGATCGTCGGTGCCGGAGCTGGAATTTTTGGGATTTTCCTGTTTTCAGGCAAATTTTTTTTTATTGTTTTCAAGAATAAAGCTTTTTGGATTTCTTACATTTTTAAAACATTTTTTAAATCTTTTACATTGTATTTAAAAGATTCGAACCGAATCTGTCCATATGCTGATGCAACGACGAGGACGGAATCTAGATCATCGGGGCCGGAGATGGAATTTTTGGGATTTTTCCTTGTTTAGTGTTTGAAATTTTTTTTTTATTGTTTTCAAGAATAAAGCTTTTTGGATTCCTTAATTTTTTAAAAAAAAAAAATGTTAATAGCTTTTAAATTTTATTAAACAGAGCCGAATCTGTTCATAAGCTGCTGCAGCGACGAGGATGGGATCTAGATCGTCGGTGACCGGAGCTGGAATTTTTGGGATTTTCCTGTTTTAGCATTCAAAAATGTTTTAATTGTTTTCAAGAATAAAGCTTTTTGGATTTCTTACATTTTTAAAAAAATTTGAATCTTTTAAATTTTATGTAAAAGATTCGAGCCAAATCTGTCCATAAGCTGATGCGAAGCGACTGATGACGAAATCTAGAATAATCGGGGCCAGAGCTGGAATTTTTGGGATTTTCCTTTTTTAGCGTTCTGAAATTTTTTTTTATTGTTTTCAAGAATAAAAAAAGCTTTTTGGATTTCTTACATTTTTAAAAACAATTTTTTTTTAATCTTTTACATTTTATGTAAAAGATTCGAGCCAAATCTGTCCATAAGCTGATGCAAACAACAAGGATGAAATCTAGATCATTGGGGCCGGAGATGGAATTTTTGGGATTTTCCTTTTTTAGGGTTTGAATTTTTTTTTTTGTTTTCAAGAATAAAGCTTTTTGGATTTCTTAATTTTTTAAAAAAAAATTTAATCTTTTAAATTTTATTTAAAAGATTCGAGCCGAATCTGTTCATAAGCTGCTGCAACAACGAGGATGGAATCTAGATCGTCGGTGCCGGAGCTGGAATTTTTGGGATTTTCCTGTTTTAGAGGTCAAAATTTTTTTTATTGTTTTCAAGAATAAAGCTTTTTGGAGTTCTTACATTTTTAAAACATTTTTTTAATCTTTTACATTGTATTTAAAAGATTCGAACAGAATCTGTCCATATGCTGATGCAACGACGAGGACGGAATCTAGATCATCGGGGCCGGAGATGGAATTTTTGGGATTTTCCTTTTTTAGCGTCTGAAATTTCTTTTTTATTGTTTTCAAGAATAAAGCTTTTTGGATTCCTTAATTTAAAAAAAAAAAAAGTTTAAGCTTTTAAATTTTATTTAAAAGATTTGATCCGAATCTGTTCATAAGCTGCTGCAACGATGCTTGAGGATGGAATCTAGATCATCGGGACCGGAGCTGGAATTTTTGGATTTTCCTTTTTTAGTGTTCAAAATTTTTTTTTATTGTTTTCAAGAATAAAGCTTTTGCATTTCTTACATTTTTAAAAAAAATTTAATCTTTTAAATTGTATTTAAAAGATTCAAGCCGAATCTGTCCATAAGCTGATGCGAAGACGAGGACGAAATTTAGATAATCGAGGACAGAATCTAGATCATCGGGCTGGAATTTTTGGGATTTTCCTTTTTTAGCGTTCGAAAACATCTTTCTTTTAATTGTTTTCAAGAATAAAGCTTTTTGGATTTCTTACATTTTAAAAAACAATTTTATTTAAAATTTTATTTAAAAGATTCGAGCCGAATCTGTTCATAGGCTGCTGCAATGACGAGGATGGAATCTAGATTGTCGGTGCCGGAGCTGGAATTTTTGGGATTTTCCTGTTTTTGAGTTCAATTTTTTTTTTTATCGTTTTCAAGAATAAAGCGATTTGGATTTCTTACATTTTAAAAAAAAATTTAATCTTGTAAATTATATTTAAAGATTCGAGCCAAATCTGTCCATAAGCTGATGCAACGACAAGGACGGAATCTAGATCATCGGGGCCGGAGCTGGAATTTTTGGATTTTTCTTTTTTAGCGTTTAAAATTTTTTTTATTGTTTTCCATTTTTTTTTAAAAAATGTAATCTTTTAAATTGTATTTAAAAGATTCAAGAATCTAGATCATCGAGGTATGAGCTGGAATTTTTGGGATTTTCCTTTTTAACGTTAGAAAAAAATGTTTTAATTGTTTTCAAGAATAAAGCTTTTTGGATTTCTTACATTTAAAAAAAAAATTTAATTTAAAAAATTTGAGCCGAATCTGTCCATAAGCTGATGCAACGACGAGGATGGAATGTAGATCATTGGGGGCTGGAGCTGGAATTTTTGGATTTTCCTTTTTTAGCGTTCAAAATTTTTTTTATTGTTTTCGAGAATAAAGCTGTTTGGATTTATTACATTTTTAAAAAATGTTTTAATCTTTTAAATTTAATTTAAAAGATTCAAGCCAAATCTGTCCATAAGCTGATGCAACGACGAGGATGGAATCTAAACCATCGGGGCCGGATATGGAATTTTTGGGATTTTAATTTTTTAGCATTCAAAATTTTTTTTATTGTTTTCCAAGAATAAAGCTTCTTGCATTTCTTACATTTTTTTAAAAAAAATTTAATCTTTTAAATTGTATTTAAAAGATTCAAGAATCTAGATCATCGAGGTATGAGATGGAATTTTTTGGGATTTTCCTTTTTTAGCGTTCAAAAGAAATGTTTTAATTGTTTTCAAGAATAAAACTTTTTGGATTTCTTAAATTTGAAAAAAATAAATAAATTTAAAATTTTATTTAAAAGATTCGAGCCAAATCTGTCCATAAGCTGATCAGATCATCTTGGAATGGAATTTTTGGGATTTTATTTTTTTAGTGTTACAAAAATTTTTTTTAGATGGTTTTCAAGAATAAAGCTTTTGGATTTCTTACATTTTTTAAAAAAAAAAATTTAATCTTGTAAATTTTATTTTTCAGAAGATGATCAGTTACAAAAGTCTGCCCTGTAGCAGGAGTTGGGGCGGAGGGGGATGCCAAATGCCTTAGCACACCCAGATGTTCCCTGGGTGGCAGTGATGTCATCACAGTGCCTCTGCATTCCCTGTGCAGAGAGCAGAGCTGTGGAGGGGCCCAGTAGGTAACTACAGAAGGGGGCGGAGAACCAGACCAGTCACCCTGCACAGCGGAGAGTGCAGCAGAGAACGGTCCAGAATTCCCACGATGAACGGGATGGACACAATATTTCCTCATCCCGGAGTTTTTGACCAGAACTAAACCTGAAGACTCTTCTGTCAATATCAAAGCAGCCATTTTGTTCTGTGACATCACCGGCTCCGAGTGATCTGATAGGCTGCGTTCTCAGAAGTGTAGAATAAAGCGCCCTGAATCCGACACCCCGACTCTCACCTTGACCAGAAGGTCCCCTTCCCTACCGGCTCACAGATGTGGCTGCTCAGCGTGGACCGCGATGTCAGATCACGGCTCCGACACCAATCACGCGGAGGATGTTATTCTGACCGCGATACGCCGCAAAACGTAAGACACCGCGCTGAGATCAGACGTGTCGGATTATACTGGAGGACTCTCCGCTGGGGGAATATCGGGAGGAAAAAACAACTGGTCTGTATGTCCGACACCGACACCCGTCCTCAGGAGGACTTCATCTGACTGTCAGAAATGATTTATACTGACTGGGGCAGAGGGGGGGAAGAGAGAGGGGGATGGAGAGAGGGGGGGAGAGAGAGAAGGGGGGGGGAAGGAGGGAAGAGAGAGAGAAGGGGGGGAAGAGAGAGAGAGAAGTGAGGGAAGGGGGGGAGAGAGAGAGAAGGGGGGAGAGAGAGAGAAGGGGGGAAGGGTCAGAAGTGGGGGAGAGAGAAGGGGGGGAAGAGGAGAGAGAGAAGGAGATGAAGGGGGGGAGAGAGGGGGAGAGGGGAGGGGAGAGGAGGGAGAGGGGGGAGTGGAGAGGAGGGAGGAGAGGAGAGGAGAGAGGGGGGGGAAGAGAGAGGGGGGAGAGAGGGGGGGAGAGAGAGAGGGGGGAGAGAGAGAGGGGGGAGAGGAGAGGGATGGAGAGAGAGATGGGGGGAGAGAGAGAGAGGGAAAGAGGGGGAGAGGAGGAGGGAAGAGGAGGGGGGCGAGAGAGGAAGGAGGGAGGGAGAGAGATGGGGGGAGAGAGGGGGATAAGGAGGGAGGGAGAGAGAGGGGGAAGGGAGGGGGGAGAGAGAGGGAGAGGGAGGAAGGAAGGAGGGGGGAGGGGAGAAAGAGGGGGGGGAGAAGGAGGGAGGGAGAGGGGGGGGGAGAAGGAGGGGGGAGAGGAGGGAAGAGATTTTTTAGGAGGGAGGGAGAGGAGGGGGGAGAGGAGGGGGAGGGGAGAGGGGGGGAGGGTAGGAGGAGAGGAGAGGGGGGGAGAGAGGGAGAAGGAGGGGGGAGAGAGGGGGGAGGAGGAAGAGAGGGGGGAGGGAGGGAGAGAGGGGGGAGAGGTGGGGGAGGAGAGAGGGAGGAGGAAGGGATGGGAGGTGAGGTGAGGGGAGGAGAGGGAGAGGGGGAGGAGGGGAAGAGAGGGGGGGGGGAGAGAGAGAGAGGGGGGGGTGAAGAGAGAGAGAGGGGGGGGGGAGAGAGGGGGGGGAGGAGAGGAGAGAGAGGGGGGAGGGGTGAGAGAGAGGAGAGTGGGAGGGGGGAGGGGGGGGGAGAGAGCGAGGGAGGGGGGCGCGAGAGGGAGAGAGGGGGAGAAGGAGGGAGGGAGGAGAGAGAGGGGGGGGAAAGAGAGAGGGGGGGGAGAGAGATGGGGGAGGAGGAGAGGGGAGGGAGAGAGGGGGGGGAGGAGAGGATAGGGGGGAGGGGAGAGAGAGGGGGAGGGAAGGATGGAGAGAAGGGGGAAGGGAGGAGAGGAGGGAGGGAGGGAAGGAGAGGTGGGGAAGAGAGGAGAAGGAATGAGGAGGAAGGAGAGGGGGGAGGGGGAGGTAATATTTATAGGGGAAGGAGAGAGATAGTGGGTGGGGGAGGGGGGAAAGAGAAGGGAGGGAGGAAGGGATGAGAGGGAAAGGAAGGAGGGAGGAAGGAGGGAGGGAGGAGGAGATAAGGAAGAGAGGGAGGGAGGAAGAGAGGGAGGGGAGGGAGGGAAGGAAGGAAGGAAGGAAGGAAGGAGGAGAGGGGGAGGAGAAGGAGGAAGGGAGGAAGGAGGAAGGAAGGAGAAGGATGGGAGGGAAGGAGGGGAGGGAGGAGGAGGGAAAGGGAGGGAGGGAGGAGTATATATCGCAGAGTGGATGGACATGGAGCTGATGTTTTGCGCACCGAGGAGGAGGCTATAAAGTCCCCGGATCTCAGCCACAGGGAGGCCACAGTCTGGCTTGGATGGAGCGCAGTCTCGGGGGACACAGAGAGGTCAGAGCACATCTCTAAGAGGGAGGAGCGATGGGCCTGATGTATCAAACTGTCTGCTCCACCCGAACAATCAAATCTCGATTGTCCTTTTCCCAGAAGGGGGTGACATCCGGAAGGGTGACAGATCGGTGACCCGGATGATACCGGAACAAAGATGGTCCCGTCCTTCTGGAGGGAGAAGCATCCAAATGAACTGAGAGGGGGAGTATTGTGATCTCATACACACATTACTGAGCATGCACGGCCTCATCAGGAAACAATCGATCTGATGACAGGTCCACTTTGCGCTGTGATGAAGCTCGCTTCGCATTGTTATTTCCCACTTTATCAAACTCAATAAAAACATTACAAACCAAAAGTGGGGGGGGGGGGAGCGTCCGTAGGGGAGTGCGGATTTGGAAGCCTCCCTGCGGCAGGGGGGAGGGGGGGGGGGGGTGAGCGGCCGTAGGGGAGTGCGGATCTGGAAGCCCCCCTGCGGCGGGGGAGGGGGGGGGGGGTGAGCGGCCGTAGGGGAGTGCGGATCTGGAAGCCCCCCTGCGGCGGGGGAGGGGGGTTGATGGAAGAACCCGCGCAGGGACAGCGGCTGCCAAGTTGCAGTCATGCAGTGAAGAATGCGTTGGCTGTCACTGAGGGAATGAACACAATGAAGTGACGGCGGACGATCTGGACAGAGAAGTTGGACGGCCCGGAATGAAACACGTCGGGAACGCGGAGCCGTCTCTCTGGATTTCTGGCCTCATTATAAACACGATATTAAAGCTCTGCGCAGGTCCGCGGGGAATGTCGCGCAGCAATTCGCATCGCCAGGTTTGGGGCACGTTAGGACAGCGGCAAATCATCCATCTTTTTTATAGGAAAACATCTGTATCGCCGCGACTGACAAGACGCGTCACGCTGGCAGATGTTTCTGCGGCCGCTGCACCATATCCCAAGGCGGCGCCATTTCTGAATCTCGCCATCTCCGTTCACACGGACGCCGTCGCTTCTGCTCGAAGTATTGGTGAACGCGCGCTTTAGAACGCACAAATCGCGTTTTATATAAACTACGGAGAGATCGATCTGTGGCATAGAAACCAACCTAATACAGGCCACACATGGTTCGAATTACGAACGATTTTTTGTCCGGAAAATTGAAAACGCCGTGTTTCGCTCGGTAATCCAACGGTCGCCATCAATGATTTCAAAATTCGGCTGACTGAGTCTTAAAGTTCCCCCCATTTAACAGGCGAATCTTCTGTGCCTTCCGGGTCACGGCTCTTTTCAGAAAAAACGATCGTATGATTTGACCGTCATTCAGTTGAGAATCGGTAATTTTTCACGAATTTTCCAACATGGCCGATCACCAAAAAGGGGAGGAGCCACGAAAATCGGCCGTTGCCATTGACCCCACTAACAGAGCGAAAATCAGCAGATTATTCTTAGGTCTGATTTTCGGATGAAAACCCAAACACCCTGAGAACACCCCGAGAACACCCATACACCCAGAGAACACCCTATTCACACCCAAGAGCACCCCATACACCCCAAGTACACCCCATACACCCCGAGTACACCCCATACACCCTGAGAACACCCGAGAACACCCCATACACCCAGAGTAACCCCATACACCCCGAGTACACCCCATAC
Source organism: Staurois parvus (assembly GCA_951230385.1). Lineage (NCBI taxonomy): Eukaryota > Metazoa > Chordata > Amphibia > Anura > Ranidae > Staurois > Staurois parvus. The sequence continues at coordinate 248,065 of CATNWA010019423.1, forward strand.
ACCCTGAGAACACCCCGAGAACACACCATACACCAGAGAACACCCTATACACCCAGAGTACACCCCATTCACCCCAAGAAACACCCCATACACCCCGAGTACACCCCAGAGAACACCCCATACACCTGAGAACACCCCATACACCCGAGAACACCCCATACACCCAGAGTACACCCCATACACCCCGAGTACACCCCATACACCCTGAGAACACACCCAGAGAACACCCTATACACCCAGAGTACACCCATTCACCCCAAGAACACCCCATACACCCCATACACCCTGAGAACACCCCGAGAACACCCCATACACCCAGAGTACACCCCATACACCCTGAGTACACCCCATACACCCAGAACACCCAGAGTACACACCCATACACCCAGAGTACACCCCATTCACCCCAAGAACACCCCATACACCCTGAGAACACCCCGAGAACACCCCATACACCCAGAGTACACCCCATACACCCGAGTACACCCCATACACCCTGAGAACACCCCATACACCCCAAGTACACCCCATACACCCAGAGTACACCCCATACACCCTGAGAACACCCCGAGAACACCCCATACACCCCGAGTACACCCCATACACCCCGAGTACACCCCATACACCCAGAGTACACCCCATACACCCGAGTACACACCCCATACACCCCACCCCGAGTACACCCCATACACCCCAGAGTACACCCCATACACCCCAAGAACACCCCATACACCCCGAGTACACCCCATACACCCCGAGTACACCCCATACACCCCGAGTACACCCCATACACCCCGAGTACTGTGTACTGCAGCACAACCGGCAACATGGTGCCAAAATCTCACAAATTTCAGGGTAATAAATAACATCTTTGTTTTGCTTCCCTACTGCAAAACGGGACATGAAGGAATCTGCAAGGGGGGTGAAGGGACAGGCAGGGGGACAGCAGGCACAGGGGGTGCACCGTGACAAATACTTTATTATTTTATTGCATTATTATTATTGAAAAATATTTTATTTTATTAAATTATTATTATTTTATTGTGAATTATTATTCAAAATATTTGTATTATTATTTTATTGAAATATTATTAATTTATTGTGTTATTATTGAACATATTTGTATTATTTTATTGAAGTATTTTATTGTGTTATTATTGAAAATATGTGTACTATTATTTTATTTAATTAGTAATTTTATTATTGAAATATTTTTGTATTATTTTATTGAATTATTATTATTTTAGTTATTATTGAAAATATTTCTATTATTATTTTAATTATTATTATTATACACATTCCTCACATTCCTTCTGTATTGAATTGTATTGTCTCCCTTGTATTGTAGTGCGCTGAGCAAACTGTTTTTAAATCCTGTATAATATTAATACTAATAATTCAATAAAATAATAAAAATAATACAAATATTTTAATAATAAACAACAAATAATAATTCAATAAAATAATAATACAAATATTTTCAATAATAACACAAAATAAAAATAATAATAATTCAATAAAATAATACAAATATTTTCAATAACAAAATAATAATAATAATAATTCAATAAAATAATAATAATACAAATATTTTCAATAATAAACACAATAAAATAATAATAAATTTCAATAAAATAATAATACAAATATTTTCAATAAATAACACAAGAAAATAATAATAATAAAAAAATAATGCGCTGTGCGATTTATTACCAAAGCAGATCCTGCTAATATCACGCTCATTAAACACGGTGCGGCGGCGGCGGTATCGTCCGGCGGCGTCTCTGGGCGTGATCGCAATAAATACGTTTTTGTTTTTCTTCCCTCCCTCCAGATCTGAGGCTCCTTCATATAGAGGATGTTATAAAAACAACGCGGCGCTGAACGAACCCGAGCGCGGTCGATGAAATGTGCGCACAGAGAGCGGGGTGATTTGCGGCGGGGGCGGAGCCGGTGTAAAGTGATTTCGGCGGTCGCAGTGAAATCTGGAAATGCTTTTCGGATTAGTCGCTGTAATTGCCGGCTCGGGTTTTTTTTTTGTCTATTTACCGTTTATTTTGGGGCCGCGGAGGGGGGGCGGCGGGGGATTCGGCGCATTAATGGCGATGGCGTGTACGTAGTTAACATACCGCGCCATTATATCCACAGTAAAATACTTTTACGATGAGTGGGAGGGGCCAATCGCCGCCCTGATCTTCGCTCTTTGTAACACGCTTGGGCGCCTTTCGCGAAATACGATCGCGCCAAAGATTGACTGGATGTCGAAGAGCTGCAGGTCTATCACAAAAAACGCGCGGCCAACGTCTGCCTGCTACCCGCTCTCTTGCAGGCCATACACGGGTCGCATTCCGAATTATTTTTTGTCGGAAAATCGAAAAAGTCGTTTCCGACGGCGCCATCGAGGATCTCGAAAAATCGACCGACTGAGTCGTAAAGTTCCCCCCATATAACAGGCGAATCTTCTGTTTCTTCCAGGTCACGCCTTGTGCGCATATTCTTTTCAGAAAAACGATCGTACGATTGAGCCGAAAATCGGTCGTTTTTCCCGAATTTTCCAACATGTCCGATCACCGAAAAAGGGGAGGGGCCATGAAAATCAGCCGGTGCCAATAACCCCACTAACAGAGCGAAAAAATTGGCCGATTATTCTTAGGTCCGATTTTTGGACGAAAAATCGGTTGAATTTTCGACCCGTGTATGGCCGAACTTAATGCGCATATTCTTTTCACAAAAACGATCGTACGATTGAGTAAAAAAATCGGTAGTTTTTCCCCAAATTTTCCAACAAGTCCGATCACCGAAAAAAGGGGTGGAGCCATGAAAGTCGTCCCGTGCCAATAACCCCACTAACAGAGCGAAAATTGGCCGATTATTCTTAGGTCCGATTTTTGGACGAAAAATTGGTCGAATTTTCGACCCGTGTATGGCCGACCTTAATGTGTATATTTGTTTTCGGAAAAACGATCGTACGATTGAGTCGAAAATCGGTAGTTTTTCCCGAATTTTCCAAATGCCCAATCGCTGAAAAAAGGGGAGGAGCCATGAAAATCGGCTAATTATTCTTACGTCCGATTTTCGGATGAAAAATTGGTCGAATTTTCCACCTGTGTATGGCCGACTTTAGTGTGTATATTTTTTTTCGGAAAATCAATCATACGATTGAGTTGAAAATCGGTCGTTTTTTTCCCGAATTTTCCAACATGCCCGATCACCGAAAAAGGGGAGGAGCCATGAAAATTGGTCAATTATTCTTAGGCCTGATTTTCAGATGAAAAATTGGTCGAATTTTCCACCCGTGTATGGCCGGCCTTAATGCGCATATTCCTTTTGGAAAATCGATCGTATGATTGAGTCGAAAATCAGTTGTTTTTCCCGAATTTTCCAACATGTGCAATCACCAAAAAAAGGGGAGGAGCCATGAAAATCGTCCCGTGCCAATGACCCCACTAACAGAGCGACAATCGGCTGATTATTCTTAGGTCCAATTTTTGGATGAAAAATTGGTCGAATTTTCCACCCGTGTATGGCCGACCTTAATGCATATATTTTTTTCGGAATAAAAAAACGATCGTAGGATTGAGTCGAGAATCGGTCGTTTTTTCCGAATTTTCCAACATGCCCGATCACCGAAAAAAGGGGAGGAGCCAGGAAAATCGGTCAATTATCCTCAGGTTTTGTCGAATTTTCACCTGTGTATGGCCGGCCTTAGGGCGCCATTAAAAGTTAAAGCGCGACGTGCGTTTGTAGCGCGTTTCTGAAATGTGCGTCAAAATGCGTGTTTTCCGTGCGTTCCAGAAGCGCCAAGGGTCCCCAATTCGCCGTCTCGCGTAGTTGCAACTATTTTGAAAGCGCGATTTTCGCCCGTTTACTTGAATGTGCGTTTGTCTCGGGGCGACCAGCTTCACGCGCTTTTTAAAGGCGCTGTTTGGCGCGATCCTGTAGTGCAGCAATCGCAGCGGAATCGCATCGGGTTTTGGGGTGCCGCTGAAGGATAATGGCGCCCGAATGCGTTGTGCTGCGACTGACATGCAATTTGGATTGGCGGGCGGAATGGAGGCGATTCCAAACCGCAAAGTGGGAGTGGCCCGTAGTCGCCTGAAAGACTTGCGCTCGGAGGTATAATTCTAGTGGCGGCTGCGGAGAAAAGCATCATGGCCGCCCCGCGTGTACACCCCCCGATCGCTGCAGACGGGGGGGGGGGGGGGGAGTGGTGGTACAAGCGTGGCTCAACCCCAGGGTTTTACTCCCCCCCGATCCGCAAGTGTGAATGAGCCCTGACACCCTGATCACATCGGGTGCGACTTGGCGTGCGATTTCAAAGTCGGGCTTGGTGTGACCGGGGGGGGGGGGGGGGGGGGGGGGGGGGGGGGGGGGGGGGGGGGGGGGTGTTTAGGGCTGCAATCACACTGATACACATGTCACACCGCTGCGATTTAAAGTTGCATGATTTTGTGCGCAAATTTTCAAGGTGCGATTTCTGAAGACTTGTGAAAATTTTCAACGATTTCTTGCGATTTGCAGAGCGATTTTCAGTATATTCCATGTCTGTGAAATCGCAACAAAAAACAACAGAAAAAAACATTCATTTGATGCGATTTCTGAAGACTTTATTGCGGCTTGTGAAGATTTTCAACAATTTTCAGTGATTTCTTGCGATTTGCAGTATATTCTATGTCTGTGAAATCGCATTAAAAAATTACATTAAAAACATTCATTTCTTGTGATTTTGCAGTGAGATCTCCATTATATTCTATGTCTGTGAAATCGCAACAAAACGGCAGAAAAAAAAAATCATTTCATGCGATTTCAGGTGCAATTTCTGAAAAAATTGTATTGCAAAATGTGAAGATTTTCAACAATTTCTTGTGATTTCCATTCTATTCTGTCTGTGAAATTGCAACAAAATGGCAGAAAAAAAAACACCCTTCATCTCATGCGATTTCTGCAGACTTCCAGCAGGAAATGTCCGGGATTCGGATTCGTTCGATCTCTGGCTTCCCGGACCGATTATTTGGAAGACTCTACTGACAGCGAGGAAATAAATCCTGAAATGCCAGAAGTGGGGGGGGGGGGGGGGGGGGGAGGGGCACACCTTTCTGCCAATCACGGCTCTCCGCTCGGTTGGGTGTGATGGCGGCCATACACGGAGCGATCTTTGGTCGATCTGGGCGGGGGGGGGGGGGGGGGGGGGGGGGGACATGCGCATTGTGAACAATGAAATGGCTGCAACTGAATAAGAAATGATTGAGCAATGTGACGGGACGAGAGTCGCTCCGCATGGAACAGATCGATCGATAATTTACCGGACAGGAATCTATGGGTACAAATGATCGATTATTCAATCTTTATTGTGATTGGCTCAGAAAATATATGTATACGGGATACAGAGTAGCATGATCTGTGCCTCCCCCCCCCCCTGCAAGTCCTCATCTAATTCCAGCACAAAATCTCTGCAAGCCCCCCCAATCCCCCCCCCCACACCACAAATCCCCCCACCAACTGCTCCGCCCAGCAAATCCTCCTCCCAAATCCCCTCCCAACACAAATCCTCCCCCCAATCCCCCATCTCATCAAAAATCCTCCCCCCAATCCCCCCCCACATAATCCCCCCCCCACCACCCCCCACAAATCCTCCCCCCCCCCCCTCCCACTACAAATCCTCCCCCCAAATCCCCCTTTCTAGCACAAATGCCCCTCCCACCACAAATCCTCCCCCAAATCCCCCTTTTCTAGCACAAATCCCCCTCCCACAACTCCTCCATCCAGATCCCCCACAATCCCCCCCTCCCAGCACAAATCCTCCCTAACCCCCCCCTCTAGGCACAAATCTTCCCTCAAAATCCCCCTTTTCTAGCACAAATCCCCCCTCCCACAAAAATTCTCCCCTCAAATCCCTTTCCCTAGTACAAATCCCCCCCTCCCACCACAACTCCTCCCTCCAAATCCCCCTCTCTAGAAACAAATCCCCCCTCCCACCACAAATCCTCCCCCCAAATCCCCCTCTCTAGTACAAATCCCCCCTCCCACCACAAATCCTCCCCCCAAATCCCCCTCTCTAGTACAAATCCCCCTCCCACCACAAATCCTCCCCCCAAATCCCCCTCTCTAGTACAAATCCCCCCCTCCACCACAAATCCTCCCCCAAATCCCCCTCTCTAGTACAAATCCCCCTCCCACAACAAATCCTTCCCCCAATCCCACTCTCTAGTACAAATCCCCCCTCCACCCACAAATCCTTCCCCCAATCCCACTCTCTAGTACAAATCCCCCCCTACCCACCACAAATCCTCCCCCAAATCCCCCTTTCTAGCACAGATACTCCCTCCCACCACAAAATCCTCCCCCCAAACCCCCTTTTCTAGCACAAATCCCTCTCCCACAACAAATCCTCCCCCAAATCTCCATTTCTAGCACAAATCCTCCCCCACATCAAATCCTCCCTCCAAATCCCCCTTTTCTAGCACAAATCCCCCCCACCACAACTCCTCCCACCAAATCCCCCTCTCTAGTACAAATCCCCCCTCCCACCACAACTCCTCCCTCTAAATCCCCTTCTCTACCACAATTCCCCCCCAAATCCCCCTTTTTAGCACAAATACCCCCTCCCACCACAACTGCTCCCCCAATCCCCCCCTTTTAGCACAAATCGCCCCTGTGGCCACGCCCACACTACACCACTGATTCAGGGACACACATGTAGATATTTGTATGATCAGAAGCGATAGACTAAATCCCGCTGTCGTGTATCGATCAGAATTAAAATGAATTAAGAAAAGAATAAACCGACCCCGCCTCTAAATATGCGGAGATTGGCCACCTCCCCAACTTTACAGGTTGGTCCCCCCAGACCCCGCCTCTAAATATGCGGAGACCGGCCACCTCCCCAACTTTAAAGGCTGGTTTCCCCTAGACCCCGCCTCTAAATATGCAGAGACCGGCCACCTCCCCAACTTTACAGGTTGGTTTCCCCCAGACCCCGCCTCTAAATATGCGAAGACCGGCCACCTCCCCAACTTTACAGGTTGGTCTCCCCCAGACCCCGCCTCTAAATATGCGGAGACCCGACCACCTCCCCAACTTTACAGGCTGGTCTCCCCCAGACCCCGCCTCTAAATATGCGGAGACCGGCCACCTCCCCAACTTTACAGGTTGGTTTCCCCCAGACCCGCCTCTAAATATGCAGAGACGGCCACCTCCCCAACTTTACAGGTTGGTTTCCCCCAGACCCCGCCTCTAAATATGCGAAGACCGGCCACCTCCCCAACTTTACAGGTTGGTCTCCCCCCAGACCCCGCCTTAAATATGCGGAGACCGACCACCTCCCCAACTCTTTACAGGCTGGTCTCCCCCAGACCCCGCCTCTAAATATGCGGAGACCGACCACCTCCCCAACATTACAGGTTGGTCTCCCCCAGACCCCGCCTCTAAATATGCAGAGATCGGCCACCTCCCCAACTTTACAGGTTGGTTTCCCCCAGACCCCGCCTCTAAATATGCGGAGACCGGCCACCTCCCCAACTCTACAGGTTGGTTTCCCCCAGGCCTCGCCTCTAAATATGCGGAGACCGGCCACCTCCCCAACTTTACAGGTTGGTTTCCCCCAGACCCCGCCTCTAAATATGCGGAGACCGACCACCTCCCCAACTTTACAGGTTGGTTTCCCCCAGACCCCGCCTCTAAATATGCGGAGACCGACCACCTCCCCAACTTTACAGGCTGGTCTCCCCCAGACCCTGCCTCTAAATATGCGGAGACCGACCACCTCCCCAACTTTACAGGTGGATTTCCCCCAGACCCCGCCTCTAAATATGCGGACACCGGCCACCTCCCAAACTTTACAGGTTGGTTTCCCCCAGACCCCACCTCTAAATATGCAGAGACCGACCACCTCCCTAACTTTACAGGTGGATTTCCCCCAGACCCGCCTCTAAATATGCGGAGACCGACCACCTCCCCAACTTTACAGGTGGATTTCCCCCAGACCCCGCCTCTAAATATGCGGAGACCGACCACCTCCCCAACTTTACAGGTGGATTTCCCCCAGACCCCGCCTCTAAATATGCGGAGACCGACCACCTCCCCAACTTTACAGGTTGGTCTCCCCCAGACCCCGCCTCTAAATATGCGGAGAGACCGACCACCTCCCCAACTTTACAGGTGGATTTCCCCCAGACCCCGCCTCTAAATATGCGGACACCGGCCACCTCCCAAACTTTACAGGTTGGTTTCCCCCAGACCCCCTTTAAATATGCAGAGCTCCTCCTACTGCTTGCATCAGGACTGGGGGCTCCAAAGAGTAGTACTGAGGCAGAGGGGGCTGTGATGTTTTCAGGAAACTATGTACAGCCCCCTTGACGGCCACTCCCACCAGCCATGATCTGCCTGCATCTCATAGAGAAATGCAGAGATCCAGTGATGACACCGCGGAGTATAAAACGCCACAAGCCTACGGTTATTTTCAGGGGATGCCTAAAGGATGACCTCACCGGGGGGGGGGGGGGGGGGGGAGGGGTTATTGTTCCTGATTACAACACTAGAACTGATCATGTGCTCATAAAAAAAAGACGATTTTTTGAGTGCACCGGCATACTTTGTTATCTACAGGACAGAATCGGGTAAGGATCTGACCTTAAAGTGTGACTCCCGCCAGAACTTTTTTGAGGGCGGAGTGGGGGGCGGAGCGGACCTGTGCGTTTTAATTCTTTTGGTGATGGTCACCAGGAGTCAGAGGGCCAGAGACAGCGATTAAAACCTGACCGAACTTCTAGGTTTTCGATCCTCCGTGACCTTCGTCCTGCGGAAGGGCGAATCTCCGATGTCCTGGAACCCGAGGACGATCGATCCTGACGCACCGCAGGTGACGGGGACCCTCTGTAAGGCATAAATAATGAGCGGGGGCGCGTACTAATTATTCGTACAGTTCCTCGTCCTGCGTCGGCCCTGAGCTGGGCTTTGATGCGATCGGCGCAGCATGTGAAGTTTTGCACATCAAAGCCCGGACCATCGGTCGCTGCAGGCTCTCATGCCATCAATCACTTTGAGGGGGGGGGGGGGGGGAGGGGAATTAGAGGGAAGACAGCAGCAATCATACATGCGTTTCCCAGCTCCCAAATAAGTTGCAGACCCATCCCTGTAAATCTCCGCCGCACTGTGGGGTGGGGGGGGGGGGGGGGTTGGGGGGGGTTTGGGGATCTGTGACGGCGAGGAATTCCAATCGCTTTTTTGGCAGAAAAAACAAAAAAAAATTTATCCGCAGCAAAATACGCCATTGCGTACCCCGCCATCACTTAAAAAGACATTTGTCTCCGAGGAATAATTGCAACCGTACGGGAGGGACCATCCCGCGCAGAATTCTTGTGGGAAAATCCGTAAAAAAAGAGCTTTCTATGGAAGGCTGGGAAACCTGCGGCATTTGGTCGCTCGGGTACTACAAGTCCCAGCAGGCGATTCTTCTCCTCCAATATGGAGTTTGTCGCGCAGCAGCGGAGCTGATAACCCATCGGATGCCCATCTAACCCACAACTCTGGGCACTAAAGTAGCAAAAAGAAATGTAAAAAAAAAAGTAATAAAGTGTTTTCAATCTTTTTTTTTTTGCGTGGCAAACGCAACGGAGCTCTGCGAATGCATCGCTGGCACATCATGCCTGCTTGCTGCATCCCCGGGTCCGCAGTCGGTTGGCATGACGGGCAGAATTAATAGCTTCAGACATCAGATATGGGGGGGTTATAAAGGTGACAACATGCCAACTAGAACACAGGGAGAGCCTACGTACAAAGTGCGCCAGACCTGGTATGACCGTCATATCTCGGCAAAGTTACCGTGCATATACAGTAAGGGTTCAATTGGTTGCTAGGACAACCCGGCTCCCGTTGCCAACCCAACATCCTCCATTACCAGGACATAGTTGGCTACTATCGCCTAGTGTCCTCAGTTGCTAGAGCAGGTGGCTACTGCTGCTGAGTGTTCTCTGTTGCTAGGACGCAGGTGGCTATGGCTGCCAAGTGTTCTCTGTTGCTAGGATGCAGGTGGCTATGGCTGCCAAGTGTTCTCTGTTGCTAGGGCTCAGGTGGCTATCACTGCTGAGGGATCTCTGTTGCTAGGGCACTTTGCTACCTAACATCCCTACTTTTCCTTTTTACTACTTTAGTGTACCATTCTCTGTGGCTTGGACGCAAGTGGGCATGGCTTGCTCTCCGTTGCTAGGATGCTTTTGCTGCCTGGTGTCGTCTGTTGCTAGGATGCTGTTGACACTTCATTGTGAGGGTGATATTGCAAAGAGAAGAGAGCTGTCCTCAGATGTACATGTTGGGTGCCGCGTGATGAGTGCTTTTGCCACCTCTACAAAGTTACAATGTACAGTCTGATCTCCGGGCTCCTCCTACAAAGTTACAATGTACAGTCTGATCTCCGGGCTTCTCCTACAAAGTTACAATGTACAGTCTGATCTCCGGGCTCCCTCTACAAAGTTACAATGTACAGTCTGATCTCCGGGCTCCCTCTACAAAGTTACAATGTACAGTCTGATCTCCGGGCTCCCTCTACAAAGTTACAATGTACAGTCTGATCTCCGGGCTCCCTCTACAAAGTTACAATGTACAGTCTGATCTCCGGGCTCCTCCTACAAAGTTACAATGTACAGTCTGATCTCCGGGCTCCCCCTACAAAGTTACAATGTACAGTCTGATCTCTGTGCTCCCCCTACAAAGTTACAATGTAAAGTCTGATCTCCGGGCTCCTCCTACATAGTTACAATGTACAGTCTGATCTCTGGGCTCCTCCTACAAAGTTACACTGTACAGTCTGATCTCTGGGCTCCTCCTACAAAGTTACAATGTACAGTCTGATCTCTGGGCTCCTCCTACAAAGTTACAATGTACAGTCTGATCTCGGGCTCCCTCTACAAAGTTACAATGTACAGTCTGATCTCCGGGCTCCTCCTACAAAGTTACAATGTACAGTCTGATCTCGGGCTCCTCCTACAAAGTTACAATGTACAGTCTGATCTCCGGGCTCCTCCTACAAAGTTACAATGTACAGTCTGATCTCCGGGCTCCTCCTACAAAGTTACAATGTACAGTCTGATCTCCGGGCTCCCTCCTCCTACAAAGTTACAATGTACAGTCTAATCTCTGGGCTCCTCCTACAAAGTTACAATGTACAGTCTGATCTCTGTGCTCCTCCTACAAAGTTACAATGTACAGTCTGATCTCTGGGCTCCTCCTACAAAGTTACAATGTACAGTCTGATCTCTGGGCTCCTCCTACAAAGTTACAATGTACAGTCTGATCTCTGGGCTCCTCCTACAAAGTTACAATGTACAATGTCTGATCTCGGGCTCCCTCTACAAAGTTACAATGTACAGTCTGATCTCCGGGCTCCTCCTACAAAGTTACAATGTACAGTCTGATCTCGGGCTCCTCCTACAAAGTTACAATGTACAGTCTGATCTCCGGGCTCCTCCTACAAAGTTACAATGTACAGTCTGATCTCCGGGCTCCTCCTACAAAGTTACAATGTACAGTCTGATCTCCGGGCTCCTCCTACAAAGTTACAATGTACAGTCTGATCTCTGGGCTCCTCCTACAAAGTTACAATGTACAGTCTGATCTCTGGGCTCCTCCTACAAAGTTACAATGTACAGTCTGATCTCTGGGCTCCTCCTACAAAGTTACAACTGTACAGTCTGATCTCTGGGCTCCTCCTACAAGTTACAATGTACAGTCTGATCTCTGGGCTCCTCCTACAAAGTTACAATGTACAGTCTGATCTCTGGGCTCCTCCTACAAAGTTACAATGTACAGTCTGATCTCCGGGCTCCTCCTACAAAGTTACATTGTACAGTCTGATCTCTGGGCTCTCCTACAAAGTTACAATGTACAGTCTGATCTCCGGGCTCCTCCTACAAAGTTACAATGTACAGTCTGATCTCCGGGCTCCCCTACAAAGTTACAATGTACGGTCTGATCTCCGGGCTCCCTCTACAAAGTTACAATGTACAGTCTGATCTCGGGCTCCCTCTACAAAGTTACAATGTACAGTCTGATCTCCGGGCTCCCCTACAAAGTTACAATGTACAGTCTGATCTCGGGCTCCCTCCTACAAAGTTACAATGTACAGTCTGATCTCCGGGCTCCTCCTACAAAGTTACAATGTACAGTCTGATCTCCGGGCTCCTCCTACAAAGTTACAATGTACAGTCTGATCTCTGGGCTCCTCCTACAAAGTTACAAAGTGCCTCTGAACCTTCTAGAAGAGTCAGTTCCTCAGCCCAGCCCCCTCCCTTCTTGCATGCCATAGCCCTCTGTCCTACTGGAAGTGTCTATTTACTCCCTGTGCTGGCCCAGCTCCTCTGTTCACCTCCCTACATCAGGAATGCGCCCCTTCTCAGGCAGAGGGACGTTTCATATACAGAATAATTTGCTGCGAAGACGTAACGCCTACGCGGCGCAATTCCCGCTGAGCCCCAGCGATCATTTTTTCCCAATAAACCATTTTAAATCTCACAGCTGACCTACGAATAATCGGCATGCGCGATCGGCGCCCAGCGCGCTAAACCCGCAAACCGTATCTGCGAGAGGATGACGTTCTTCCAGCCGAAAGTCGCTCTGGACCGCCGTCCCAACGCGTCAATTATCGCCCGCGCTCCTCGCGCAGCCGGACACAAAGCATATTGTTTCTCCAGGTATATATTTTTTTTTTTAGTAAAATAATTTATAGTTTTCATTTTTTATTCTCGGACGCGAGCGGAATATTTACGTTGTGACTCTCCCAGCGCCGCTGTGAAATCGTGAGACCTGACATCACCCTGGTCTGCGGCCTGAGGGACGCGCGGCCTCCTGCTCCCCGTCTCAGGGCCCGGCCCCCCCCCCCAGACTTGTCCCTCGTAGCCTTGACATAAGCCGCGGTGTTTGCTCAGGGCTTCATTACATGGCGGATCGGGCTTAAGGAAGCGCCAAATCCTCCAACAGGTGCAAAAATATTAAGAGTCATATGTATTTCAATAAGTGGGCAAATAGAAACAGATAGGGCCCAGGTGGGGGGGTGGGGGGGGGGGGGGGGGGGGGGGGGGCGGAGTGGAGGATTTAACGCAAAAAAATCCACGGTGGGGACGCTGCGCGGCGCTGCGAGAAAAAATACAGAAGCCGCTTTGTGACGGGAAAGGTGAAAATGACCAAATAGCCAATATAAAATGTAGAACACAAAAACTACAAAATATTCATTTAACACCAAAATATTACAATTTTTATAAAACTTAAAATTAATTAATATATTACTATATATAAATCTTATTTAAATTATACACATAAACTAAAAAAAAAACCTAAAAATAAATAAAATTAGTTTTAAAAATACCATATACAAACACACAAAATATATTTCAAGGTTCAACTATAACATAAAAATTAACCAAAAAAAAAAAAAAAAAAAATTTAAAAAAAAAAATAAATATATTTAATTAAAAATATTTTATAAATTACATCTTTACTTTTTTTTAATTACAAAATCCTCGAATATTTGTTTAAATATATACCAAGTAAATAAATATTTGGTTGTATTTATTAATAAATATAACAATATATCTAGAATCAATACACATATAAAAATATATATATATATATATATATTACATACATAAACCATTAACGCACGAGTACCATTTTGTATATTTTAACAATGCCAATAATAAAAAACACATTACAAAAATAAATTTTAAATTTAAAAAATATTGATAACATGTAAATACGTATAAAACGAAATGTAAAATTTATTAAATACATACATACATACGTCCTACCCACATATACAGCCATAACTTATGCCGCACATATTAACACACACATTTTATTAATTTATTGTTTATGCCCAAAAATAATAAAATTGGGGTGAAAATTCCCAACCAAAAAGCCAAAAAATTTACGCAGAATATACAATTTGCAAGAGTTATACATAAAAATGTAAAGACATTTATTATGATATATCAATATAAACAATAAATTTAAGTAAAAATACATTTACTTGTTTAAAATAAATGCCAAAAAATGCAAAAAAAATAAAACAAAAAAAAATCACTCAAAAAAAAAGACAAAATACCAATATTTACAAAAAAAGAAATTAAAAAAATTCACAATAAACAAGCTAGTGCCCCTAAAATGCCAGCTAAAAGGAATAAAAAAAGCTAAAAAAACAAAAAAAAAAAACCAATAAAATATGAAAAAAAATAATGTAAAACAACAAAAGCATAGGCATATACAGATGCTAAAAACAGTACGAACCCACCTGCTGAGCCCAACACTCTGTGCCTCAACGCATGTGCAACCCACCTAGTGGCCACCTATGCCACTAAAAATGAAACCAATTACAGTAACATGTAATACCGAGGGGTTCCAGAATACCCACCAATCTGGCAGAACCGTTATACAAGTCAGTGCCAGGGGTGTGCCAGTCTAGTGCCACCAGTAGTGGCTTCAGGAGGAAGTGATGCCTCAGTGCCGTCTCCTCTAAGTACCCATAATCGGTGTCACCTATCAGTGCCTGCCTATCAGTGCTGCATCTAAACAGTCTCCGCTCCGTTACCTTTCCTTAGAGTTAGTGTGTCTTTCCTCCAGTGCCCCTCTAAATCGTTTTCTCCTACCTCATTTTCCCTAGTCTGATTTCGTTCCTGAGGGAGTCTCTGATCCTATCAGCTGCCTCCACGTATAGAGTCGCCTATCATGTGCCATCAGTGCGCTTCATCAGTCGCATTTCCCAGTCCCCATAGGAGCAAAAATACCTCTTCTGAAAGGTACAGTTCACCCTGTAAAGCGCAACAATACTATCTTTCCCCCCCGTCAAATTTTTTCACCACTTTTATTTTAGCGTCAAAAAGTAACTGTGGCCCAGTCGGGAGTTAGTACCACGTGAGACGGCTTATTTGTGACGTGAAAAAGCAGGCTTCACGAATTTCATATGGCACGACACTACGTTGCGCGATCTCACGAGCCTCGCAGCGCAATTGGACAGTAGTGACAGAAAGGAGGACAAGTACTGAGCGCAGGACAAGGAAGAGCGATTGCACTCGGCGGCAGTGGAGGAAAGTAGAGAAGGACGGCCATAGGACCCGGGTAGGCAGACGAAGGGTGGGTTGACACAGTTGCCGTGGTTGGCCTGTGGCCGCGTTAATGGCGACAAGACATACAGCGAGCGGAACGGATACCGTTGCGAGCGTCATACACAACACACTGCCTGCATTTTTTTCAGGCACTCGGACTTTATAGCGGACGCGATAGAAACTGTGCATATATAAGATATCGGCCATATGCGCCGCTAGGATGATATACTAACTTATATTGAGTCCCCCTTGTAAAAAAAGATACACGAGCGAGCGGCGCGGCTACTATGAAGTATATATATAGTTAGCACACACAGATAATGTACACACAATATATTTAGATACTACGTACACACAAATAGAAAGAAATGATGAATATTATAGCAGCATGCATTACGTACCTGTAGCGTTTGTAAATTTTACTCCGATGTGTAGTGTGAAATGTAGTATATCTATATATCGAGAACCGATTTTAATATAAATAACCCGTAGGAGCAACACAAAAGAGGAGTACAAGTTAATAACAATCCAGAGAACATAAGAAAAAAAAAGACGACCCACGGGCGAGCTCTCTGTACCGTATAAAAAGTAACACAATAATTACAAACAATTATTAAGTAACAATATCAACGATCAATGTAACAACCCCCCACCTCCTCGCTAAAAATAAAAACAAAACAAAATGATTGAATCGCTGCTGTACTGTATCAGAATAACAAATAAAACAACTATATTAGCAATAATTTCGGAAGAATGTTGACCACATACAGGATTTATAGTGCGCGTTTTGCTCAGCGTACATTATAGTGGGGACAGAAGGAGACTCAAGTACTTGTAACAAGTCAATAAGAATAGGTTTTATGTGCGAGGGGAAAGGGGGGGGGGGGTGGAGAGTATTACCAGGGAGAGCGGGAGGGGAGGGTATAGAGGAGGAAGGGCGGGGCGCGAGAGGGGGGGGCGAGTAGGAGGGAGTGGGGAGGATAGAGAGAGAGGGGTTGTTTGAGGAGAGGGGGGAGTCAGGGGAGGATGAAAGAGAGGGGGGCTGGAGAGGAACTTGGAGGAGTTGGGGGGGGGGGGGGGGGAGGAGGGAGGGGAGAGGGGGGGGGAAGGGGGGAGGGGTGGGGGGGGGAGTGATTGGAGGGTGGGGGGGGGGGGACGGGGGGGGATAGGAGGGAGAGAGGAGGTCTTTTGAGGAGCTGAGAGACGGTTTACCAGCTTTGGGTCCAGAGTATTTTATATGACCATTTAAAACCTTTCATTTCCAGATTTTCCTGGAGTACTTTTCAGTTTTGTTTTGTCAGTGTCCCATAAATATTATTGACATATTAATGTAGTTCATATAAGCAATTAAAGTGGAAGGGGAATCTACAAATTGAAACTTTTTTTGGAGCCAGTCTTCTTTTGCTGCTAGAGATTTTTTTTATGCTTCTTCCGTGTTTCAAATAGTAATTTGTTTTTTTTTATAATAAAAAAAAATGCGTCATGACTCTTCTAAACATTCATATATTTTCGGAAAGCAGACCCTCATAAAATAAATAACCAACATGGGAATATTTTGACATCGCATGATGTTCAGCGCTACTTGTTTTTTTATATATTTAAAAAATAAAAAAAACACTAACAGACTTATAATTTAGTGCACACATAAGCACTGAATAACACAAAATTTTTCTGTAAAAAATTAAAACAAGAGCTGAGTAAATGGATACCAAACATTGAAATGGGTTTATTTTCTATTACATTATGTAATGTATATAATAAATCGTAAATATAAATATATATATATATATATTATATACATACATATATATAAAAATATACATACATATAAATCGGATAAATACTGTACTTATAAAAAACAGAGTAAAAAATTTATATATATATATTTTTTTTAATAATTATTTTATTTTTTACATTATTTTATTGCTGTGACATTTCCAAGTAGGTAGAAGTGATCGGACGGCGGAATCACAGCCACCTCTACAACACGTAAATCAAACACTCTTTGTTTATATTCTGACACCGCCGCGCCGTCGGGTAATACCAAAGGCAGCGCAGTTAAAAGGTTTCAAAGTTCCGGCCCCCCCCCCCCAGCTCCTTTCTGTTGGGTTTATGGGCAAAGCGGACTGAAGCGTATTTTATGCGGTCTATATTTATAAACTGCCATATTACGGGCAGGAGATTCAGATGCTGCGATCTCAGGGCGCATATGAGTTACCCGTCAGGTGACCAGTGTCGGGGGGTTCGATTGGCGGTCGGCTCAGGGATCAGAGGAGTCATCTTCAAGTGCCCGGGTTAAGGAATAAAGTGGACCTCGTCATCATATTTTTCCACCTTAAGTTAGTGGTCCCACCGTGTTACTATGTCAGGTATTCATTACCTTTTCTCATGGAGATCACAGTACTCCCCCCCCCCCCCTCTCCCGGCAATGCTCCTACTTCCGGCACCATCTTTGTTCAGAGGTGGTTGTGTAGCGCGTCAGCATTTAGTACATCTGCTGACCCGCATTGCTGACCCGCAGTTGCTGACCCGCCATTGCTGACCCGCATTGTCTCTGCATAGTTTGATTGGGTAGGGAAGGGGGTTTCCAATGCAGGATTTATGACAACGCCGTCGGAGTTTATTCCACATGGTGATCTTCCGTTACACTTTTCTACATAGCCCTGATCATGGGATGTGATCTCCGGAACATCTGGAGGATTTCTTCTTATCACCTCAGATATTCTTTTTACTTGTTTCTGTGTCACTGGGGTAAGGGAGACTGAGGAAATGCTTCTTCCTGCCTGTAGCAGACTGATGGAAGTTATTTCAGCCTAGGCAAAGTCTAATGACTGGTAAATGCACTCTCAGCCTAAACGTGCATGGTTCACTGACCTGGTGAGACACCATCTCAGCCTAGCAAGGTCAACAACAGGTGACACCACCACGAGCCTAGGCAAAGTCAGTGACTGTATCCTTCACCTCAGCCTAGGCAAAGGTCAATGACTGGTGACTTCCATCTCATCTTATGAAAGATCCATGACTGGTGACACCACCTCAGCCTAGGTAATGTCCAATAAACAGGTGAACACCACCCTCAGCCTAGGAAAGGTCAAATAACTGGTGACACCAACTTCAGCCTAGGAAAGGTCATAACTGTTGACACCGACCTCAGCCTAGGAAAGGGGTCAATGACGTGGTGACTACCACCTCAGCCTAGGAAGTGTCAGTAACTACTGTGACCACCACCTCAGCCTAGGAAAGGTCAGTAACTGGTGACAGCCACCTCAGCCCTAGGAAAAGGTCAAGTAAACTGGTGACACCACCTCAGCCTATGGTAAGGTCAATGGCTGGGAGACCACCACCTAGGCCTAGGGAAAGGTCCATATAACTGGTGACCTCACCTTCAGCCTAGGCAAAAATCAATGACTAGTGAACCTTGTCCTCATCCTAGGAAAGGTCAATGACTTGAGACACCACCTCAGCACTTGAGGGTATGTGACAATGACAGGTGACACCACTACCAGCCTAGGCAAGTGTCAATGACTGGTGACACCATCACCTCAGCCTATGCCATGGGTCCAATGGCAGGAGACCACCACCTCAGCCTAGGCAAGTCCTCCAGTGATTCTTGGTGGACATTGTGACATGGTATTCTCCTCCACCATGATAGGATCTAACAACTGTAGTACATGTATTGAAATGCAGGCGGGAGGAAGGCTACTACACAATGGGGGGGGGGGTGCTGGAGCCTTGCAGGGAGACATGGCCTGCACATAATGATAGAGAAGACTTTCCATGTAATCACATTTTGAGGAATGATTTTCTTTCATTGATTCATATACAGGAATGTTCATTTTTTTAATTACTGCTGTTCATGATTTAAAAACGGAAAAATAGATTTTTTTGAATCTCTAATATGAAATAATGCAAATGATTATTTCTTATTTAACATTTCCAAGCCAGCAATGGGGGCTCCTGGGCCTTCCCGTCATAATTATCCAGGGTGACTTCAACAACCCTGATGAAGAACAAGCCTGTTGATATTCTGGAGCTCATAGCTTGAGCTCAGATTACATACGACAGCTGAGTGAGTCAGAGAACGTAACATTGACCCCCCCCCCATCTAACAGACAAATGCATATTGGACAGTAGAAAAGAGTACACGCTCAGAAGTGTTCCCTCCCTGAGAACCCCCAGAATGCTCCTGTGATATCGGCTCGGGGGGACACTGAAGTCCGTACAATACAGAGACGTCGATACGAAAAAAACAAATACTCTAATATAAAACACAAAATACAA